>JAVIAB010000024.1:60472389-61072389 GCA_032433765.1 Megaustenia siamemsis
CCCGAAGTCAAATCGCGCCGTGTTTTAAAACCCTCATTTTCTTTCAAATCGTCATGGTGGCCAGCTGTGTCTTTGTAGAACAGAGCGGCCGTCAAGTATCCCGTTTTCGCATCCTCCCCGTAATTTAGCGTGGCCTCAAACACTGCTCTAAAAGGATAGGTATTCTCCGACGGTGTAACCAACGTGTCGTTTAGCGATACGTCGACTTGTGAAAATAGACTGTGAAGATAATTGTTGACTGGTCCTACCTCAGCATCGGGTGGTACACTATCACCATTCGGGAGGGTGATCTTGACGCGCAGATGTAAAAACGTGTTGAAAAGATCTAGATACTCCTAACTGTTTCCAGAAATGAAAAACTCTATCGGTGCGCTATGCGACAAGGCTGCGATCGGACTAATTTCAATAAACTGGCCAGAGTCTAGAGATGTCTGTGTGGGTGGAACGCTAAATAAATCCAAACCAGAGTGAAGACATTCGCACGATTTGGGGTGAATGAGGGACATTATTAGTCGAAAATATCCTTTGCCACCCTCGTCTTTGTCTTCTTGCTGTTGTGTACCGAATGAAGGGGGACCGTCTAGCTGTCAGTTTTATCCTCTTCGTAACGGGTTCTCCTGGTGGAGGTAACTTCATAACTCGCTTTCTGCTTTGTCGTAAACCACTTCCTGATTGGTTGTTAACACTCAGGTGGTCTACGGCCCCGTGTATCAACCGCTGACCGGCCTCCTTAGCTCGTTCTTTGGAAGCTTCACCGACATTTTTCCCGGCTAATGCGTCCTGTGCGACCTGCAGACCGGTCCCCAAGCCTTCCCTGAGCAAGTCTTTACCGCCGGTTTTTAACCAGGGTAAAATAGCCTTCCCGATTCCACCAAAGAAACTAACGATTCCACGACCGCTCTGACTTCGACCTCCTATAAACACGGGCATTCCATCACCCGCCTGACAACAGTAAAAGTCTTCGTATAACTCAACATCTCGATGAAGGAGGGTGTGTCTCACCGTCATACCAGCTCGAGATGTTTCTTCACTCGAAAGTGTACAGTTAGCACCGACGTCCCGCTGGTGAATGGAATGGTTTTTCCGTGTTCGTTGGCTAAAAGGATTTCCACGGTATCGAAGGAAAATCGACTCAGGGGGACGTAGTGAGGCTTATCGTAGATCTGAAACACCGTGGTGTGATTTCTATTGAGAACAGGCACGCTCCTGAGGAGAGGCACCATCACATCCCCGACTGGTCTGGGGGAAACGAGATCGCAGTAGACGTAGACATTCTTCGCAACACTTTCCAAGTTCATCACGCCCACGCTGAAGATATCGGGAGCCGTGTCTGATATTGAGGTCGTGGGGAAGGCTAAAATGTTTTTCAAAGTGTCGCTTATGGTAACACTGACTCCTTTTTCGTAAAGTTTCAAGATGGCTTTATTCACCTCTTTTGCGTAAATGAATTTCATTTTTTCCCTTTCACATCCCTGTACGACTCATCCTCCGCTTTTATGATCGACGCATTCAGCGCGTCGATGAACGCATCGGGTTTCGTGTATAACCCAGGCTCCAAGGTCACGTTGAGATTAAATCTAGCGTCGCAAATATCGTCGTTAGCGAGAGATTCGTACCGAATCCAGACATCACCCTCTATTACATTGAAATAGTGCGATCTCACACTGCGTCGAAATGTCAATGGTCTGAGGGAGTTTAACGAAAAAGTGGCCGGGGTTATTATCCTTAAAAAGTTCTATAGATACATTGCTGGGCAGGGTGACATAAAAACTCATTTTTTAAACTCGTTTCACCGTCGCCTCTCCAAGTTTGGATTCGGTAGCATGTAACCCAAACAGCTGCTCAGTAGGGCTATCCACAGTTTTCCCTCCTTTGCGTCTGGCTTTTCGGTGGTCAGATTGAACAGCGAGACCGCTACAACTGTATATATAACAACCACTTGACAAATAAAGACAAGTTCTAAGTAGGGGTATAGTTTCCCAAACATCGACCCCCAGCAGCGTGGTTCGCTCTCTCTCCTCACTCCCGAGTATACGGCTCGCAAATCGGGTTCTCTAAAAGTTACCACTTCTTCTTCTCGCATCACTAGTTTTTGTATCTGACAATGTTCTTGGACGGTATCCAACTGTTAAATGAGGAATTGTACCCAAACCATTTGACTAAACTCTCTTTTCGCCCGAATGATGTGCGACGCTCGGTTATGATACTCCCGATTCTGTACTCGTGCTTGTCTCCAACTTTTTAAATTTCCGGTGTGTAGAATGACCCCTCTCTCTCATCGCCCTTATCGTCTTTCAACACATATGTAACGGGGTTTGTTTCATTTACTCGACTGATGGAAAACAGTTCCTCCGTCCAAGCCGGGGCATAACCCTTTTTAAAATTGACTCTGCCCAGGACCAGTCTAACTCTATCACCGGGCTTATACAGGGGTCTTTCAAATTTAAAGTTGCGTTTGCTATTATACAACGTGTTCCATACCTGTTCTTGATTGTCTGCGTTGACGTCGACTGGTGCCATTTTTATACTTCTGTGATACGAATGGTTATAACTTCGAAGTAGAGCGGGTAGGACTCGGACATAAGACAGTTTATTGGATTTCGTGAAATATCGCCACATCCGTTGTTTGAGAGTCATATTAAAGCGTTCCACCACGGCGGCCTTAATATCTTCGTTCTGCGTAGTGAAAAAGTGAACGTTGTTCTCAGCGAGGAATTTCTGAAATGTTCTGTTCAGAAACTCTGACCCCTTATCCGTTTGAAAACTCGCGGGTTTCCCACCGAGAAATATCTTACCGACGGCTTCCACTAAGGATTTCCCCGTTTTGGTTCGTATCGGTACAGACCACGCGAATTTACTGAAAACGTCCACGCAAGAAACCAAATAGGAATATCCATCGTTGTGTTTTTTCAAACGTCTCAAATCAATTAGGTCTGCCTGATATTGCTTTTGGGGGCCACTCGTTATAATGGGACGCCTTTCAAATCTGCGACGAATTGGTTTATGAGGGGTATAGGTATCCTGATGACTCAACCATTGTTTGATCTTTGCGAGTCCCAGTTTGATGTTACGTTGCAGGGCCGTTGCACCACTATACGCCCCTGGTCGACTAGAGTCAAAGTAATGACGTCTCAATATTTTCTCCACCATTCCCATTTTGGTGTTGGGATTCCGCTCTTTCTTTTTTTAGGTCTCAGATTATACGTGGTCACGGGCGGAGTAGTTTCATTACCTAGCTTTGGGGTTTCCGCTGGTGGTGGTGTCTTGGTCTGCTCTGGTGATACCTCGATTGATGGTGGTGGGGAAGGTGTTTTTTTCTGTTGCCGTGTTGTGTTGAATGAGATCGACCGAGCCCAATGAGCGTCGTTTATACTGCTCCAATCTAGTTAAATATTGATGCAGGACACGTTGGTACACTCTGGCCTTATCGGCGGGTGCTAAATCATCGCGGAATAGGATACGTTGCATTTCATCATCTAAATCTCTCAAATTATCACCGATCGCCTCGGGTGGGGTATACGTGCTAGTAGTCTGTTTAAGAACATCGAGGATCCATCAAAATCATTTTTTTTTGCCATTGTTACGCACCTAGTACTCCACCGAGAATACTTAATATAGGACAGAGCAAAGCACCTATGAACCCACCGGTTTGTAGAATCTCTCTCCGCCGCTTAAGATTCGGTTTCTTTTTAGTGAGAAGTCTCAACTTGTTCCTGTGTCGACGTAGCTCGCACTTCTGTCGCTGAGTGAGTCTAACATTATCTTTTGATATGTTATGACAACACTCGCACAAAAGTTAATGAGTTTGGGAGAGGCTGTTTTTAATATGGCTCTTAAACCGCTCGGCGAGGCGGCGCGCATACATTTCAACATTTCACCGTGTCGTCTAAGTGCTTCATCACACATGATTCTCTACTTTGGCACGTAGACGATTATTCTCCCCCGGGAATATTTTTTTCTCAACCTAAGATTATCAGGTGTGTCCTGACGAAGATCGACCAGCAAATAACCGTGAGGAGACGCATTCGCGTCCTTAAAACTATCTTGGAGGTACCCCACCTGTCCTGGGTACATTTGTTTACCCAGATTGATAATTTGACTCCCGTCTCTCGGGTTCTTGAAAAGGACTAAATAGTGCGTATTGAGACTTATGGTTCGATGTTCTTTATTTTTTCTGAATAGATTTTGAACAATGTACATCACACTAATATCTCTGTGATGACTACCTATGGTGAATAATTTTGTTACCCGCTCGTCCGTCTCAGACACCAAGTCATCGATGACGATCAGTCTTCTCTTCTTACCACCTTCCAATTTATCGACGTCTGGTAGACCCTCGATAAATCTCACTGACCCCATAGTCTCGTATATCGGTTGCCATTCCGCATAAGAACATATAACTTCCTCCGGTACTGGGACAGTTAACTCGTGAAGGTTCTGTATAAACTTTCGCACAAATACCGTTTTCCCACACCCGGTTGGACCGGCTATGAGAGCTGTGAAGGGATGATTCCATCGGGGATCCATCCTCACAAGTGCTACTAACTTTAGTGATTATACCACCGACAAAAATAACAACAAGTGATTTTAGGTCAGCGCGCGAGGTTTCCTTTCTTCAACTAACATCTATTTTTAAAATCCACAACCTATATAAACACTAAAGGGGGTGGAGTTTCCTAGTTTCAGGCCGCATTACCTGAGACCGAATTGTTACACGCATCATATTTCCCACACATCACCCTATTGGGTCAGTTCCAGAGGTCACTGAACATGTCGCAACATAACGTATTACCACGACTGATAACGTATTGCGTTAGCTACTATAAATAGACGGTCCTCGACCCGATAAACGTAACGGGTATAAAAGCCCCAGTCGATCAGTGTACACGCACACACATAACCAGCGTCTGTTGCCGGGTGGTTTGTGTTTGTTTTCTTTGAATATGGAGTCGTGTAGCTTGAATACGCCAATTTCGTTTGATGTCAGTGATCAGCGCATATTTATGTCACGTGGAAATGAGACTGTAGTTCCATTGTCTAAAGATGGCGTTAAGGCAGTCTCGGTTTGTGTTTTTCGTAGCAGACAATTGATAAATATAAGGACATATAGCGGTGATAGTTTTTTTAAGTTTCCTACCAGAACTGGGATAACATTATCGAGAGAGGAATTTATCACGTTAGTTGAGATGCGAGAGGAAATGTTAATCGCTTATGCTAACCTCAACTACACACCGCCTGTTGTTAACCAGATCAACTACACGCCACCTCTCGTTAACCAGATCAACTACACGCCGCCTGTTGTTAACCACCAGAACTACATACCATCTCTTGTTAACCCGAATCTCATCAACTACACGCCCCTATTTGTTAATCAAGGGAACCTCGCTTTTGTTAATCAGACGACAGATCCGGCAGCCAATATGGATGCCGCGGGTGTTTCAGCAGAGTCACCAATTACCTATTCCAGCTTTGATCAAGGTTTTGTCAAAATGGAAGCGGTTGTGTTTTGAAGGCTAATGAAACTTCCTATGCACCCGTGTTTGATAGACATTTAACAAACAGTACCACCAAAACAGGAGGGAGGAAACCCAGACGCTTAAAATTATCAACAACCGGACAGTAATATATATTTTCAAATATGTGTTGTATATTTGTTGTATTAATAATAAAGCTGTGAAATATAGAACGAATTTTGTTTTGCTTTACCATGAATGTGAAAGAGAGAGAGAATTTCGCTGGTTGATACTTTGTGTGGCATGATGATGATGCTAGGACATGAAGGGTTGATGATGTTGTTGAGGGTGGCACATGATGATGTGTCACTAGAAATGTAGACACTAGATGATGTTGGTAGCGATAACACACACACGACCATTCAAGGCACATCGCCCCAAGTTTTAGAACCACTGTTGTCCCGCCACCCGCGCGAGATAGCCGGCGACGACCCCGCCATCCGACGACCCCACAATTTTAGAACCGCTGTTGTCCCCGCCCGCGAGAGACGCGCCGATCACGCACCACCGCACACCATAAGCCGATCACCGTCACGCACCACCGAGATAAGCCGATTACCGCCACGACCACCGAGATAATAAGCCGATTATCTGACTTTTTCACGGATTTTGTGTCAAAAATATACATGTTTCATGCGGCACGGTGCAAAATCCATTGTCTTTGGTGCAGTTTCGGTGCATGTGCTTCCACTCTTGGTGAGGGTGTGCAGCCACCTATACTATTCTCACTCAGTCGCACGGCCCAGAACCCTAATACGGTCATATTAAATGGTGGATGGTATAGACTCACGTGCACTCACTCAGTAACACGGTCCAGAACCATAATACGGTTATATTGAATGGTTGCGAGACTTGCTGAGGAGAGGATATGAGCACCTATGGAAATGTTCGGAGTGCAATGATGATGATCCGCAAATAACTCAATGTTTGTTTCCTATTCTAACTTCTTCTCTCTACTCCAGTTACATCAATGTTTGTTTCCTATTCTAACTCCTTCTTTCTACTCCAGTTACATCAATGTTTATTTCCTATTCTAACTCCTTCTTTCTACTCCAGTTACATCAATGTCTGTTTCCTTTTCTAACTGCTTCTTTCTATTCCAATTCATCAATGTTTGTTTTCTATTCTAATTCCTACTTTCTATTCCAGCTACATTAATGTTTGTTTTCTATTCTAACTCCTACTTTCTATTCCAGCTACATTAATGTGTGATTTCTATTCCAACTTACTCCGCGGCTCAGAATTCACAACATTGTGACTGCACATGCCTTTCCCTTGTAGACGAAAAGATATCCCGATATCTAGTTGGCGCCTGCACTCATTTCTAGAATTGACTAGCGTAATCAATAGTTCTAGCCACTTGTTATGCCACTGGGTGGTAGCGTCCAGTAAAAATTGACTGTTTCCATGCGCTATAGGAGACAGTAGTTCTTTCAGCCAAAATTTGAATGCAATCAATTCGTCTGGCTACAAGTTGTCCCTATACACATGAGAATACAGAAAGTCAGACGTTATTCCCATAAACATTAGAGCACAGTCTGTCATTATACTCAGACGCATTTAATCACAGTTATTATTCTCGTAAATGTTAGGCTACAGTCACTCAAAATTCCCATAGCAAAGAACGAACCCATTCAAGTAATTCGAAAAAGAAACACGTAAAAACAGCCCATAAAATTGTTCATGAACAGAAATACAATATGTCTGAGGTCCTCAAACGGTCAACAGAAACCTACCTCTAAACCACAAATCAACAAGCTAGCATCGTATATCAATAATGTAAAAAAAAATACAAGCATATTTTAAGAGCATTTTAACAGCATAATTAACATGTTATATTGATTACGGAGGTAAATAAACTAACGTTTTGGGTGTAAATTATATAGATCAGTGTCATTTTTGCCATTTATTTTTTTTTAATAACTGAATCAACTTACATTGTGATATTTTTATCTTGTAACAAAGTCAATGAGAAAAAGGAGCTTGTTTCATCCTCATTAGGTCTTCAAATCTGGGCACAAGATTGGAAATTGCTATGTTCATTTCTTTGGCAGTTTTACAGAAGAATGTTGAGCATACAATGGACAGCTATGAAGAGTAATGAAAACGTTCTGAAAGAGGCCAAAGCAAAAAGAGAGCACATTTCCAAAATAAGGAAGAAACAATCATCATTTTTTGGCTATGTAATAAAAAGGGAACAGCTGAAATATATTGTGACAAGTGGGAAAATTGAGAGACGAAGAGATAGAGGGAAGCAAAGAGAAAAGTTACCAGACAGCTTAAGTGAATGGCTTGGAAGAAGGTCAACAACAGAAATGATAAATAACTGTCGAGATCGAAAGTTGTGAGGAGACATGATCACCTACGCCAGCAGGCATGGTACTTGATGATGATGATTAATCTTGTTCTCAACGTTCAAATGTGATCTGTAATTGGATTTTATGGCTGTCGATGCTGAAAACTCGGTCTCACATAAGTAGGTAGTCGCAAAATGAATGAAAACTCGTAGGCCTTCTTGCCTACTTTTGGGTATTCTCTGGTTATTCTGTATTCTTGTTTTACAACGCTCCAATGAAACGGGGGAAAGAGAGTTCTCTGGCGACATAGAAAAATAATATAAGCTAAACATTGCGGTACGACAGCGGCGAAGTTGATGAGTTGCACTGTGGGTAGAGGTTTGTGGAGAAACATCACATACACCGGACATGACGCTTTAAGATTGTGATAATAATGTCCGAGGAGCCCCTAGCAAGCGCTTGGGCTCCGCGGAGCACAGTTTGACGACCATCGCATTAGGTCATTTTTTCATTAAATTTTGTATATTCAATCATTATTTTCGCATATATTGCAATATCATATATACAAATACAAGTTGTAATTATTTCCATCAATACCGTATTGTAGGGGGTAACAGTCAGCAACTATTGGTCTCTTCAAACTATGTATCATGGCATTATCGCTTTACAAAGAGACAAGGGGGGACTAAAAGGCTGATGATGACGTCAAATGCAGTCGCCATGTTGAGTGCATGAACTGGATATCTGTTTACGTTCAGTTTATTATAAAATGGCTGGTCCAAACAGTTATTAATCTATCATCATCATGTGCCATACCGGTTGGCGTAGGCGATCATGTCCTTCCACAATCTTTTATCTACAGTGCATCGTACCAGTTCTGTTGTTGACAGTTTTCCATGCCATGACACCAAGCTATCCAGTATTTTTTCTCTTTGTCTTTCTCGATCTCTCTTTCCTTTTATTTTGCCAGTTATAACCAAATATACATCAGTTGGTCATCATTGTCACAACAATCATGCTACAAATTGTTACATTATGCAGGAACAACGGAATGCAAAAAGTAATATTGACCTAATGTAATATTGTAAAAAATGTAATCAATTAATGTTTCACTGACATTTACATAATCAGTTAATGCTTCACTGACATTTACATAATCAATTAATGCTCCACTAACATTTACATAATCAGTTAATGCTCCACTAACATTTACATAATTAGTTAATGCTCCACTAACATTTACATAATCAGTTAATGCTCCACTAACATTTACACAAACAGTTAATGCTCCACTAACATTTACACAATCAGTTAATGTTCCACTAACATTTACACTAAAGCAAAGACAAGACTAGGGCTGAAGAAAGGTCAGCGATTCATAGCTGACTGTTTGTGGCAAGACCAAGGCCAACCAGAATTATTCAGATCATACTTCACAGTGTCTCTGGTAACAGAATAACTAGTCCATCTAAGCGTGATCGTGTAGGAAGTCAACTTGGTACACAAGAAATGGAATGCTGAAGACGTGTATGTTGGACTGATAGGAGCATATATCGTAGCTTGCAACCACAACACATTTACGCCCACTTAACGTCATTCTTTAAGACTGGCGATGAAGAAGACGAGTAGCAGTCGGGCGAATGAGGAAGAAGAAATAGGATGAAAGATGAGGAAGAAAAACTTTGTCATATTGTAAAGATAGAGAAGTAATAATTAAAAAGCAGAATGGCTCAGGTGAAAATAGCATTTCAGAAAATGAAAAATATCTTATGAAACAAATCTATGTCAATAAAAGTGAGAAATAGAAATCATTGGTGCTATACAGAAGCAATTCTGACCTATGGAAGTGAATCATGGACAGAAGACAAACAAGTAAAAAGACGATTAGAGGTCACAGATATAGGATTTCTCAGAAGAATGTTGGAAGTTCCCTGGACAGCTAAAAAGACCAATGAGGAAATTCTCAAAGAGGAGACAAAAAGGGAGCTCCTAAAAAGCATCAGAAAGAAACACTCAACATTTTTCGGGCACATCATGAGAAGAGGAAAGTTGGAATACTTGGTTACAACTGGCAAAATACAAGGAAAGAGAGATCGCGGAAGACAAAGAGAGAAAATACTGGATAGCTTGGTGTCATGGCATGGAAAACAGTCAACAACAGAACTGATATGATGCACTGTAGATAGAAGATTGTGGAAGGACATGATCGCCTACGCCAACCGGTATGGCACATGATGATAATGATAAGATAAGTAAAGAATTAACGTTGACGATATTACGTGGAATTACAAAGTTAAGATGAGGAGTATGCGCATTTTTTTTACTGAGAACTCCTTCCCCGTAATCAGTGAGCAATACACTCATTCTTTTCTTTCAACTGTATGGACCTGGGAATGTTGGTCTGTGGTTGACCCACTGCCACTGTGTCGCTAAACCAACAGACTAACCGCCACGCTGCTGACGCTAAAATATTATACTAGACAGAAAGCAATCAATGAATATTTCCATAAGTAGTAGTTATAATTTACAAAATAACAGAGACGAATTATTTACATAAATATTATAATACAGCCAACCATTGTTCTGATGAAGATTAGAATGCGGCCGGTTAATAACTCCCATCAATATTGAAGTGTTGCATCAGGTTACACACGTCATTATTTCTATAAATAGTAATATTGCTAGATAACAGTCTTCTATTGCGGCAATAAACATTATAATAAGCCAATAGCTTTTACTACCAGTTACAATAAAACGCACAAATTGATTCAATGAATAATACAAATGTAGCCAGTCATTAATTATTTGGAGTAGTATCTGGTTACGGTTATCATTCATCGTTCATTCATCGTTATAGTTGACTTCACAAAGCTCAAGTAAAATCCACAGGCGATAGAATCGTTTTCAACAGAAGATGATATGTGTGCTCACTAAAGGTTTCAGTAGCTCGCTAATTGTGTACATACACACCCAGCTCTTCATTATACGTTGTTCCTACTTACTATGTTGAATTCCAAATGAATTCACACTGATAACGTGTTAATAACGTTAATCTGTGTGCGTCTTCAAGACGCCACCTTCTTCGTATCTATTATCCACACCACAAGCACACCCGTGACCTGTCTATCAGCTTTTTCATGACCACGAGCCCCAGCAAGACCTGGACAGATATCCATATAAACGTTTTAAGTTTTGGGGCTTCTAGACAAGTCATCTATTCATGTTGAAAACAAGGGTTTCATACATTTCAAACATTAACATGTCTGTGTGGCTACTGGAGCAACGACCACTGTCAGAGACGAAAATAATGGAGCCACTGTCACGTGCTACGCATACCATAAGAGGTGAATAAGGAGATTAGCGCCAAGGTCTTCACTGGTGCTACGGAGATCGTGGATGTCTTCTTCTTCTACCTTTTAGCTCCCAGTGGAGCATAGGTCTTCAACAAACACTTTCCAAATCGTTCTGTTTTTTGCAATTCTTTTAAGATCATTCCATGTCTTCCCCATCATCTTCATCTCTGCTTCAATCTGTCTTCTCCAAGAATTCCTTGGTCTTCCTCTTTGTCTTTTCCCCTGGGGATTCCAAAAAAGGGCCTGTTGTGTAATACTCTCAGTTGGTTTCCGTAGTGTGTGTCCTATCCATCGCCATCGTCTTCGCTGTATTTCTTTATCCACTGGTATTTGACCGGTACATTTCCATAATTCCACGTTTGTGACTTTGTCCTGCCATTTCCATCCCTTTATTCTGCGCAAGCATCCATTAATGAAAGTCTGTACCTTCGTGATTGTCAATTTTGTTATTCTCCATGTTTCACAGCCATATAATAGAACCGACTTAACATTGGAGTTGAAAATTTGTATTTTTGTATTTAGCCTAATTTCTTTGGATTTCCATATGTTTCCCAGTGCAATGAAAGCTCCTCTTGCTTTTGATATCCTTATTTTGGTATCGTTTTCTGTTCCTCCCTCTTTATCTATATTACTGCCCAGATATATATAAGATTGTACGTCTAGTAGAGGTATTTCTCCTAGTTTTATTTGGTTATTGCCAACTGCATTAATTCTCATAATGTTGGTCTTATCTCTATTAATCTTTAGTCCTAGCTGTTGTGATCTCTCATCTAATATACTCATTTTATCTTGCATCTGTTGGTGGCTGTGTGATAGGAGAGCTATGTCATCAGCAAAGTCTAAATCATCAAGTTGTTTGGTCAGTGACCACTGGATCCCATTTCTGTTGTTTTGAGTTATTTTCATAATCCAATCTATGGCCAGTAGAAAGAGAAATGGAGACAGAAGGCATCCTTGCCTTACTCCTGTTCTTATTTCAAATGCTTCTGTAAGCTGTCCTTCGTGCACCACACTACATTTTGTTCCTTCATACATTGTTTTTATCAGGTTAATAAACTTTATGGGGATTCCATAATGACTCAGCAACTTCCAAAGCATTCTTCTGTCTAAACTATCAAATGCCTTTTCGTAATCTATGAATCCAATATAAAGTGGGGATTTTAGTTCTAAACTTTGTTCAACTATGATCGTGGATGTGAGCTGAAGCAATAGCCAGTGCTCTCGCTTGTTTTGTAGATGTGAGCTGAAGCAATAGTCAGTGCTCTCGCTTGTGTTGCGGATGTGAGCTGAAGCAATAGCCAGTACTCTCGCTTGTTTTGTAGATGTGAGCTGAAGCAATAGTCAGTGCTCTCGCTTGTTTTGTAGATGTGAGCTGAAGCAATAGTCAGTGCTCTCGCTTGTGTTGTGGATGTGAGCTGAAGCAATAGTCAGTGCTCTCGCTTGTTTTGTAGATGTGAGCTGAAGCAATAGTCAGTGCTCTCGCTTGTGTTGTGGATGTGAGCTGACGCAATAGTCAGTACTCTCGCTTGTGTTGTGGATATGAGCTGACGCAATAGTCAGTGCTCTCGCTTGTGTTGTGGGTGTGAGCTGAAGCAATAGTCAGTACTCTCGCTTGTGTTGTGGATATGAGCTGACGCAATAGTCAGTGCTCTCGCTTGTGTTGTGGGTGTGAGCTGAAGCAATAGTCAGTGCTTTCGCTTGTGTTGTGGGTGTGAGCTGACGCAATAGTCAGTGCTCTCGCTTGTGTTGTTGATGTGATCTGAAGCAATAGTCAGTGCTCTCGCTTGTGTTGTAGATGTGAGCTGACGCAATAGTCAGTGCTCTCGCTTGTGTTGTGGATGTGAGCTGACGCAATAGTCAGTACTCTCGCTTGTGTTGTGGATATGAGCTGACGCAATAGTCAGTGCTCTCGCTTGTGTTGTGGGTGTGAGCTGAAGCAATAGTCAGTGCTCTCGCTTGTGTTGTGGGTGTGAGCTGACGCAATAGTCAGTGCTCCCGCTTGTGTTGTGGATGTGAGCTGAAGCAATAGTCAATGCCCTCGCTTGTGTTGTGGATGTGAGCTGACGCAATAGTCAGTGCTCTCGCTTGTGTTGTGGATGTGAGCTGACGCAATAGTCAGTGCTCTCGCTTGTGTTGTGGATGTGAACTGAAGCAATAGTCAGTGCTCTCGCTTGTGCTGTGGATGTGAGCTGACGCAATAGTCAGTGCTCTCGCTTGTGTTGTAGATGTGAGCTGACGCAACAATAGTCAGTGCTCTCGCTTGTGTTGTGGATGTGAGCTGAAGCAACAATAGTCAGTGCTCTCGCTTGTGCTGTGGATGTGAGCTGACGCAATAGTCAGTGCTCTCGCTTGTGTTGTGGATGTGAACTGAAGCAATAATCAGTGCTCTCGCTTGTGCTGTGGATGTGAGCTGACGCAATAGTCAGTGCTCTCGCTTGTGTTGTGGATGTGAACTGAAGCAATAGTCAGTACTCTCGCTTGTGTTGTGGATGTGAACTGAAGCAATAGTCAGTGCTCTCGCATGTGTTGTGGATGTGAACTGAAGCAATAGTAAGTGATCTCGCTTGTGTTGTAGATGTGAACTGAAGCAATAGTCAATGCTCTCGCTTGTGTTGTGGATGTGAACTGAAGCAATAGTCAGTGCTCTCGCTTGTGTTGTGGATGTGAACTGAAGCAATAGTCAGTGCTCTCGCTTGTTTTGTAGATGTGAGTTGAAGCAACAATAGTCAGTGCTCTCGTTTGTATTGTGCGCGTGTTTCATTCTGGGGAACATGCTGAGAGGGGATCTGAGTCCTATGGATTTGCCCATTGTACAATGGTGATGATCTGTCAACTAAACTAAACTAAACTAAACTAAACTAAACTAAACTAAACTAAACTAAACTAAACTAAACTAAAGAACTAACTGAAAGTCAGTCACAATAATTTCCCCACTTAACTATATCTTTAAAAACCCACTTGAGGGCGGTAATCAATGTTTTAATTTCAGTTTTCAGCTAGTGATCACTGCAGAAGACAAATGATAATAAATGAATATTATTATGAGTGGACAATTTGGGAGGCCACAGATCAGCGAATCATTTTGGGGGAAGAGGTATGTTTACAACACACGGAAGCAAAAATCACAAATTATAATCAACATGATTTATTTATGCATTTTTTTCCAAGTGTTGTAGATATTATTACTATAACCAGTGATGGAAAATGTACAACTGAAATAAACAAAAGATTAGGAATGGCAAAAAGAAATTTTAATGTCATGAAGAACATACTAATATCAAAACAAATAACTTCTTCTTCTTCTGCCTCTTTCCTCCCTCATCTGCCTTTCAGCGTCGAGGGGAGCTATAATTTGCGGTCTTTTGCTCTTCTGTTTGCGTCTGCTGCTGTTATGTTTCCTAGTGCTTCTAATATTCCATCGACCAATCTTTTCCGTGGTCGACCCTTGGGTCTGGTGTTCTCACAACGTTTGTTGAAGGCTCGATGTGTTGTGTTTTTTTCTTTCTGCCTTGTCACGTGGCCAAACCATTATATCTGTTGTTTCCTTATATATTCTATGGCTGGGGCTATTCCTAGCTTTTTTCTCGGTTCTTCATTTCTGATCGTATCTCTCAGACTGTTTCCTGTCCTCGTCTAACACATTTCATCTCTGTAGAGGTTATTTTCTTATTGTTCTTGCATCTAGGGTCAAGGTCTAGCATTGGTAGCACAACGTTAGGATGAAGATAAACAAATAACACCAGGGCTAAAACTAAGAATAGCAAAATGTTACATCTTCTCAATATTCCTATATGATGCAGAAACATGGACATTAGACAAGAAAACAGAACAGAGAATTGAAGCCTTTGAAATGTGGATATATAGAAGAATAGGTAGAATTGGATGGAAGGAAAAGAAAACAAACGATGAAGCCTTAAAACAACTAAAAATGAAAAGAGAACTACTAAGCACAATTCAAACAAGACAAATGCGATTTTTGGGCTATGTTAAAAACACAACAACCTACTAAAAGTAATCATGGAGGGGAAAATACAAGGTAAAAGAGACATAGACAGACCAAGACTAACATGGACGAGTAGCATCAAAAGATGGACAAATCAGCTTATGACAACCTGTACCATCAAAGAAAGAGACAGAGCAGAAGGGCGCTCCATGGTAGCCAAACTTCGTTGCGGAGAAAGCACTCGATAGTGATGATGTAGATATACCTCTTCTCTGCAATGAATCCGCCATTCTCTAACTCCACAGCAAACATTTTTGCCTTGCAGCACAGACCCATCAGTGCATATAATAAAACCGCCTTCCACAGATGTCTCAGCCATCTGCTCTCGTCCACTCCATGAAAACTTTCACTCCTTCCAGAGAACAAGCACAACCTTTTGAAAGTTGACCACATCTTTGGGGATGAACCACTTTCTCTATTTAAATCATCATCATGTGCCATACCGGTTGGCGTAGGAAATCATGTACTTCCACAATCTTCTATCCACAGTGCATCGTATCAGTTCTGTTGACTGTTCTCCATGCCATGACACCAAGCTATCCAGTATTTTCTCTCTTTGTCGTCCGCTATCTCTCTTTCCTTTTATTTTGCCAGTTGTAACCAAGTATTCCAACTTTCCTCTTCTCATGATGTGTCCGAAAAGTGTTGATTGCTTCTTTCTGATGTTTTTTATGAGCTCCCTTTTTGGGTTGGCCTCTTTGAGAACTTCCTCATTGGTCTTTTTAGCTGTCCAGGGAACTTTCAACATTCTTCTGAGAAATCCCATCTCTGTGGCCTCTAATCGTCTTTTCATTTGTTTGTCTATTGTCCATGATTCGCTTCCATAGGCCAGAATTGGTTCTATATGGCACCGCTATTTAAATACCGCTTTTAAAAATGTGCATCGTCTGTAATCGTTTTTCTTTGCTTGCGTAATCTACAATTTCAACTTTGTTTGTCGTGCAAATTCACGATGAATGATCATCACATTAAATACGAATCAACTATGTAGTAAGTATGGGAACACGATATCTCAGTTGTTAGTGAACTGAACTACTATAGACAAGAGATCGGGTTCGAACCTGATCGACAGCTTCCAAGTTCACCCAGCTTTAAAATGGGTACATGATTTTTTTCTGGCAAACTAATGCTGACCACATTACTCAAAAATTAATGTGCCGAAGATGTATTTAAAACGTGAGCACTAACACCATTTTCCCTACACACCACGTAGCTTGATGGGACGCTTCACTTTTTATTTAATTTACTACGTGAAATGAAGCACAAATG
Source organism: Megaustenia siamemsis (assembly GCA_032433765.1). NCBI lineage: Eukaryota > Metazoa > Mollusca > Gastropoda > Stylommatophora > Ariophantidae > Megaustenia > Megaustenia siamemsis. The sequence continues at coordinate 60,488,825 of JAVIAB010000024.1, forward strand.
GCTATATCAAATATTCCTATTTTCACAAATCCCATCTAATCAAAAGCAACAGCAAATGATCGTGAAATGTCATAAACCATGAACGATTAGCATTACAATTGTTGTGCTATTAAGGTATTATGTTCATGTGCGTGGGAAAATTATCTCTCTCCTTGTAATTCTATCACATGATCAGCTCTTCTATTTATATCTTACCATACTGCGCTGTTCAGCCAGAGTCAACTATAGATTTACTAAGACCCCAGGGCGGAAAATAAAACGGGAAAACCCGACCAACTAGCGTGACGTTTTTAAGTATAGGAGATATAGATTGCTGACTGAACTCTACCCACACACCCACAACCTCTCCTACTCGCAAGGCTGTAAACGAAACACTATAGTCCGTTCAGAAATTCATAATCACACCTGAATTAGTTTTGCGTGATAACCCTTTGTTATTTTGCTTTCTAATTTTGCATGCAATCTTAGAATATTGATGACGTTATAGAAATATTTTTTGCTCTGAGAAATTTGATCTAGTTTAACAGTTTTCTTCTTTAGGGTATATTAAATTCACCCTGTTCGAATTTGACACCATTTTAGGATATACACATTAATTTGGTGCGGTCGTTCACGTAAAATAGTTTGGCTATTGCAGAAACACTAACTTCGGGAAAATCCCGTGCACAAAACTGAATTGTTATTGAACGACATGACGCACCACGCCCTTGGCATTAATTACCGAAGGGAAGGCGTATCTTTATTAATTTTGTGAAGACTCAGTAGACAATTTGTTGACTTTAAATACCAACATTTATATCTAAATTACAATGAGTTTGAAATGCAAATTTATAACTATGCAAAATGTTACTTTTTTACTATATCAGCACTTCCTTAGGGAATCCAAGATGGGGCATTTATTTTGTGATATTCATGACCCAGAGAGACGAACGCAACTCGCGCTTGGTCTTAATAGATCGTCATTTTCTCGTTGGATTAAACAAGACTCAGAGTGCACTCATGTCAATCATGGAAGGAAAAGAAAAGTCGACAGCTTTGACATGGATATCATAAAACGTGAGATATTGAAAATCTTTGCTAATAATGTACTTGTTACTCTCAGGAATTTGAAATTAAAATTGCATGCAGACTGCAATATTGACATTTCTAAAAGTACTCTATGGAAGATTGTGCGAGGAGCCGGCTTCACTTTCAGAAAAACTGTTGGGGGCAGGAATATTATTTGTGAAAAACCACACTTGGTAATTGCTCGAAGCAAATACCTGAGACAGATCCGTGAGCGGCGGAGTGAACGGTATGATATTGTATATATAGATGAATCATGGGTCAACGCATACCACACCTATGCTAAAGATTGGCATTCAGTAAATGGCAAACTCAAAAGAACAATTCCGAGCAACAAAGGCCAGCGCATTATATTAACGCATGCTGGAAGCACCGAAAACGGCCTTGTCCATGATGCGGGACTTATTTTCCAATCAAAAAGTACCGACGGTAGGGACTACAATACTGAAATGAATGGAAACATTTTCAGGCACTGGTTGGAGAACGATCTTTTATCAATCCTGGAAAGAGACCTTCATGCATAGTCATGGATAATGCATCATACCACAATGTCGTATCAGAGGAAGACAAAGTGCCTACTGCATCAAATACAAAAGAGCAAATTAGGACATGGCTTGCGAATGAAAATGTCAAATTTGACGACACATATTTAAAACCCGAATTGTTACAACTTGTGAAGAATACGAATAAGAAAAAGGTGTACCATGTTGGCAAAATCATTGAGAAATGCGGCTACACCTCTCTTCGACTCCCTGCATATCATGCGCACCTTAATCCAATCGAATTTGTCTGGGCTCACGTCAAAGGACAAGTTGCAGAACAGAACAGGACGTTTAAAATGTGTGATGTTGAAGCTCTGACACGCGAGTCTCTCTCAAAAATAGACATTCCGTTCTGGAAGAAGTGTGTTGAACATGTGCTGCGGGTGGAAGATGAGTACTGGAAACGAGATGGATTACTATTTGTCCAGCCAGTAATGATTATCAACCGCTTGGAATCGTCAGATTCGGAATGATTAAAATTAAAATGAATTCAATTCCAGCTGCAGTTGGGACGTCCTGAGGTCTAATGGTGACCGAAGGACAAGACTAATTGTAAGCAATTGAATTCATGTTTGCAAATACACATAACGAACAACACCCACAATAAAGAAACTATGTAGATACGCCTCTGACAAGAATTGCAGTAAACTGGAAAATTTAATACGATTACTGTAAACTCTAAAATTTGAATCAACTTGTGTGATATCGTCATAAAAGATCAAAGGAATTCGCAGATGTGCAAAATCTGTTGTGTTTGTGGAATAACAAATACCAAAATCTTTGCGTCATCAATATTCTAAGATTGCATGCAAAATTTGAAACCAAAATAAGAAGCGGTTATCACGCAAAACTAATTCAGGTGTGATTATGAATTTCTGAACGGACTATAGTTGGTGGTTTTCAGGGAATTTCCTCTCGGCCCGCAGGTCTAAATAAATCTATAGTTGGCTATAGTTTAGCTACGTAGTATATTCGACAGTTATCTTCCCATTAGGAAAAAAACAGTGGACAAAAGAAGCCATATTCTGCATGCGGCCATTGATAGAAAAAGTACACAGAAATAAACAAACAAATACATGCCTTCTTCATAGACTACACCAAAATTGTTTGGTAAAATATACCATAAACAACTTATACACTGCCTAAAGGATATACAAAGCATATACTCTTTGTTAATTAGCTACATAGAGAAAGTTTCATTGTTCTTTTTAGAAGTCTATATTTTTTCAACATTCTTTGCTAAAAGCACAAGTCTGTCAATGATCTTGTTTGTTCATTATTTGTTGAAGTCTCAGTTTATTATGTTTTTTGTTCATTAATTGTCAGTAATCCACTAACTTCTTGTTTGTTCTTTAACTGTCGTTGCGTCACTTTCCTGAAATAAGACATCTTACCGCGAACAATTAACAAAACACCAGACAGTACAAATCTCATCACCAGACAGTACAAATCTCATCACCAGACAGTACGAATCTCAACACTAGATAGTACAGATTTCACCACCAGACAGTACAAATCTCAACACTAGCCAGTACAAATCTCAACACCAGACAGTACAAATCTCAAAACCAGACAGTACAAATCCCATTACCAGACAGTACAAATCTCTTCACCAGACAGTACAAATCCCATCACCAGACAGTACAAATCTCATCACCAGACAGTACAAATCCAAATCTCATCACCAGACAGTACAAATCTCATCACCAGACAGTACAAATCTCATCACCAGACAGTACAAATCTCAAAACCAGACAGTACAAATCCCATTACCAGACAGTACAAATCTCTTCACCAGACAGTACAAATCCCATCACCAGACAGTACAAATCTCATCACCAGACAGTACAAATCTCATCACCAGACAGTACAAATCCCATCACCAGACAGTACAAATCCCATCACCAGACAGTACAAATCTCATCACCAGACAGTACAAATCTCATCACCAGACAGTACAAATCTCATCACCAGACAGTACAAATCTCATCACCAGACAGTACAAATCAAAATCGGATTACCAGACAGTACAAATCTCATAACCAGACAGTACAAATCTCAACACCAGACAGTACAAATCAAAATATCATCACCAGACAGTACAAATCAAAATCTCATCACCAGACAGTACAAATCCAAATCTCATCACCAGACAGTACAAATCAAAATCTCATCACTAGACAGTACAAATCCAAATCTCATCACCAGACAGTACAAATCTCATCACCAGACAGTACAAATCCAAATCTCATCACCAGACAGTACAAATCCAAATCTCATCACCAGACAGTACAAATCCAAATCTCATCACCAGACAATACAAATCCAAATCTCATCACCAGACAGTACAAATCCAAATCTCATCACCAGACAGTACAAATCCAAATCTCATCACCAGACAGTACAAATCCAAATCTCATCACCAGACAGTACATATCTCATCACCAGACAGTACAAATCTCATCACCAGACAGTACAAATCTCATCACCAGACAGTACAAATCTCATCATCAGACAATACAAATCTCATCACCAGACAGTACAAATCTCAGCACTAGATAGTACAGATTTCACCACCAGACAGTACAAATCTCAACACAAGCCAGTACAAATCTCAACACCAGACAGTCTAAATCTCAAAACCAGTCAGTACAAATCTTAGAACCAATCTGTACAATTCTCAAAACCAGTCAGTACAAATCTCAACACCAGACAGTACAAATCTCAAAACCAGACATTACAAATCTCAATACCAGGCAGTATAAATCTCATCACCAGACAGTACAAAACTCAACACTAGACAGTATAAATCTCATCACCAGTCAGTACAGATCTCAACACTAGACAGTACAAATCTCAACACCAGACAGTACAAATCTCAACACCAGACAGTACAAATATCAACACCAGACAGTACAAATCTCATCACCAGACTGTACAAATCTCAACACCAGACAGTACAAATCTCAACACTAGACAGTACAAATCTCTACACCACAGAGAACAAATCTCAACACCAGACAGTACAAAACTCAACACCAGACAGTACAAATCTCAACACCAGACAGTACAAATCTCTACACCACAGAGAACAAATCTCAATACCAGACAGTACAAAACTCAACACCAGACAGTACAAATCTCAACACTAGACAGTACAAATCTCTACACCACAGAGAACAAATCTCAACACCAGACAGTACAAAACTCAACACCAGACAGTACAAATCTCAACACTAGACAGTACAAATCTCTACACCACAGAGAACAAATCTCAACACCAGACAGTACAAAACTCAACACCAGACAGTACAAATCTCAACACTAGACAGTACAAATCTCTACACCACAGAGAACAAATCTCAACACCAGACAGTACAAATCTCAACACTAGACAGTAATAATCTCAGCATGTAACAAACAATATACACCTTCCTATTGCGGCGAACATCTCAGTGAGTGCAGGAGTCTCAATTACAAAGTAAAGAAAAAGCATTGGAGTCTGGAAATAATAATAACGATTTCGTATTGCAAGTCACATGAAAGCAAAATATTTAAAAATAATTCAGAAAATTTATATTAAATAACAAAGGATCGTGAAAGTGCGTCTTTTTGAACTTGTAGTAATAGCTTGTTTTCTTTATGTGTACGTTGTTATTTGAAGGATCAACGCATTAACGCCCACTTAACGTTATGCTAGTGCGGACGCTGAAAAGGGATAGTCGTTAAATGAGCAGGAGAATAAGATACTGAAGAGTGTCGACACGAGTCTGTCTGATTTATAAACATTAAACTATGAGAACGGATTACTAAACTCAAATTGCGCTTGCACTAATTTTGTTTAATCTGTTTAAACGTTGTTGGCTTGCATGGGAAACTGCAAAACGATCGTTGTACGAGTCACTCCCAGTCTGACTTGTTTAACTAACGGTCTAGTTGTGGAATGTTACAGGAAGGTCATACAGAGATTAATTGTTGCGTATGTAAATGTACTGGATATAGACAGTGGGGGACGGATTAGAGAATTTAAACACTCTGTACAATATTGAACAAATCAGGATAAGAGTGCAATGGTTGACAAGGAAACTGTTAAATCAAATAAGACAGAATGGATGACATCAAGGAAACCGCTAAATCAAAGAAACAAAAAGAATGGATGACAACAAGGCAACTACTAAATCAAAGAAAAAAAAACATGGATGACAACAATGAAACTGCTAAATCAAAGAAAAAAAAGAATGGATGACAACAAGGCAACTACTAAATCAAAGATAAAAAAACATGGATGACAACAATGAAACTGCTAAAATAAGAAAAAAAAGCATGGATGACAATAATGAAACTACTAAATCAAAGAAAAAAAAACATGGATGACAACAATGAAACTGCTAAATCAAAGAAAAAAAAACATGGATGACAACAATGAAACTGTTAAATCAAAGGAAAAAAAACATGGATGACAACAATGAAACTGTTAAATCAAAGGAAAAAAACATGGATGACAACAATGAAACTGTTAAATCAAAGGAAAAAAACATGGATGACAACAATGAAACTGTTAAATCAAAGGAAAAAAAACATGGATGACAACAATGAAACTGTTAAATCAAAGGAAAAAAAACATGGATGACAACAATAAAACTACTAAATCAAAGAAAAAAAAACATGGATGACAACAATGAAACTGTTAAATCAAAGAAAAAAAAGAATGGATGACAACAATGAAACTGCTAAATCAAAGAAAAAAAAGAATGGATGACAACAATGAAACTGCTAAATCAAAGGAAAAAAAACATGGATGACAACAATGAAACTGCTAAATCAAAGGAAAAAAAACATGGATGACAACAATGAAACTGCTAAAACAAAGAAAAAAAAACATGGATGACAACAATGAAACTGTTAAATCAAAGAAAAAAAAGAATGGATGACAACAATGAAACTGTTAAATCAAAGAAAAAAAAGAATGGATGACAACAATGAAACTGCTAAATCAAAGAAAAAAAAACATGGATGACAACAATGAAACTGCTAAAACAAAGGAAAAAAACATGGATGACAACAATGAAACTGTTAAATCAAAGAAAAAAAAGAATGGATGACAACAATGAAACTGCTAAATCAAAGAAAAAAAACCATGGATGACAAAAATAAAACTACTAAATCAAAGAAAAAAAAACATGGATGACAACAATGAAACTACTAAATCAAAGAAAAAAAAGCATGGATGACAACAATGAAACTGTTAAATCAAAGAAAAAAAAAACATGGATGACAACAATGAAACTACTAAATCAAAGAAAAAAAAGCATGGATGACAACAATGAAACTACTAAATCAAAGAAAAAAAAACATGGATGACAACAATAAAACTACTAAATCAAAGAAGACAGAATCGAGGATCAAGTTGAAAACCCACTACAGGGACTTACTGTAACTTTTATAAAATCACCCCAGAGGTTATCAAATAAACGTGTATACGCAAGAAACAACAAGTAAAACAAACTGAAAAGTAAACATCAATTAAAACATGTATTAATTGGGTCTGCCGTGACGTTTCTATTGATCAGAAGAATAAAGACTACATGCACAATGAAGGCAGGGTTATCAGGCATCGGGATTTCGCCGGATACGTCTGACATTTTAGGTGTCTATCCTGCGCCCTTCTAGGCATTTACCTTATTATCTAAAGTGCTGAATATAAGCTCCACATTATTATCTCCTTTTTTTCATATAATATATCCTACCTTGAATTTTTAACATTTGTTAACTTTTAATTGGGGGTGGGAGGAGGCTGAGTAGTCTAGATTTAAGACGTTAGCCTCTGTACAAGAGAAAAATGGACTCTTCTTCTTCTTCTTTCCTTCATCATCTGCCTTTCAGCGTCGAGGGGAGATATAATTTGCGGTCATTTGATCTCCTGTTGACTCTGCTGCTGTTATGTTTCCTAGTGCTTCTAATATTCCATCGGTCCAACTTTTTCGTGGTCGACCCTTGGGTCTGGTGTTCTCACAACGTTTGTTGAAGGCTCGATGTGTTGTGCTTTGATCTTTCTGCTTTGTCACGTGGCCAAGCCATTTTATATTTTGTTTCCTTATATATTCTCTGGCGGGGGCTACACCTAGCTTTTTTCTCAGTTCTTCATTTCTGAACTTATCTCTCAGACTGTTTCCTGCCATTCGTCTAACACATTTCATCTCAGTAGAGAATGGACTCTGGTCCGAACAAAAGGTGGGAATTTTTATATTGGAACCCAAGGGGTTTCTTTGTAGATTTTTCTTCCTATTTTTATTACGTGATAGCATCTTAAGGGTATTAACAAACACAAACTGGAGGTCCTGTTTGCGCTCTGGGCACATTATAGAACCCTTTAGAAGTTAAAAGAAAACAGCGTTAAAGAAAAGTTAAAAGTCCAAAAGAGCGTTAAAGAACCCTTAGAAGTTAAAGTCCAAAAGAGTAGATTGAGTTGACTACCACCCGGGCAAACGTGTTAAACAAATCTACATATACCGAAGATGGATGTTTTGGGTCGAAAAGCTCAGATATCGCGGCTTGCCGTAAACTAACGACATCCACACCCCACTTAACGCCGAAGAAATATGCCCAATGCAGTCACAACAAAACGTACAGGTAAAAGATTTCATATCGCATCTGAAAAAAAACAACACACATTTTATCAGAAATCGAACCTTCGACAACTGACAGACAACTAGTTTAATCAACCCATCCACCTTCTTTGTCCACCTTTTAACTACCTATAGAACGTAGGTCTTTAACACTTTCTAGTTTGGTGCCATTCTTTTAAGGTTTCTTAATCTCTGCTTCTCCTGTCTTCTCTAAAAAGATTTTAATCTTCTCCTTTGTCTCAATTTGTTTACAATAAAATTGATTAACTGTAGAATATTAATGATAAATTCTCATTAAATTCCTTTAGGATTACCAAATGCATCATTATTATTAATCATCAGTATCATCATGTGCCGTACCGGTTGACGTTGGCGATCATGTCCTTCCACAATCTTCTATCCACAGTGCATCGTATGAGTTCTGTTGTTGATTGTTTTCCATGCCATGACACAAAGCTATCCAGTATTTTCTCTCTTTGTCTTCCGCGATCTATCTTTCCTTTTATTTTGCCAGTTATAACCAAGCATTCCAACTTTCCTCTTCTCATGATGTGCCCAAAAATGTTGATTGCTTCTTTCTGATGTTTTTTAAGAGCTCCCTTTTTGTGTTGGTCTCTTTGAGAACTTTCTCATTGGTCTTTTTAGCTGTCCAGGGAACTTTCAACATTCTTCTGAGAAATCCCATCTCTGTGGCCTCTAATCGTCTTTTCATTTGTTTGTCTATTGTCCATGTTTCGCTTCCATAGGTCATAATTGGTTCTATATAGCATCGATGAACACTCTTTCTCATTTCTATTGACATAGATTTGTTGCATAAGATATTTTTCATTTTCTAAAATGCTATTTTGGCCTCAGCTATTCTGCTTTATATTTCTGTATTGCATCTTCCATCTGTTGTTATCACTGTGCCCAAGTATTTCAAACGTTGCACTTGTTTCAGATTTGTCTTGTTTATTTTTATGCTGCATGATAGTGATGATTGTTTCTTCGATATAACCATTACTTCTGTTTTCTTACTATTCAGACTGAGACCTTTCTTGTTGCTTTCTTTTACTATTATGTCTATCATTTCTTGTAGTTCATTCTCTGTCTCTGCTATTAAGACTGTGTCATCCGCATATCGTAAATTATTTATGTTGTGACCGTCGACTTCAATTCCTTTTTTGTCTACTATTGATCTCATAATATGTTCGCTGTAAAGTGAAAACAAATCCGGCGACAGGACACAGCCTTGTCTGACTCCTTGTTTTATATATTGGAATTGTCCTGTTTGGTTGTTAATTCGTATAGCTGCTGTTTGTTGCCAGTACATGTTTTTTTATGATTCGCAGATCCATGCCATCAATGTTTAATTTCTCCAGCATATTTATTATTTTCACATGTTTACTTTGTCAAATGCTTTCGTGTAGTCTATAAAGCACATATATAGGTCTTTCTTTACCTCTATAGATCTTTCTATCATTGTTCTTAATGTGTATATTGCATTATTGGTGCCCTTTCCTTCCACAAATCCACATTGTTCCTCACTTATTTCTGGTTTTATTTTGTTCCTTACACGTCTCATGATGATTCTTAGTAATATTTTAGTCATATGGCTCATGAGACTAATAGTACGATGGTCTTCACAATCAGTGGCGCCTGACTTCTTCAGTATGGCTACAAAGATAGATTTTAGTAGATCTTCAGGTATGTGTCCAGTGTTATATATGTCATTGAGTAGTTTTGTTATGACTTGTACTCCCAGCTCTCCTACGCATTTATCTCTTCGATTGTTATATTGTCGGGACCTGGAGCTTTGCCTCATTTCATGTGTTGAATTGCGTCCTCCACTTCACTCTGCATTATTGGTGGTCCTGTGTCTTCATTTGAATTGTTTAATTCTGGTCTTTCGTCATCATAGAGTTGACTGATATATTATTACTTATAGTGTGTTTATTTATATGATCAGTAAAATGGAGGGCTTTATAATTGGAGAATGAGTTCTAGTCTAAGATTAATTCAGTTTTAGCTGCTCAGGCTCCATCGATAGCAACGACTCTTAGTATTCACTTCACAGTTCATCCTCACGGCTTTGAATTCACAGTTATGCTTCACGGCTTTAAATTCACAGTCCACCATCACGGCTTTGAATTCACAGTTTAGCCTCACGTCTTCGGCTCAGCAACACTTTTACATGTCACATCACAGCACGAACATAGAAGTACATCTGTGTTCTGAGTTATGTTACACGACTTGGGTATTGCATGCTATTTATTACGTTTCAATCATTCTCCGATTATACCGAACCGTACACATTCCCATTAATCTATTTCCTCAGACTACATGCGAAAAGCTTGCTAAAAATATACTAACGACTTCATGATATAGTTGACATTTGGCTTCCAGCCATGTACGTAATCGTCTTTATACTCGTATATCCAAAATGACTCATTTCAAATCGCTGTATTAATATCATAATCAGTGCGATAACTTTAAAAATAAAAACGTATTAAGGTTTGTTTAGAGATCAGCGATAGATCAGAAGTTAATGAACTAGACTAGTAAGGGCAATTCGTCTGTTTCAATTCTGATCGATGGCTTCCAGGTTCATCCAGCCTTAAATGAGTACCGTATATTTTGCTGGGAAAGTAAAGCGGCACGGGCGTAATGCCGACCACATTATCATAAAAATCATGTGCCGAAGGTCTGTTAAAAAATATAGGCACTTAAAACATATTTCCTTTATACGTCAGGTGACGTGACGGGGCATTTTACCTTTTTTTTATTTAACTTATTAACAAATTTATCACTTTTATTATAACAGTTTTTCATTGTTTAAACCATACATGAAATTTAATATTTCTTTTCTTTCTTTCTTTCTTTCTGGCGTTCACCCGCTGACTCTTACATTAATTGACTGACCTTTTCGTCATCCGCCCTTAAAAGAACGTTAAGTGGGCGTAAGTGCGTTGTATTGAGGTTTGCAGTAGAACTGTGATATTTGCACTTTTCGACCTAACACATCCGACTTCAGCACGGCATTTTTTGGATACCAGGTTTCCTTCCATCTTCGATCCCTACTCGCTTCGCCAGATTGGACAAGCTAATCTATTTCTAGAGGCACCACGAAGAGGTGTAGTGGGGTATGGAGATAAGCACAGAAATGAAATATAATAAATATGAAATACTATGCGGGACGGAGCCGCGATAGCCCAGTGGACTACAAAGAACAAGAGGTAGGGTTCGATCCCAACCGACGGCTTCCATTTTCACTCAGCCTTTATTGGGTAACTTAAAAGGATTTTTTTTCTAGGATAGTAAAGCGGCACGAGCGTAATACCGACCACCCAAAAATCATGTGTCGATGGTCTATAAAATTTATGGTCACTAACACCATGTTCCCTATATCTAGCGTGACGGGGGTATTTTACTTTTTTTAAAATACTATACGGAGCCGCGGTGCTGCAGAAAACAAAGAAAATAAACATAAATTGGTATTTAGCGGCTAACTTAACAGAAAAGCAATACAAACTACAAACGTTTCGGCAAAAGCCTTCATTGGGTATAACAAACAAAGTATATACATTGAACACAACACTCCGAGTTAGAATACACAACAACTACTCAGCTCTAAAGGCGGAAAAAGACAGTGGCCAGGATTTTCGTAGAGTCTGGTTAAAAGATTAATAGACAATAGGGCAGGTAGGATTTAATTAGATCAAAGGAACAATATATATGAAAAAATTGGAAAAATGAAACGTGTCCCATAGGGTACAAAGAAAACGTGGAGGAGAGTAAAAGAAAGAGAAGATATGGGTGGCAAGAGAGAAGAGGAGCAAGAGAGGTAATACAGATAACGTAGGGAGGAATAGGGAGAGGACACAAGAAAGACATGGAGAGGGCGCCAGAGATTAAAGAGAAGAGTGAAAATAGTTTAATCTCTCTGTTGGAGAGTACCAATGCGAGTTATGAGTCGGTTCTCCGGTGTGAAACGGCTATGGGTATTAGAGGAACAAGAGATGATGACAGTAACACGTAAGTCATCAGAGGTATTATTTCCTGACAATCTAAAATGGGAGGAAACAGAAGTACCAGAATCATGTTTGATGTTATATAAGTGTTCACATATTCTGTCTCCCAAGTGTCGACCTGTTTGTCAATATATATTTTGAAACAACGTTTGGCAGATGATGGTGTGTATCAGATTCCGGGAATTGCACGTAAAGCCTTTCTGAATATCAAAAGGTCCATTCGGGAACAAAAGCCTGTGAGTACGAAAGGGCACGTACTGCATGACCTGTTGCAACGGGTCGTACCCAGCATGTTCTGGCCAGGGTTGAAGGGGCGGCCCCTAACCAAAATGTCACGAAGGTGCCTATCGCGTTTAAAAGCTACCAATGGTGGGTGGAAGAATAGAAAACGAGTAGTAAGTTCAGAGTGGATAGGTAGTTGTCGTCTCAGTATCTGTAGTGCAGCCAGATTGTGAGGGTGATGGGTAAAAGAGATAACAGTTCTGTTATTAGGAAGAGCGGGCGGTTGGGGGGTTAGAGCTAGGATGCGGGTAAATGAAAGAATTTCTTGGAGAGCAGATTGCAAGAAAGTTTCCGGGTAAAAACGGCGGATTCCATCATAAGGTGGACCTGATGGAGAAAGTCATCGTCTTGGTCACATAGGGGTCTGAGGAGTTAGGGTTACGAAAAAGATATAGAATCACGACAGGTGGGAGGGTGGGAAGAGGAACAGCGGGAACGGAGGTATGTAGACCTGATGGTTGCGGGGACACCAAGATAACCGAAGAGGTAGAGATAGAGTACGAAATTGGAGAAGTGAAATGAGCCCAAAAACGTCCAAAGACGTGGTCAAATCGGTTCTGAAAGATCAGATCGTCAATGTAATGGTAATACATGAGGGGAAGGTGACAACTGAAGTAGGAATACATTTAGTGTTCCAAGTAATCCATGAATAGGCAGGCATATCTAGAGCCCATCTTGGTGCCCATGGCAACCTCACTTGTCTGGCTGGAGGATCGACCGTCGAATTCAAATGTGTTGAGAATTAAGACTAGCTCAGCCAGATGAGCAAGGGCAGAGGTGGGGACCGAGGGTTGGTTCTTACGTTCCAGGAAGAACTGGAGAGCCTGGAAGCCATCTTTGTGAGGTATAGAGGTGTACAGAGAGCAAACATCAAAAAACAAAATGGTGGTAGGTTTTATCAGGGCAAGGAGAGAATGCGAAGATTAAATTGAGGGCGTAGTTAGTTTCAAGAGGGAAGGCCGTGGACAATAGGTTGGAAGACGGTGACCTAGTAGTCCGAGATATGAACAGTAGGACAAGAACAAGCAGAAACAATGTATCTTCCAGAGTTGCAAATTGTGTTTATCTTAAGTAGCATAAAAAAAGGAGAGCTTACTTAAGGCTGAGTCAGAAATGATAAGGTTATTGGCGCTGGAAGGGAGAGCATTATTTGTGATCAAATAAGAGAAGGTGGACTTGATCTCCTTAATGTTCTTGACCGTCAGGTCAGTAAGGCAAGGTTTGTAGAACGTAATGTTGAAGAGTTGGGAATGTCCATCTAAGGAGTAGAGGTCCTTACTCCAAACCGATATGGAGAACATTTATCAGCAGGTTTGATAACTGTGTCATCAAGTAGACGGAGATTAGTAAGGGCTAGCGATCCAGTAGGAGAGAGATTAGAGTGATATAGGTGAGAGATTTACAGCGATTTAGGGGAGAGATTAGAGCGATATAGGTGAGAGATTACAGCGATTTAGGGGAGAGACTAGAGCGTTGTAGGGGAGGGATTAGAGCGATATAGGTGAGAGATTACAGCGATTTAGGGGAGAGACTAGAGCGTTGTAGGGGAGAGATTAGAGCGATATAGGTGTGAGATTACAGCGATTTAGGGGAGAGACTAGAGCGTTGTAGGGGAGAGATTTGAGCGATATAGGTGAGAGATTACAGCGATTTAGGGGAGAGATTAGAGCGATGTAGGGGAGAGATTTGAGCGATATAGGTGATAGATTACAGCGATTTAGAAGAGAGGTTAGAGCGATGTAGGGGAGAGATTACAGCGATTTTGGGGAGAGATTACAGAGATTTAGAGGAGAGATTACAGCGATTTAGGGGAGAGATTAAAGCGATGTAGGGGAGAGATTAGAGCGATATAGGCGAGAGATTACAGCGATTTCCAGGAGAGATTAGAGCGATGTAGGGGAGAGATTACAGCGATTTAGAGGAGAGATTAGAGCGATGTAGGGAACATATTAGATTGATTTAGGGGAGAGATTAGAGCGATGTAGGGGAGAGATTTGAGCGATGTAGGGGAGAGATTAGAGTGATGTATGGGAGATATTAGACTGATTTTGGGGAGAGATTACAGCGATGTAGGGGAGATGTTAGAGCGTTTTAGGGGAGATATTAGAGCTATTTAGCGGAGATATTAGAGCGATGTAGGGGAAATATTACAGCGATTTAGGGGAGATATTAGAGCGATTTAGGGGAGAGATTGCAGCGATGTATGGGAGATATTAGAGCTATGTAGAGGAGACATTAGAGCGATTTAGGGGAAAGATTATATCAATGTAGGGGAGATATTAGAGCGATTTAGGGGAGAGATTAGAGCGATTTAGGGGAGAGATTAGAGCGGTGTAGGCGGCATATTAGATCGAATTAGTGGAGAGATTACATCGATGTAGAGGAGATATTACAGCGATGTAGGGGAGATATTACAGCGATGTAGGGGACATATTAGAACAATTTAGGGGAGAGATTACAGCAATGTAAGGGAGAGATTACAGCGATGTAGGGGACATAGAGTGATTTAGGGGACAGATTACAGCGATGTAGGGGACATATTAGAGCGATTTAGGGGAGAGATTACAGCAATGTAGGGGAGAGATTACAGAGATGTAGGGGACATATTAGAGCGATTTAGGGGAGAGATTAGAGCGATGTAGTCTCTGGGGGCGCAAACGTTTGATTTCCTAAGTGGTGATGGAAACATATTTGTCGAGTGCAGGGGAGACACCAGGGGCGTGGGTCCAATCAGTTTTTGTAGTCTTGAATTGGGAGAATTCGTCATGTGAAGGAGAGTTTGAGGGTGGGTGTTCAGGGTTGACGTGGGCTTGATGCGTAATTAACGGAAGTAGGAATTTATGTCTTGGAGGAGTTGATAGCGGTCACTAGTATGGCGGAGTGGGACAAACTCCAAGCCTTTACTGGGGACAGATCTTTCATTCTCAGGTAAGGGAAGGTCAGGAGGTTAACAGACAACTACGTTGAGGTCAGGCGATCCTGAAAGAGTAGGCATAGTAGAAGCAAGACTAGCGACAGTGAGAGAGTAAATATAGTAGAAGTAAGATGAGTGACGGTGAGAGAGTAGGCATTGTAGAAGTAAGACTAGTGGCTGTGAGAGAGTAAATATAGTAGAAGTAAGATGAGTAACGGTGAGAGAGTAGGCATTGTAGAAGTAAGACTAGTGGCTGTGAGAGAGTAGGCATAGTAGAAGTAAGACTAGTGACTGTGAGAGAGTAGGCATAGTAGAAGTAAGACTAGTGACGGTGAGAGAGTAGGCATTGTAGAAGTAAGACTAGTGGCTGTGAGAGAGTAGGCATAGTAGAAGTAAGACTAGTGACGGTGAGAGAGTAGGCATTGTAGAAGTAAGACTAGTGACTGTGAGATAGTAGGCATAGTAGAAGTAAAACTAGTGACTGTGAGATAGTAGACAGTAGAAGACTAGCGATGGTGAATGACTAGGTAAAAACAATAAATATATGTGTATACAAGGAGATAAGCACAGATATCAAATATAATCAATAGGAAATACTATGCGGGGCGCGTGAATCTTCTTCTTCTGCTTTTCTCTTTTCACTGATACCTAAAAGGTGTCGTGGTTTATATCATTTGTCGTTCTTGAGCTGCTCGAATTGTCTGAATTAGTGATTTTCCTTTGTTGTTACATGTCTCTGTCACTGCATCGATCCATCTTCTTCTGGGTCTTCCTCTTGGTCTTTTTCCATGCATTCTCGAGAAGAACGCCCTTGATGGTGATTGGTGCGGATTCATTCTGACCAGGTGGCCAAATCATTTAAGTTGTTGATCTATATATTCTTGGCAGGGTTTTGTTCCTACCATTTTTCTTATGGTTTCATTTGGTATTCTATCTCTTCTTGTGTTGTTTGTTACTTTTCTCAAGCATCACATCTCACATGTATTTATCTTTCTTAATTGTGATTTAGAAAGGGTCCATGTTTGACTTTCATAGCACAAAGTTGGTATGAAAATGATATTTATCATTTGTTGTTTAGCTAGCATAGAAATGTTTGGATGTCTTAGCAATGGTGAAAGCTGGTATGTGACAGCATTTGCTTTTTGTATTCTCATGTCAATTTCTCTGTCTAGTTTTCCATCTTCTGTGAACATTGTGCCCAAATACTTGAATTCTTCTACTTGTTTTATTTCTTTATCTTTGATCTTAATGTTTAATGGGTGTCTTCATTTACTTATTCTCATAGCCTCTGTTTTTGCTGTGTTAATTTTCATACTGTAGTTTGTACGACTTTTATCTAGAGATGTTATATGTTGTTGTAGCAGGTTTCCGTCCTCATATATTAGTCATTGGTCATCTGCGAATAGTAGCTCGTTGATGTTGGAACTTTCTACCTCTATATTATTATTTGATTTTTCCTTATTGTTGGTTGTTTCCTGATTTATTTTGTCCATATATATGATGAAGAGGAGTGGTGAGAGGACACATCCTTGTCTTACACCTGTTGTAACCTGAAACCATTCTGACATACCTTCCGATGTTCTGACGGCACTTTGACTGTTTTTATATAGTGCTATTATATTTTCTAGTAGTTGTCCTGCTACCCCGTATGTTTCTAAAGTTTGTCAAAGTTTGTTCCTGTCCACACGATCAAACGCTTTTTTTTTTATCTATAAACACTATATTTAGGTTTCTGTCATATTCTATTGTTTTTTCACATAGTTGTCTCAATGTAAATATAGCATCAGTACAGCTTTTGCCTTTTCTGAATCCGAATTGATTATTACTTAATTGGGGTTCTATTATGTATCTTACTCTCCTCTCCAATATTTTGACGCGTGAATAACTGCAGAAAATAAAAAAATAAACACATAAAATTGTATATAGCTGCTACCTAACTGAAAGAAAAGACAAGCTACACCGTTTCGGCAAAATACTTTCACTAGGTATAACAAACAAACTATTCACACTGAACACAAAATTCCGAGTTAGAATACACAACGACTACATAGCTCTAAAACAGAGTATGGAATGGTTCTGGTTCACTGACCTTAGCGCAACCCTTCAGCTATGGGTCGCTGACTACTTCCAGCTATGCTGCTGTCTGCCAACTTGTCTCCAAATCTCATTTAAATAGCAGTAGATATAAGTAGTAAGGCTTTTAGCGTACTGCATTTTCATTAGCGTTTCCATGACGACGAGAATACTCAGAATAGGTGGACTAGATTTGCATGATGGTGAAAGTGTTTATAGCTTCGACTCTACTATTTCTCTGATAACTAAAACAGAACAAACATAATTGTGTTTACAACCGTTAGAAATAACAGTTCAAGATAATTTGTATTGTCTGTAATTGAATAATTCCAAGTAGAGTACTTTATAGAGTTTGCACACTCTATTTCTTGTAGCAGAGATTAGTGATTATTAGGGAATAAAGTAGCAATAATAGTCAGAAAACAGAAGTAATGGTCATATCGAAGAAAGAATCATCGCAATCATGCAGCATTTAAAAAAAAAACATGACAAATCTGAAACAAGTGCAACTCGCCAAATACTTGAGAACAATAATAACATCAGATAGAAAATGCGCCACAGAAATAAAAAAGCAGAATAGCTCAGGCCAAAATAGTATTTCAGAAAATGAAAAACGTCTCATGCAATAAATCTATGTCAATAGATATGAGAGAGACACATTTTTTGGGCACATAATGAGAAGGGGAAAGTTGGAATACTTGTTTACAGCTGGCAAAATAAAAGGAAAGCGAGATCGTAGAAGACAAAGAGAGAAAATACTATAGATAGCTTGGTGTCATGGCATGGAAAACAGTCAACAATAAAAATTGATACGATGCATGGTGGATAGAAGATTAGGCAAGGACATGATCGTCACTTTTTTATTATTTTTTTTTTTGTGGCGGGCCACACACATAACAACATCAATACAAATAAACTTGGCATTTGTTTTTAAGTAATATTTTTGTTATTTATCGGCATTATTTGCTTACATTAATCATTTTATTGCAACAGAGTTAAAAATACCTAGATGATTTATAAAAATGAATAAAATTGGCTATTTATATTGTTTAACAAACATGTTTTAGTTAGGTCATTTTAAAGTTGACATGTAACAAACCTTAATGAGAACAATGTGGACGTTCATGTGCAGCAACAAGTTCATCAAAGTCAATGTGTAAAGATGATGATGATATTCGTAATAAATCCTGAAGGTGGCCATCAGTGAGTCGGTTTCTTTGTGACGATTTAATCTCCTTCATTGTTGAAAAAGCGCATTCACATATATATGTGCTTCCGAACATAGAGGTAATTTTCAAACTGAAATCACTCAATGCGGGATATTTTTCCCATGGCACAAGTTTCCAAAAGTCAACTCTTATCTCCATCCTTGATTGGAAAAGGGGGTCACTTTGGAGGTTACATAACTCCAACTGAAAAGTGTCATGTTGTTGGAAAATGTCACACTTCATAGGGGTGTTAAACAATGCCAGTTCTGGTCGGATGCCGCTGAAGTCAGAAAATCAAAAAAATTGAATTGCTCCAATAGTTTGTCTAACATTAAAACAGAAAATTTGAAATCGGTGTCACTGCGCTCCTCAATCAATTCTTTGCACGAAGGAAAATGAATGAAGTTTTCTTTGGCCAGGGTAAATTTAAAAACGTTTAGTTAACTTATAAATCCATCTAGGTGTCCTACCAAATCAGAGACTGGGAACGTTCCTGTAGCTTCACGTTAAGTTCATTCATGTGCTGGGTGATATCAGTTAAAAAAGGCCAATACGCTGTTGTTGTTGTTGACGGAATGCCACGAGTTGATGCGGGCAGATTGTCCTTTGACTCATAAGATGTGGCGGGTCGTAATGGCTTTTTTAACATTCCCGGTTCTTACTGGAGAGGTTGGAGTTCGTCTATCCCAGGCTATGCTGGGAAATTACTAGTCCAGCCCAGAGGTACTGCAATACTGGGTCCTCTATATCAGTAACAGCCACCACTACAGGGAACACGGCGATCCTAGCTTCTGTTAGCCAGTCTGTTTTGACGCAGACTGATACCAGGGGAGACCACGAGAAGGTAGAACTGCTAGGTCTTGGTCAGCTGATTTTGCTATTGCGAACGCAGGTCGCAGGCGCTTCTGGTCGTATTATGCAGTGAATCTAAAGCTAGTAGCTTTTCATTGATAATAAAGTCTTTTGAAACAGTTCTTATGAAAATTAAAAGTTCTGCTGTGTCTGAAATGTCAATAGATTCATCCAAAGCCAGAGAAAAGTAAGCGGAATTTGTAACGATGCTCTTTAATTTACTAGGTATATGAGAACTTATTTCCTCAACCCTTCTAGTGACTGTCTGTTTTGATAATGGAACGCTATTAAAATGACTGGCAATTTTTTTCTTCCCCAAATGCACGCGCCATGTTAATAGAACAGCGCTTTACGAAGTCACCATCACATAATAATTTTTTTTATTTCGCAATCTCTGCGCTTACAACAAACGATGCCATTAAGGAACTTGTTTGTTGTGTTGTTAATGTAGTAAAAACAGATTTCTGAGTACTAACCTTTTTCTCCAAATCGCACACAAATGTAGAACGTATTGTACCAATGTAGTCCTTGTATTTAGCGGCGTGGTGCTGTGTGTAATGCTGTTTAAGATTATACTCTTTATTTACAGACAACACTTGCAAACACACAAGGCACTGCGGTTTGCTATCCTTATTGTTGATAAATAAACAATCATGTTCCCATTTCTCATGAAGAACTCTTTTTTTTTTTCATTTAATTGACGTTTATTGCTCATATTATACCACGACCGAAGCAACAGACAATGAAAACACAGATTACAACAATAGCACTGTGTCCTGTAAAAATGAAACTGTTCACTGTAACTCGAAAAAATCAGAATGATCAGATCGGATATCGGATATATAATTTTGACTAATGAAAAGAGGATTGGAGAGAAATAAACTGAAAGTAAAGTAATTGTGGGGTGAATGTGTTGGGGAGGAGGAGATGGGTGACTGACAGTATTTCTTTGCAGAAACTGTTTGAACTCGCCGAACCGAGAGTCGGTTCTAGAACCATTCGCCGGATTCTTCCTTTGTTTCAGTCGATCGCAGGATGATCAAACGGAAAAAAAGATGGGTCGGGAATGACGGGAAGGCGACGTTGAACTAACTACTAGAGAGTTCCGAGTGTTAAACATAGGTCTACTTGTACTATTATTCTTCTTTGATTTACCTCGGATGTTTCCAGCAATAATTATACTTTATTTTAAACAAACTACTAGGGAAGAATGTTGAATGTTCCCTGGACAGCTAAAAAGATCAATGAGGAAGTTCTCAAAGAGGCCAACCCAAAAAGAGAGCTCTTAAAAAACGAAAGAATAAAGAAACAATCAACATTTTTCGGGCACATCATGAGAAGAGGAAAGTTGGAATACTTGGTTACAACTGGCAACATAAAAGGAAAGAGAGATCGCGGGCGACAAAGAGAGAAAATACTGGATAGCTTGGTGTCATGGCATGGAAAACAGTCAACAACAGAACTGATACGATGCACTGTAGATAGAAGATTGTGGAGGGACATGATCACCTACGCCAACCGGTATGGCACATGATGAAGATGACTAGAGAATATTTGAGTTAGCTTTCTCCACGGTAGAAGTTAATGCAACAAATTTTTAATCAATTTTACCCAGGACATGTTGCTCAATGCAACCTGATTTTATTTTTTATCCGCCGCAAGCCAAAAAAAGGACCACTTGTGGCCCGCGGGCACCTTACTGGCCATCCCTGGTCTACATCAACCGATACGGCACATGATGATGATGAATGCATACGGACGTATTCTATATTCTTAAAAATCTCATTACTTTCTCCAGGTTGGACATAAACAATCACTGTAGATCAATACATGCACCGATAATTATTATCTCTTTATGTACAGTCGTAAAAACTTGTAAATATATTTATATATGTTATTTCAGACTTCTCTCGGCGTTTTTCTTGTTTTTTTTTTTTACATGTCAATTGTTTACATTGCGTAAAATAATCTGTTGTTCAGGTTCAGCCTAAGGAATAAGAAATAAGGTGTTTTCAGCTTGCAAAAGTAAACACCCGACAAAGTCAACATCCGGTACGCTGTTAGCATTAGAAGAGAAAATGTAATGTTGAAATTTAACAGAGCATCATCTTGGGAGGGGGGGGGGGGAAATAAGATGGTAGCTTCGAAAAGTTGGTAAGCAACATCAGTAGCCTTCGTCAGTCAGAGTTGACAGAATTTTGCAGCGCCTCCAAGGAAATGTTATTGTGTCTTTTCTTTTGTCTTGTTTATTTTTCTATGCATATGTCTGCTTCTTGCTTGAGTTGGAGATTTAGAGTGTTTTTCCAAAGATTGCGGGCTGCAGCTGTTTTTTCCCAGGCTGTATGTTTAAATTCTGAGTCTTCGTGTCACGTCTAGAAATCGGAATAAGTTTTTGGCGCCCCCTAATTCTTTTGCCATTACATCATCATCATCATCAAGTACCATACCTGCTGGCATAGGTGATCATGTCTCTCCAGAACTTTCGATCTCGACAGTTATTTATCATTTCTATTGTTGACCTTCTGCCAAGCCATTCTCTTAAGCTGTCAGGTATCTTTTCTCTTTGCTTTCCTTTATCTCTTCGTCCCTCAATTTTCCCAGTTTTCACAATATATTCCAGCTGTTCTCTTCTCATTACATGGTCAAAAAATGATGATTGTTTCTTCCTAATATTGGAAATTAGCTCACTTTTTGCTTTGACCTCTTTCAGAACGTTTTCATTATTCTTCTTAGCTGTCCATGGTATTCTCAACATTCTTCTGTATAGCCACATTTCTACAGACTCCAGTGGTTTTCTTGTCTGTTGTCCTATTGTCCATGATTCGCATCCATATGTTAAGACTGGCTCAACATAACATTTAAGAACTCTTTTTCTTGTTTCTATTGTCAAAAATGGATTGCATAGTATCTTCCTCATTTTTTGGAAAGCTGCTTTTTGCTTGAGCCATTCTGCATCTCACCTCTTTTTTACATCTACCATCTGAGGTTCCCAAATATTTAAATTCATTTACCTGTTTTAATATCGTTCCACTTGTCTTTATTTTGCACTGAGGTGATGTTTTTTTCTTTGTTGTTACCGTTACTTCTGTCTTTTTGCCATTAAGTCTGAGTCCTTTATTTTTGCTTTCTTTCACTATAATGTCTAACATTTCTTGTAACTCATTTTCACTCTTAGCGATTAAGACCGTATCATCAGCATAACTAGATTATTTATATTATGAACTCAGATTGTTATTCCAGACATGCCCCTTATGGATCTTAAAATAATCTCATTATAAATATTAAACAAATCTGGTGACAGCACACAACCATGGCTAACTCCCTGTTTTATTTGTTGAAACATTCCCATTTATTCCTATTTGGTTTACAGTTCTTATGACCGCTGTTTGTTGCCAGTACATGTTCTTTATTATTCTTAGATATTTACTGTCTACGTTTATGCTTTCTTAAATTTTTATTATTTCTTGGTGCTTTACTTTGTTAAATGCTTTGGTATAGTCTATGAAACATAGGTTTAGATCTGTTTTCACCTCTATGGCTCTCTCTACTAAAGATCTTATGATGTACATGTATATGGCATTGCTTGTTCCTTTATCTCTAACAAAACCACACTGTTCATCACTAATTTCTGGACTGATTTTGTTTCGCAATCTTCGCATGATGATTCTTAGTAATATCTTAGTCATGTGACTCTTAAGACTTATTGTGCGATGATCATATATCCGGTGTTGTAGATATCATTCAATATTTTTGTTATTATTTCTATTTCAAAATCACCCATGGCTTCAATCTCTTCTTTAGTTATATTATCTGGTCCAGGAGCTTTTCCTGCGTTCATATAGCGCAAGGCGTCTTCCGCCTCTTCTTTGAGTATTTCTGGTCGTTCTCCATTATCCTTAATGTTTACTTCTGTTCGTTTATCATTAATAAAGATATTTGATGCATTCTGTCCATCGCTCCCTTATGCTTTCTTGTTCAATCAACAGTTCTACTTCCTTGGATATTAAACATTCAGTTTTTGATTGTATTTTTCTTTCTGTTAATTCTTCAATTTGTTTGTATATAGCTTTAGCATCTCCCTTTTGTTGCATCTCTATCTCTTTGCATCTCTGTGTTAGCCATGCTTCTTTTGCTTCATTGCATTTTATTACAATTTCTTTATTTAATCTCTAATACTCATATTTATTTTCTTTATTTCTTCATCTTGTATCCATTAGCTACATAATGTCACCTGCCATCCATTTCTTTCTTGAATTTGTCATCACTGGTGGTATTAACTCTTTTGTTGTTTGTTGCATTGATTCTTTTAGCATTTCCCACTGTTCATCAATGCTTTGTATCTTCTCTATTGCATTGTACCGGTTCTGAATTGTGATTTTATATTTGTCTTGCAGCTTCTTGTCTAAGTCTAAATTTAATTTGATGTTAACTGAGGCTCGTTTTGCTGCTTTTAATTTTACTCCTAAGTTTTCCCACAACTGGTACATGATCACTATTCCAATCTGCCTCTGGTCAAGTTTTCACACACCAGACTGTTTCTAAATATATTGCTTATCATTATGTAATCAATTTAATTACGTGCGTTGTCTCCTGGGCTTTTCAATGTCCACAGACGTTTTGGGTGTTGCTTAAACAAGGTGTTTCCTATCATCATGTTGTGTGTTCTTGCCCAGTCAATAAGGTTTTCACCTCTTTCATTCCTCTCGCCTAAGCCATAATGAACAACTACTTCCTCAACTCTTTCCTTTCCTACTTTTGCGTTAAAATCCCCTAGAACTATGGTGTTTTCATATGGTTTACATTCACAAAGTGCCTTATTTAACTCGTAAAATATATCAATTGTTTCCTCTAGACTGTCTGCTTTTGGTGCATAAACTTGTATAAGATTTATATCTTTTGGTTTTCCATTCAATTTCACTATAAGGACTCATATATAATATCTATAAGGTCAGATATTGGGTAAAAGCCTTTCACTGTTCTTGATTTTTCTGCACCCAAGATGATACCTACTCCTCTTTAGTGTACAGTACCTCCAGAATAGATTATTTTATGTTCATCAGAATATACCAACCTTAATCCTGTGTATCTCATTTCGCAAAGTCCCAATAAATTTAAAACCCATTCTTTTCATTTCCTGTTTGATGTTTTCCAGTTTACCCATCTGCGTGCGTGTTCTCACATTCCAAGTACCTATCTTTAGAGTCTGTTTAATCTTTATTTTGCTTACAGTTGCTTGATGACGATTGGGTATCACCTGTAGAACATGATGTCCCCTACCGAACGAGGGTTTTCCATTGAAATTTATTTACCTTACGTTGTTGTCATTATTTCTATTATTGTGGCGATTCATGATTGTACAAAGAAATTACGACGGTGGTTTCCTGCTGCCTTCCGTCGGTTTGTTTACGGTTGGCTCCGCTAGCCTTTGACTAAAAAGTCTCACCCACAAGGCAGTGGTGTTGTTTTACTTCTGGGTACCCTCCCTTAGCCTTTTATTCTCCCGAGCATACCTGCAAAACAGCAGTGCAACCGCAAGTTGTACTGTTTACTGCCTACAGTAGGAGGTAAAATTTACCCGACCTGACGCAAAATTGTATGAATGTTACCACTAAGTATACGTTCCTCCAGAATATACCAACACATTTTTCTAACAGTCCTGTGTAAACTCACAGGTATTGTACACTAACAGTCACGAATAACAACCGTAGTGTGTAGACACACTCGATAAAAGTGAGAGAGATCAGTAGAGAGGCTCGTCAGGCGTGTCACAACATTCAGACGCCACACACTCACTACAGAAACATTTCCTTTCCTTTCTCACACAATGAACCTACACGTTTTCAAATTTGTTTGCAATTTTTTTTCATGGTGTTAAATTATTGATGAAATTATAGGGTTCGACAGTCAGTGAAAACCCCTCTTATTTGGAAGAAACAATCACCATTTTTGGACATGGGATAAAAAGGGAACAGCTGAAATATATTATGACAACTGGGAAAATTGATGAACGAAGAGATAGAGGGAAGCAAAGAGAAAAGATACCAGACAGCTTAAGAGAATGGCTTGGCAAAATGTCAACAACAGAAATGATAAATAGCTGTTAAGATTGAAAGTTATGGAGAGACATGATCACCTACGCCAGCAGGCATGGTACTTTATGATGGTGAAGATGATGATGATGAAACATCCTGTATAAGCAAGACAAACAAAGACTAAGCAATTATTTGTACGGAAGGCCTTGCATTGTATAAATGAAATTAACTACATTTTTGTTGAGTGTTTTGAAACTACAATAATCGTTCTATAAGATTGTACGCTCGACGGAGAGGCAGACAGCACTAGCAGTTAAGGAGGGTTTAGTCTCAGAGAAATTTCGTATTTCATCGGTTCTATTCGTATTTCATCGGTTCTGTTCGTATTTCATCGGTTCTATTCGTATTTCATCGGTTCTATTCGTATTTCATCGGTTCTATTCGTATTTCATCGGTTCTGTTCGTATTTCATCGGTTCTATTCGTATTTCATCGGTTCTATTCGTATTTCATCGGTTCTGTTCGTATTTCATCGGTTCTATTCGTATTTCATCGGTTCTATTCGTATTTCATCGGTTCTATTCGTATTTCATCGGTTCTATTCGTATTTCATCGGTTCTGTTTTGTGTTTATTGTTAGATAACCGATGGCCGAGCGTTCAAGAAGAAAATAACATTGTTACTTGGTAGTGCAAGAGTTGCTGCCCCATGTTGTTGACCAGTTAACAATGCTGACGTCAGTAACAGCTGTAGAAAATATATTTAAAAATATGAATCGGGACTTTGTTGTTTATTTGTAAAAATGGAGGCTGTATATGAAGTTTGCGATTATAAGTTCAGCAGTAACAGTTTTATTTTTCTCTGTACACGAATAAGTGATAGACCAGAAGTATTAGCTAGGATTTCCCGTACAATGGCAGCCCTGACAAAACGAAACCACATATGGGTTAGCAAAAATATCTCTCAAAGAAAGATTATCAGAGTATTACGAGCTGTAGTGGTATCTGTATTTCTATACGCCTGCTAAACATGGACATTCACCGCTGATTTTGAAAGAAGAATGGGCTTTGGAAATGAGATGGTATAGAAATATATTGCATTTATCTGATAGCTCAGTGGTTAGTGAACTTGACTACAAAGGACAAGAGATAGGGTCCAATCCCAACCGACGGCTTCCGGTTCACCCAGTCTTTAATGGGTACCAGATTTTTTAAATGGGAAAGTAAAGCGGCACGGGCGTAATACCGACGGCATTACCCCAAAAATCATGTGCCGAAGGTCTGTAAAATGTATAGTCACTAACACCATATTCCTTATACGCCACTTGGCGTGACGGGGTTACTTTACTACTACTTTACTATCTGATAAACACCGTGTACCCCATGAGGTAGTATCCAACACAATCCAGATATCCACAGACTAATTAAAGACTTACTTCTTCTTCTTTCCTTCCTCATTTGAATTTCAACGTTGAGGGGAGATATAATTTGCGGTCTTTTGCTCTTCTGTTCGCCTCTGATGCTGTTATTTTTCCTAGTGCTTCTAATATTCCGTCAATCCGTCGCTGCTAATCTCGCAAGGTTTATTGAGGGCAAGTTGTGTATTGATCACTCTGCCTTGTCACGTGGGCAAACCATTTTATCTGTTGTTTCTTTATATATTATATGGCGGGGGCTATTACTAACTTTTTTTTCTCAGTTCTTCATTTCCAATCCTGTTTCTCATGTTTGTTCCCGTCATTCGCCTAAAACATTTAATCTCCGTTGAGTTTATTTTTCTTATTGTTCTTGCATCTAATGTCCAGAAATGGCGTTGTTAGCAGAACTTTGGGATGAAGATTGTATTTTAGAGTGCTCATTTTGCCTCTAGAGTTACGTCCTTGTTGGACAGTGACATCGGTTAAAGCTTGAGAATTAAAATGGTGGTGATGATCATAGGTAAGTTCTGGGCATTTTAACAATCCACGTTGTATTGGCTCAGACAAAAAGGCGCAGCTAGGATTGTTAATTCCGAGATTTTCCCAGTTTGTTGACTTATACATGGTTTGCTTCTGTTATTTATCATTTTTGTTGCAGAAATTATTTTTATTGGCATAAACATTTGCTGTACACATTTAGAACATCGTATGGGAGCTTCCACTAAGTTTTGTTTTCCATCCAAGTCTTCTACGAATTCTTGTCTCGCTGGAACTATACTCACAACTCTTGCTTTTATTCTCCCACCCAATTCCACAAATTCTTGTCTCGCTGGAACTATACTCGCAACTATTGCCTTTATTCTCCCATCTAATTCCACAAATTCTTGTCTCACTGGAACTATACTCACAACTCTTACTTTTATTCTCCCACCTAATTCTACAAATTCTTGTCTCACTGGAACTATACTTACAACTCTTACTTTTATTCTCCCACCTAATTCCACAAATTCTTGTCTCACTGGAACTATACTCACAACTATTGCCTTTATTCTCCCATCTAATTCCACAAATTCTTGTCTCACTGGAACTATACTCACAACTATTGCCTTTATTCTCCCATCTAATTCCACAAATTCTTGTCTCACTGGAACTATACTTACAACTCTTACTTTTATTCTCCCACCTAATTCCACAAATTCTTGTCTCACTGGAACTATACTCGCAACTATTGCCTTTATTCTCCCATCTAATTCCACAAATTCTTGTCTCACTGGAACTATACTTACAACTCTTACTTTTATTCTCCCACCTAATTCCACAAATTCTTGTCTCACTGGAACTATACTCACAACTTTTGCTTTTATTCTCCCATCTAATTCCACAAATTCTTGTCTCACTGGAACTATACTTACAACTCTTGCTTATATTCTCCCATCTAATTCTACAAATTCTTGTATCGCTGGAACTACACTCACAATTTTTGCTTGTATTCTTCCGTTTCAGTTTTAACCAATTCTTTTCTAACTGAAACTATACTCACAACTTTTGTCGGTCTATATTTTAATATTTCTCTTCCGTCAACATAGTTGTCGTTATCTCGCGATGTATGAATGTATTTCCATTGTGCTAAAACTTCCACATCTTTAAGCATTTCTTATTTATTCATTTCCAGATTGTTTTGATTTGTTAGGTTTCTTTGTTTTATTTTATCTAAAGAAAACGAGCTGTGAGCAGAAGAATGAAAAAATGTGGAAGCAATTAAGAAATTCCAAATCAGAATTCAGGACAACTAAAAATAGAAAATAAAGAGAACGCGACATCTACAACTTACATTTTTCAACGCATCAAATTATGAAAGGGGAAAAAATCTCAGGATATTCTTTAAATATTTTAATGCATACATTTGTATAATGGTTGGAATGTAATGCTATTCAGCGCTATTTAACTAATTTGGCACAAAATGATATGATCATATTCCCGTTAGGCGATATCTTTCAGCATCGAGCATTATACAACCTTCTCTTTCATTATTTATATTTTCTTCGTCTGAGTGCAGTGACGTTCACCAAGTCATCTAATGCCGTTAAATCCCAACAGACCAAAGTGCAAATCTTCAATTTCCTTATCTTTGCACTTAGTGATTTCACATCGTGTAAACAAATATCTGTATCACTTCAGTTTACAATTTAACAACGTTTACAAAAGTAGTTATCTTTATCTTTTTTTTATTTCCCTGTGGACTTGCTTTCAGTTTTAGATTTTATTTCAAGAATTTACCGTGGAAATAATACATTACCTTTCAACATGAAACGCCCTCGGCGATTTGTTGGTTGTCTTCTGCACCATGTTACCTTCGGAGTGTCTTATATTAGTTGATTTGTACCTTTTGTTGTTTCATTTGCTCGTTGCTCCAAAAATGTGTGCAGAGATGCATTTTAACTGCCGTCCGTAAGGAAGTGCCAGATATACTTATCATATTGTACACGCCAATTTCAGTCCTCTACCCACAAATATTTTGTCA
This sequence comes from Megaustenia siamemsis, assembly GCA_032433765.1. NCBI lineage: Eukaryota > Metazoa > Mollusca > Gastropoda > Stylommatophora > Ariophantidae > Megaustenia > Megaustenia siamemsis. Next base: position 60,518,365 of record JAVIAB010000024.1, read on the forward strand.
TCCTCGATGTTATTTGTCAGCACCATCGCCTTTCTTAATGGCTGTTGTTGTTAGACTGCTGATGTACATGAGAACCATACCGGCTTGTTGCAGGAGCTACTGAGTTAGGTGCTCTGTGCACACCGTGAGCTGTGTGTTTCATCCGTTTTGATCATGTTTCGATATTCCAATTATTTACGATGAATGATGATATCGTATGACAGGGAACAGTTGGCTGTGTTCACTTTCTGTGCGGTTTCGACTTATGTCTTTTTGGCGTGTGCTGAGACTGCTATGATGGGGACCACAGCTACCTTTCTTTGTTTGGGAGATAAGATAGTAATTCGGATGATTCCACTGGCACGGACGGTTGAGCAATTATGGATTTTAATTCGTTTGCACTGATACCGGGGCCTTCCATAATCATAGAACCATAACCAAAGAACCATATTGACATTAATATTTAATGATACCGAAGTTGGATGTGTCGTGCCGAATGGCGTAGATATGTTTAAACTTGTCGTAATTTAGCGACAAGGGTCAATAAACGTTGCGAGAACACATGACCCACGGGTCGACCACGAGAAAGATGGACTGACCGAATATTAGAACCACTAGGAAACATAACAACTGCAAAGGGGAAAAGAAGAGCCAAACACTGCAAATTATATCTCCCCTCAACGCTGAAGGGGAAATGAGGAAGGAATAAAGAGGAGAGTCATGGTTGGATCCAGACCCATAGAGGCCCTAAGCACTTTAAAGATTTTAGAGCTCCCATATATATTTAATTCAAAATATATTTAAAAAAAACGAATAAAACATAAAATAAAATTGCATTTATAGAAATTCCATTAAACTTACAGTAAGATGGAAAATAATGTTTATTTTTATAAACTTCAACTTTACTTGTATTTGAAAAGTTTTCTCCTGCTTTTTTTTTAAATTGCAAAGTCTTATATTAAATCCTCAAAACTAATCGTATGTGACATACCTGCCGCTATACTTCATAGAGATAAGGCATCCAGCCTACCCTGTTGCTTAGTTGTTCTGGTGGGATCTTTAATATACCTTAACTGAGAAAATTAACGCTCAGTTCGGCAATTTGTGACCATTAATGTTAAAAATATACGAAAGCTAATGTCAACATTTTAAAAGGCACACTCAATTTTATCTTCTGCAATTATTTGATAAAGTTCAGCATGACTGATACTTGTATTTTTTTTTTTTTTTTTTTTACATTTTTTATTTGACTAAGCTTATGCATCACAAATAAATGAAACTGCTGAAGCTCAGCTGAGAATTTACTGTTGAAATTACTGCTGAAGTTAACACTTTTCACTGACAAAATACAAAGTTTCTCCTGCTTTTATTTATGTGAGGTAATTTTCTTTTCTTTCCATTTCATGACCCTTGGGGTTGATCTGCACTCACTGAGTGCTCTTGCTATTATGGTATATATCTGTATGTAATTTTTTTTTTCCTTTCAATGCGGGAGCCCCTTCTTGGTGCCCCCTTCCATTCTTGTCCTAAGCACATGCTTATTTTACTTAATGGTTAATCTACCCCTGGACACAGTCATTCATCTCTACCGTCCTCTTAATGCGGAAGTGGACATCGGGTGTAAACAAAGAATGTAGACGCTTTAATTATATGTAGAGTGTGTTTTTGATGCTGGTTGTTACATAATCCTTTTCGGAACTTGAATTGTTTGCTCTAGTGAGAGCATTGTTGTATTGATTGATCACCAACCCAAGAAAATCGCATTGTATTACAGCATGACTAGCGGGGCGATTAGTTCTGAAGATCGTCGTTAATTATTAACTTTATTTTTGTAACTGGCATCGCTCCCAGCAGTCTTGTTGCACTACCCCGAGCTGTTAGCAGTAGTTTTTATTCCTCCTAAGTTCTGTTCATGTTCTCACAATCACCTTCCCCCAGAATTCTGTTCCTGTTCTCACAAACACCTTCCCCCAGAATTCTGTTCCTGTTCTCACAATCACCTTCCCCCAGAATTCTGTTCATGTTCTCACAATCACCTTCCCCCAAAATTCTGTTCCTGTTCTCACAATCACCTTCCCCCAAAATTCTGTTCCTGTTCTCACAATCACCTTCCCCCAGAATTCTGTTCCTGTTCTCACAATCACCTTCCCCCAAAATTAGGTTCCTGTTCTCACAATCACCTTCCCCCAAAATTAGGTTCCTGTTCTCACAATCACCTTCCCCCAAAATTAGGTTCCTGTTCTCACAAACACCTTCCCCCAAAATTAGGTTCCTGTTCTCACAATCACCTTCCCCCAAAATTAGGTTCCTGTTCTCACAATCACCTTCCCCCAAAATTAGGTTCCTGTTCTCACAATCACCTTCCCCCAAAATTAGGTTCCTGTTCTCACAAACACCTTCCCCCAAAATTAGGTTCCTGTTCTCACAATCACCTTCCCCCAAAATTCTGTTCCTGTTCTCACAATCACCTTCCCCCAAAATTCTGTTCCTGTTCTCACAATCACCTTCCCCCAAAATTCTGTTCATGTTCTCACAATCACCTTCCCCCAAAATTCTGTTCATGTTCTCACAATCACCTTCCCCCAAAATTCTGTTCATGTTCTCACAATCACCTTCCCCCAAAATTAGGTTCCTGTTCACACAATCACCGTCCCCCAGAATTTTGTTCCTGTTCACACAATCACCTTCCCCCAGAATTCTGTTCCTGTTCTCACAATCACCTTCCCCCAAAATTCTGTTCATGTTCTCACAATCACCTTCCCCCAAAATTCTGTTCCTGTTCTCACAAACACCTTCCCCCAAAATTCTGTTCATGTTCTCACAATCACCTTCCCCCAAAATTCTGTTCATGTTCTCACAATCACCTTCCCCCCAAAATTCTGTTCATGTTCTCACAATCACCTTCCCCCAAAATTCTGTTCCTGTTCTCACAAACACCTTCCCCCAAAATTAGGTTCCTGTTCACACAATCACCTTCCCCCAGAATTATGTTCCTGTTCACACAATCACCTTCCCCCAGAATTCTGTTCCTGTTCTCACAATCACCTTCCCCCCAAATTCTGTTCCTGTTCTCACAATCACCTTCCCCCAGAATTCTGTTCCTGTTCTCACAATCACCTACCCCCAAAATTCTGTTCACACATACACCCTCCTTCAAAATTCTGTTCCTGTTCTCACAATCACCTTCCCCCAAAATTCTGTTCACACATACACCCTCCTTCAAAATTCTGTTCCTGTTCTCACAATCACCTTCCCCCAAAATTCTGTTCACACATACACCCTCCTTCAAAATTTTGTTCCTGTTCTCACAATCACCTTCCCCCAAAATTCTGTTCACACATACACCTTCCTCCAAAATTCTGTTCCTGTTCTCACATACACCTTAACCCAAAATTCCTTCTCTTTGGGAATCTGAGATTGGCAATAAGAAACTAGGAGAAATCTGTCAGCGACTTTTAGATGACCCCCTGGCTTCAATATCAGCGTGTCAGAGCTGACCAACACCACACTACCAGCATAACTTAGTTAGGTCAAGAAACCTTGCCAGAACAAGTGAGAAAAGATCGCAGAAAAGTACGTCCAGGTCTCCCAAAATATCTCACAGATCTGATATTAAGTGTAAAAAAGGAAGGAAGGAAGGAAGGAAGGAAGGAAGGAAGGAAGGAAGGAAGGAAGGAAGGAAGGAAGGAAGGAAGGAAGGAAGGAAGGAAGGAAGGAAGGAAGGAAGGAAGGAAGGAAGGAAGGAAGGAAGGAAGGAAGGAAAACCTGACTAAGCTTTCGATTTTCATCGGCTTGAAATGACCCTGATTAATAAAATAATCAATTCAAAGTACATAGCTACATCGGAATAACAACAGCGAAGTGTGAGCCTGTACATGTCGGCCTCATCTTCATAATCTGATTGGACCACTTCAAGCAGAATGTTTTACTTCTCTACCTCTCTCAGTGTTTCCACAATTTTTCTCTTCTCCAATAGTTGATTTGCGACAAGATCACATGTTTTATTCGGTTGTTTATAAAAATGAAAAAAAAAAGAGTGAAACCAAAACAATTTGTTAATAGTTTTTTACTTGATGTTTCACTTATAAAATTCTGTTTCACTCTCCTGGTAACATTTTTCTTTCCTCACAAGTTCGTGTTAATGAGATTCAGTGGAACTATGGTTGGAAATGACATTTTCTGTCAGTTCCTGTTCCCTTGGTGATAATCCTCCTGTGCCAAAGCGTGTAGCTAGTTATTATTGGTAGGGAATTTTGGCATTTTAACGAACAATCCACGGCTGATCATTAAAAATCTGAACGCTGTATAAGATTATGAGTTGTCAGCTATGGATTAGTGGAAAGTTTCATTTAGTATAAGATTGTAGGGGCTGGTTGTCTAGAGTTAAGACATCGGCGTTTGAATAAGAAAGATCCTTGGTTCGAATCCCATAACATACATGGGGATGGGGGACTTTGGGGAGTGGTCTCTTTTAAATCATCGTAGTTTTACTCCACCGAATCTCTGGGTTTTCTAGTTTTCTCTGGAATTTAATTTTGAGCCCTCTGGGAAAAAAAGCGAAAACAGGTGATCCTTGGCAGTTATATTTCGAAATTAATATTCCACCACTTTTGCCCGGCCAATCTTGTTCAGAGCTCTATCGATATTGAAGACGAATGTGTCAGAATTAAAATCTTGAGTTATTGAGTTATTTGCAGGTCATCATCACTGCACTCCGGACATGTCCATAGGTGCTCAGATCCCCTCCTCATCATGTCCCGCAGTGTCCAGCGACTGACGACTCCAGTTCTGTGTTGGTTGATAAGTCTTCATATACGCCCACTAAGTTTCTCGTTTCTGGCTGTGCCCATCTTAACTCTCATTTCTTCATCTGAAAATCGTGTCGTACTCTAGCGACGCAACGTATTGGCGCCTGCTAAACGAGCAAACGTTGCGTACGAAGTGTATGAAAGCTTTTAGTCTATTATTGGAAAGTTGTATTTTGTATAAGATCGATAGGTTTGGATATCAGCTTTAAAAAATGGTCACTTTGTCACTTAGTTTCATACTAGATTGTACATTATTCAAAAGTGTGGTACATTTTGTAGCAAATATTTTTAGTGAGGTCTTACAATTAAAGAGTACAGGTCGCCTAAATGCTTAGGGAAATATCGTGTTTGGTTAATTTTAATGTTGTTTTCCTTGACCAACGGTACATTTAACATTTATGTTACCAGTACCCGACAAGAATGTCCAACTTTTTCCAGGAGACTCTCTGCTCCATTTTTCAAGAGAAAAACAAAGAAAAATGCTAAGACTCGAACCTTCGGCTAGTGGTCAGCATTCGGGTACATTAGTCACTTGTGTAGTAACAACATCCATCACTTGTGTAATAACAACATCCACCACTTGTGTAATAACAACATCCATCACTTGTGTAATAACAACATCCATCACTTGTGTAATAACAACATGCATCACCTATGTAATAATTACATCAATCAACTGTGAAATAATTACATTCATCACTTCTGTAATAGTTACATTCATCACTTGTGTAATAACAACATCCACCACTTGTGTAATAACAACATCCATCACTAGTGTAATAATTACATCTAAAACTTGTGTAATAGTTACATTCATCACTTGTGTAGTAACTACATTAATCGCCTGTATAGTGACTACATTAATCCCTGTGTAATAATTACATTAATCACCTGTGAAATAATTGCATTCATCACTTATGTAACAGTTACATTCATCACTTGTGTGATAATTACATTCATCACCTGTATAGTGACTACATTAATCACTTGTGTAATAATTACATTCATCACTTGTGTAATAATTACACTCATCACTTGTGTAATAATTGCGTTCATCACTTGTGTAATAATTACATTCACCACTTGTGTAATAATTACATTCATCCCTTGTGTAATAATTACATTCATCACTTGTGTAATAATTACATTCATCACTTGTGTAATAATTACATTCATCACTTGTGTAATAATTGCATTCATCACTTGTGTAATAATTACGTAGGGAGGTCAAAAAGTAATGCACACCAATTTTTTTCTCGGCTAATAATAAAGATAGGCATATGAAATTTTGCATACTTGGAATATGATATGTTCCAATTATGTGCACCAAATTGCACAGCATTCTGAAAAATATTACGCAATCTATGAACCGTTAAAATGGAGCTTGTCAACAATGTCCGTTACAAACAGCGAATTGTCATAGAATTTCTGGTTGCGGAAAAAGAAAATGTGGCAAACATTCATAAACGACTGTGTGCAGTGTACAAATGTTCTGCAGTCGATAGGAGCACAGTTAGTCGCTGGGTTCAGAGAATTAAAGCTGCAGAAAGTGTACGAGCGGAGCTGCATGATTTACCGCGTTCTGGACGTGTTGCCTCGGCTACCAGCACAGACATGTTAAACCGGGCTGATGCCATTATTCGTAAGGATAGGCGTATCACTAGTCAGCAATTGACATTGCAGCTTACAGTCAGCAAGGGAAGTGCAATCGCAATTTTTAAAACTCTCGGATATTCAAAGATTTGCGCTCGATGGGTTCCTCGGGGCCTAACAAATGATCACAGAGTTCAAAGGAAAACATTCTGTTCTGAATTGTTGGAGCGTTTCGGTGTTGAAGGAGAAATGTTTTTGTCAAAAATTGTTACCGGTGACGAAACGTGGGCACATTATTATGAGCCTGAAACAAAAATGCAGTCAATGGAATGGCATCATCCGCAGTCACCAAAAAGAAAAAAATTCAAAACATCTCCATCAGCCGGAAAGGTGATGATCACTGTCATCTGGGACATTGATGGTGTGATTCTTGTTGATGTAATGACAAGAGGTGAGACAATCAACTCGACAACTTACATCAATACACTGACAAAACCCAAAAATCGGTTCCACAGAGTTCGGCCTAATAAGCCATCTGCAGATTTGTTGCTTCAACATGACAATGCACGCCCTCACACAAGTCTGGTAACACGGGAAGCAATCAACAAATTTGGTTGGACTGTACTGCCCTATCCTCCTTACAGCCCTGTTCTGGCTCCCTCAGATTTCCATCTGTTTGGACCACTCAAAAAATTCCTGCCTGGGAAACACTTTGACAATGATGAGGATGTGATCCGTGCAGTTAAAAAATGGCTACGCGAGCAGGACAAAACTTGGTACAAACGAGGCATTCATGACCTAGTTTCGCGTTGGCGTAAGGCAATACGCTTGGACGGAGATTATGTTGAAAAATAGGTAGTGTAAAGGGGATGTTCAGCTACAATCTGTGAAAATTTCACACATTTTGCCCGAATAGTTTCCGAGAAAAAAATTGGTGTGCATTACTTTTTGAACTCCCTTCAGTACATTCATCATTTGTGCAACAGCTAGACTAATTTCTTGTGCAATAAATAATTACATTCATCACCTGTGTCATAACTACATCCATCATTTGTGCAATAAATTACTACATTCATCACCTATGTTATAACTACATTCATCACCTATGTTATAACTACATTCATCACCTATGTAATAACTACATTCATCACCTATGTTATAAATACATTCATCACCTATGTAATATCTACATTCATCACCTATGTCATATCTACATTCATCACCTATGTCATATCTACATTCATCACCTATGTCATATCTACATTCATCACCTATGTTATAACTACATTCATCACCTATATAATAACTACATTCATCACCTATGTCATATCTACATTCATCACCTGTGTAATAACTACATTCATCACCTATGCCATATCTACATTCATCACCTATGTCATATCTACATTCATCACCTGTGTAATAACTACATTCATCACCTATGCCATATCTACATTCATCACCTATGTCATATCTACATTCATCACCTATGTTATAACTACATTCATCACCTATGTTATAACTACATTCATCACCTATGTTATAACTACATTCATCACCTATGTTATAACTACATTCATCACCTATGTAATAACTACATTCATCACCTATGTCATATCTTAATTCATCACCTATGTCATATCTACATTCATCACCTATGTCATATCTACATTCATCACCTATGTTATAACTACATTCATCACCTATGTAATAACTACATTCATCACCTATGTCATATCTACATTCATCACCTATGTCATATCTACATTCATCACCAATGTTATAACTACATTCATCACCTATGTAATAACTACATTCATCACCTATGTCATATCTACATTCATCACCTGTGTAATAACTACATTCATCACCTATGCCATATCTACATTCATCACCTATGTCATATCTACATTCATCACCTGTGTAATAACTACATTCATCACCTATGCCATATCTACATTCATCACCTATGTCATATATATATATTCATCACCTGTGTAATAACTACATTCATCACCTATGTTATAACTACATTCATCACCTGTGTAATAACTACATTCATCACCTATGCCATATCTACATTCATCACCTATGTAATAACTACATTCATCACCTATGTTATAAATACATTCATCACCTATGTAATATCTACATTCATCACCTATGTCATATCTACATTCATCACCTATGTCATATCTACATTCATCACCTATGTCATATCTACATTCATCACCTATGTTATAACTACATTCATCACCTATATAATAACTACATTCATCACCTATGTCATATCTACATTCATCACCTGTGTAATAACTACATTCATCACCTATGCCATATCTACATTCATCACCTATGTCATATCTACATTCATCACCTGTGTAATAACTACATTCATCACCTATGCCATATCTACATTCATCACCTATGTCATATCTATATTCATCACCTATGTTATAACTACATTCATCACCTATGTTATAACTACATTCATCACCTATGTTATAACTACATTCATCACCTATGTTATAACTACATTCATCACCTATGTAATAACTACATTCATCACCTATGTCATATCTTAATTCATCACCTATGTCATATCTACATTCATCACCTATGTCATATCTACATTCATCACCTATGTTATAACTACATTCATCACCTATGTAATAACTACATTCATCACCTATGTCATATCTACATTCATCACCTATGTCATATCTACATTCATCACCAATGATATAACTACATTCATCACCTATGTAATAACTACATTCATCACCTATGTCATATCTACATTCATCACCTGTGTAATAACTACATTCATCACCTATGCCATATCTACATTCATCACCTATGTCATATCTACATTCATCACCTGTGTAATAACTACATTCATCACCTATGCCATATCTACATTCATCACCTATGTCATATCTATATTCATCACCTGTGTAATAACTACATTCATCACCTATGTTATAACTACATTCATCACCTATGTAATAACTACATTCATCACCTATGCCATATCTACATTCATCACCTATGCCATATCTACATTCATCACCTATGTTATAACTACATTCATCACCTATGTAATAACTACATTCATCACCTATGCCATATCTACATTCATCACCTATGTCATATCTACATTCATCACCTATGTCATATCTACATTCATCACCTATGTTATAACTACATTCATCACCTATTTTATAACTACATTCATCACCTATGTTATAACTACATTCATCACCTATGTTATAACTACATTCATCACCTATGTTATAACTACATTCATCACCTATGTTATAACTACATTCATCACCTATGTAATAACTACATTCATCACCTATGTCATATCTTAATTCATCACCTATGTCATATCTACATTCATCACCTATGTCATATCTACATTCATCACCTATGTCATATCTACATTCATCACCTATGTCATATCTACATTCATCACCTATGTTATAACTACATTCATCACCTATATAATAACTACATTCATCACCTATGTCATATCTACATTCATCACCTGTGTAATAACTACATTCATCACCTATGCCATATCTACATTCATCACCTATGTCATATCTACATTCATCACCTGTGTAATAACTACATTCATCACCTATGCCATATCTACATTCATCACCTATGTCATATCTATATTCATCACCTATGTTATAACTACATTCATCACCTATGTTATAACTACATTCATCACCTATGTTATAACTACATTCATCACCTATGTTATAACTACATTCATCACCTATGTAATAACTACATTCATCACCTATGTCATATCTTAATTCATCACCTATGTCATATCTACATTCATCACCTATGTCATATCTACATTCATCACCTATGTTATAACTACATTCATCACCTATGTAATAACTACATTCATCATCTATGTCATATCTACATTCATCACCTATGTCATATCTACATTCATCACCAATGTTATAACTACATTCATCACCTATGTAATAACTACATTCATCACCTATGTCATATCTACATTCATCACCTGTGTAATAACTACATTCATCACCTATGCCATATCTACATTCATCACCTATGTCATATCTACATTCATCACCTGTGTAATAACTACATTCATCACCTATGCCATATCTACATTCATCACCTATGTCATATCTATATTCATCACCTGTGTAATAACTACATTCATCACCTATGTTATAACTACATTCATCACCTGTGTAATAACTACATTCATCACCTATGCCATATCTACATTCATCACCTATGCCATATCTACATTCATCACCTATGTTATAACTACATTCATCACATATGTAATAACTACATTCATCACCTATGCCATATCTACATTCATCACCTATGTCATATCTACATTCATCACCTATGTCATATCTACATTCATCACCTATGTTATAACTACATTCATCACCTATTTTATAACTACATTCATCACCTATGTTATAACTACATTCATCACCTATGTTATAACTACATTCATCACCTATGTTATAACTACATTCATCACCTATGTTATAACTACATTCATCACCTATGTAATAACTACATTCATCACCTATGTCATATCTTAATTCATCACCTATGTCATATCTACATTCATCACCTATGTCATATCTACATTCATCACCTATGTCATATCTACATTCATTACCTATGTCATATCTACATTCATCACCTATGTTATAACTACATTCATCACCTATGTAATAACTACATTCATCACCTATGTCATATCTACATTCATCCCCTGTGTAATAACTACATTCATCACCTATGCCATATCTACATTCATCACCTATGTCATATCTACATTCATCACCTGTGTAATAATTACATTCATCACCTATGCCATATCTACATTCATCACCTATGTCATATCTATATTCATCACCTGTGTAATAACTACATTCATCACCTATGGTATAACTACATTCATCACCTGTGTAATAACTACATTCATCACCTATGCCATATCTACATTCATCACCTATGTCATATCTACATTCATCACCTACGTCATATCTACATTCATCACCTGTGTAATAACTACATTCATCACCTGTGTAATAACTACATCCATCATTTGTGCAATAAATAGCTACATTCATCACCTATGTTATAACTAACATCACCTATGCCATATCTACATTCATCACCTATGTCATATAACTACATTCATCACCTATGTCATATCTACATTCATCACCTATGTCATAACTACATTCATCACCTATGTCATATCTACATTCATCACCTGTGTAATAACTACATTCATCACCTATGCCATATCTACATTCATCACCTATGTCATAACTACATTCATCACCTATGTCATATCTACATTCATCACCTGTGTAATAACTACATTCATCACCTGTGTAATAACTACATTCATCACCTGTGTAATAACTACATTCATCACTTGTGCAATAAGTAACTACATTCTTGTTTTGTGCAATACATAATTACATTCACCAATTGTGCAATAGCTACATTCAAACCGGTTTAGTTACTCAACTTAGCTATGCATAGCATTCTGAATATTTTTGCTCTGCAGCAGAACCTTAGTTTCTCTGCATCTGTGATCTCCTTTTTATTTAAATTCATTCTCCATGCTACACATTCATATAACATGATCTATGTAACATCAAAGATGTGTTTCTCTCCCGATTATATTGACAAAGACTTATTTAAAAAACCTCTTTCACTATATTTTTTATAATGATGGGAGCTATTTAATGCAGCCGGATACAGCTGTACAGAACCCAGCGGGAGGAAACAAGAACCCATAATTTGTATTCTTTTTCCCCTGGACAAACACAAACACGTGGTCTGGTTTAAGTCTGTTATCTTACCCCCTAGCTACATTATGTACTTACACACAAAAAAGTTAATGTGCAACACAATATAAGGTCACTGCGTGTGATTTCTTTAACGATATGAAATAAAACTTGGTGCACAGTGAATGTGAATATTGAATAACAGAGCAAGAAATCATTTGATTTTTGTAAAAGTTTCACGAAAGAAAGATAAAATACAAAGTTAAATGTAGGATCTCCACAAAAGAATTTTTGTTTAATGTTCTTAGTACCGTGAATGTCTACCTTGAGCTGTTCTCACTGCTTGATAGCAAACTTCTCATCGAGTCAATGGAACGTTGGACTCGTTGTTGGAGCATGTTATTCATTATTTTATGCAACGTGTTTGTTGTCTGGTAGAGGTTTTTGTGACTATGTTGTCTTCTTCACAGTCTACACTTCAGAACGTCACACACGCGCCCGATGAGAGTAAGATCAGGGGATGCAGCAGGCCATGGTAAGGCATGAATCTGTTGCTACTGAAAGTTGTCCTTGATTACACATGTCAGATGTGAACGAGCATCGTCTTTTTGCAATAACTTGCCTGATCCTGTTGCATTTGGGAAAGGCTCAGCATCTGGTGTGTTGATTTTATCTCTGTATTCAACATTTGGGAAAGGCTCAGCATGTGGTGTGTTGATTCTATCTCTGTTTTCAACATTTGGGAAAGGCTCAACATCTGGTGTGTTGATTCTATCTCTGTTTTCAACATTTGGGAAAGGCTCAGCATCTGGTGTGTTGATTCTATCTCTGTTTTCAACATTTGGGAAAGGCTCTGCATGTGGCGTAATGATTATATCTCTGTTTTCAACATTTGGGAAAGGCTCAGCATCTGGTGTATTGATTATATCTCTGTTTTCAACATTTGGGAAAGGCTCAGCATGTGGTGTGTTGATTCTATCTCTGTATTCAACATTAGGCAAAGGCTCTGTGTGTGGTGTGTTGATTCTATCTCTGTATTCAACATTTGGGAAAGGCTCAGCATGTTGTGTATTGATTCTATCTCTGTATTCAACATTTGGGAAAGGCTCAGCATGTTGTGTATTGATTCTATCTCTGTATTCAACATTTGGGAAAGGCTCAGCATGTGGTGTGTTGATTCTATCTCTGTATTCAACATTTGGGAAAGGCTCAGCATGTTGTGTATTGATTCTATCTCTGTATTCAACATTTGGGAAAGGCTCAGCATGTTGTGTATTGATTCTATCTCTGTATTCAACATTGGACAAAGGCTCTGCGTGTGGTGTGTTGATTCTATCTCTGTATTCAACATTGGACAAAGGCTCAGCATGTGGTGTGTTGATTCTATCTCTGTATTCAACATTTGGGAAAGGCTCAGCATGTTGTGTATTGATTCTATCTCTGTATTCAACATTGGACAAAGGCTCTGCGTGTGGTGTGTTGATTCTATCTCTGTATTCAACATTTGGGAAAGGCTCAGCATGTGGTGTGTTGATTCTATCTCTGTGTTCAACATTTGGGAAAGGCTCAGCATGTGGTATGTTGAATCTATCTCTGTATTCAACATTTGGAAAAGGCTCTGCGTGTGGTGTAATGATTCTATCTCTGTATTCAACATTGGGCAAAGGCTCAGCATGTGGTGTGTTGATTCTATCTCTGTTTTCAACATTTGGGAAAGGCTCAGCATCTAGTGTATTGATTTTATCTCTGTTTTCAACATTTGGGAAAGGCTCAGCATCTGGTGTATTGATTATATCTCTGTTTTCAACATTTGGGAAAGGCTCAGCATGTGGTGTGTTGATTCTATCTCTGTATTCAACATTAGGCAAAGGCTCTGTGTGTGGTGTGTTGATTCTATCGCTGTATTCAACATTTGGGAAAGGCTCAGCATGTTGTGTATTGATTCTATCTCTGTATTCAACATTTGGGAAAGGCTCAGCATGTTGTGTATTGATTCTATCTCTGTATTCAACATTTGGGAAAGGCTCAGCATGTGGTGTGTTGATTCTATCTCTGTATTCAACATTTGGGAAAGGCTCAGCATGTTGTGTATTGATTCTATCTCTGTATTCAACATTTGGGAAAGGCTCAGCATGTTGTGTATTGATTCTATCTCTGTATTCAACATTGGACAAAGGCTCTGCGTGTGGTGTGTTGATTCTATCTCTGTATTCAACATTGGACAAAGGCTCAGCATGTGGTGTGTTGATTCTATCTCTGTATTCAACATTTGGGAAAGGCTCAGCATGTTGTGTATTGATTCTATCTCTGTATTCAACATTGGACAAAGGCTCTGCGTGTGGTGTGTTGATTCTATCTCTGTATTCAACATTTGGGAAAGGCTCAGCATGTGGTGTGTTGATTCTATCTCTGTATTCAACATTTGGGAAAGGCTCAGCATGTGGTATGTTGAATCTATCTCTGTATTCAACATTTGGAAAAGGCTCTGCGTGTGGTGTAATGATTCTATCTCTGTATTCAACATTGGGCAAAGGCTCGGCATGTGGTGTAATGATTCTATCTCCGTATTCAACATTGGGGAAAGGCTCTGTGTATGGTGTGATGATTCTATCTCTGTATTCAACATTGAGCAAAGGCTCTGTGTATGGTGTGATGATTATATCTCTGTATTCAACATTGGGCAAATGCTCTGCGTGTGGTGTGTTGATTCTATCTCTGTATTCAACATTGGGGAAAGGCTCAGCATGTGGTGTGTTGATTCTATCTCCGTATTCAACATTTAGGAAAGGCTCTGTGTGTGGTGTAATGATTCTATCTCCGTATTCAACATTGGGGAAAAGCTCTGTGTATGGTGTGATGATTCTATCTCCGTATTCAACATTGGGGAAAGGCTCTGCGTGTGGTGTAATAATTCTATCTCTGTATTCAACATTGGGGAAAGGCTCTGCATGTGGTGTAATGATTCTATCTCCGTATTCAACTTTGGGAAAGGCTTTGTGTGTGGTGTAATGATTCTATCTCTGTATTCAACTTTGGGGAAAGGCTCTGTGTGTGGTGTAATGATTATATCTCCGTATTCAACATTGGGGAAAGGCTCTGTGTATAGTGTGATTATTCTATCTCTGTATTCAACTTTGGGGAAAGGCTCTGTGTATGGTGTAATGATTATATCTCCGTATTCAACTTTGGGGAAAGGCTCTGTGTGTTGTGTAATGATTCTATCTCCGTATTCAACTTTGGGGAAAGGCTGGCCAAAACGGAGCCCCCCTAGAAAAAACAGAAAGAAACAAACAACATTTTTCGGACACATCATGAGAAGAGGAAAGTTGGAATACTTGGTTACAACCAGCAAAATACAGGAAATGAGAGATCGTGTACGACAAAGAGAGGAAATACTTGATAACTTGGTGTCATGGCACGGAAAACAGTCAACAACAGAACTGATACGATGCACGGTAGATAGAAGATCGTAGAATGACACGATCACCTACGCCAACCGTTATGGCACATGATGATGATGATGATGGTAATTATATTCCAATAGATAGTGCGAGACACGTATAACTACACGTGTAAGTGTACACCACCAACACTGAAACATGCACCAAGTTTTATTCCATGCTTTTGAAGAAATCACGCACAGTGACCTATATAATGTTGTGTGCTAATTTTTTACAGTTACAGGACAACCTTTACCCCGTCGCTATGTGGTGAATTCTGCTGAATGTCAGCAGCACATATACATACTGGTATAGTCTTGCTGGATCTTTAATTGGTTGCTTCTGCCAGCCCTTTGTTCACAGTTGGCCTAAAAGCCGGCTCAATTCTTACGCTTCAGATTCGATGTCTTGTATTAGTCGATCAATACCGCCATTATTCTGTTGACTTTACACACGTGGACAGGTTCATGGATAAGAAGCGAAGTCAAGTAGTCGAGGGTACAATTATTGGTAACAAAAAAACACAAAGTTGAACAATTTTTGGTCGGCAGGACCTCTCTTACATGTTCCGCTCCTAAATGCCTTCATTTTATATTTACGTTTATTTATAGATATAATTCCTTCTTTCTCTATGATAATATCTCTATTTATGTTTCTATGTGTCTCTTTTCTTCCTTCATTCTAACTGCAGCTTTTATTTTAATAATGATTTACCCACACGATCGTCGATTCCTTCAATTTATATATTTTTTTAAATAAAAATTTGAAAAAAAAGCCATTATTATTCTGATGTAGATGCAATTTTCAATTTTAAAATATAATTTGTCTCGTTGACTTTGAATTAAATATATACTTCTTGTCCTTTTTTTCCATAAGCTGTCAAATCTGAAGTCGATAAAAGTGCTTGTGTCAGTTGCGCTATTATCTGATCGGTGCACGATGACATTGAGTTTTGTTGTAGAAAACCCTGCAGAAAAGAAAATATTTTTCTAATTGGTTTCTTTCTTGTTAAATTTCAATTTTATTTGAGTTGTTTGAAAAGTGCAGTTGGAATGACTTGAAAAGACAACATAATTAATTACAGCAAAAGTAAAGAAAATAACCGGAATAGAATCAATCATGAGTTATTTACACAGGCAACAGTTGCTATGCAAAAAAAAAAGGGGGCGGGGGTAGTCTAGAGGTAAGACGCCGGATATAAAAGAACCCTGATTCAAAGCCAACTAGAAAGGGTGGTAAATTTTCAAAATTAGGAAAAATGTATCCGAGCTTTTTTTTTATGACGTTTGCCTACCCCGATTTCTTGGGTAGTGAAACCTAATGTCTAACCCTCTCAGATAACAGCGATGATTCTAACTACAAACAAACAAGACATAGAAGGATTGGAAGGATTGGTCTCCTATATTTTGTAGATCCAGCGGCCTGTGAGCTGACGTCCTTAGGACTACCGACCTACCTTCCGGTATTTCCGAGGTCCCTTGTAGATCCGTACCAGGTTTTAGTTTATTGAGGAATTAGTGTTGTTCACATCGGTGAACTTTGGACAATCAAACAGGTGATGTTCAAGTGTCTTATGCGGGTGTTCACAGAGCGGACATACAGAAGTTTGGTTTCGTTGTATTCTAGTGATGTATGTATGGCCCCTTTCGTCTTGTCAGACGGTCTAGTAGAGGCTATTGTGTATTTTTGTAGGTTTAGTTTTTGTCGAACAGCTTCTCTCGTGGCTAATTCTACCAATGTTTGACAAAAACATTTTTGCGGTCACAGAATGAACAAGTCAGACCCACTGGTCCACAGGGTTTTCCATCCTTTTTCGTGAGTCTTTTCTCTTCTAAGTTTTGCCTTAGCACAGTCTCAAATGATGTTATACCGTTCCTTATACATGCTCTCCATGATGTGCGATCACTTGCCAGATGTTCCCAGTCATATTCACAGATGGAGAAGTCATTCAGAGATGATTTACAGATATCTCTATATCGTAGTTTAGGTCTGTCGATTTGTCTTTTTCCGTGTGTTAGTTCACCATATACTACTAGTGATGTGGTTATTGAGTTATATATGGGGCATCATCATTGCACTCCGAACATGTCCATAGGTGCTCAGATCCCCTCCACAGCAACTCCCTCAGTGTCCAGCGACTGGCGACTCCAGTTCTATGTTGGTTGATAAGTCTTCTTACACGGCCACTAAGTTTCTCATTTCTGGTTGTGCCCATCTTAACTCCCATAACTGTCATCCAAATAAGTGACGTGGATCTGTGTTTGTCGAAGTCCTGTGCTCTTCCCACATCTCGGAGGGCATTGATGATGTCCGCCCGATCCATTGGTTGCCCGTCCTCAACGACAGCACAGCAATGATAGCAGGACGCTATCATTTATAAGAATAAGAGCTATTACGGCTGACTTCGCTCCACCCAAACCACCCCTGCTCGCAAAGCTGAAAACGTCACGCTAGATCGTGGTTTTCCGGGACTGTCCTCTCAGCCCGCAGGCCTAAGGAAACCCATAGTTGGCTTGTATATGAGTGTCCAGAGATGCATTACATCACTAACCTTATTGATATCATCAGCTCCCGATGCTACAGGATATCCTCACTTCGTTAGCCAGTGTGTTCTGATAGACTGTTACCAGGAAGATCAAATATATAAGATGAAATGAGGACTTGATCAGCTGTGGGTCTAGTACCTTACGGTGGCGAACTCAGATCGCCTAACTCTTCACCTCCCCCCCCCACCCAATCCTCCTCCTTCACAATCGACGTCCTTTCCCTTTATATTCAAATACTGTAGCATAGAACTTTGAAGATTTAATAGTCAATACCTCAACAGTGGTTTATGTGTTATGGGACATACTTCTCTATGCTATGTTTGGTTCACTGTTTATTATAACACTATTACATACACTAAGAGCATACAAAACCGAAAATAGATATCAGACTTTTAAATGTGACTGTCGAGCACTCATATTCTCAATTGACTGTCGAGCACGTAGACTCTCAATGTGACTTGTCGAGCACCCAGACTCTCAATGTGACCGTCAAGCACCCAGACTCTCAATGTGACTGTCGAGCACCCAGACTCTCAATTGACTGTCGAGCACTCAGTCTCTCAATGTGACTGTCGAGTACCCAGACTATCAATGAGACTCTCGAGTACCCAGACTATCAATGTTACTGTCGAGCTCCCAGACTCTCAATGTGACTGTCGAGCACTCAGACTCTCAATGTGACTGTCGAGCTCCCAGACTCTCAATGTGACTGTCGAGCACCCAGACTCTCAATGTGACTGTCGAGCACCCAGACTCTCAATGTGACTGTCGAGCACCCAGATTCTCAATGTGACTGTCGAGCACCCAGACTCTCAATGTGACTGTCGAGCACCCATAATCTCAATGTGACTGTCGAGCACCCAGACTCTCAATGTGACTGTCGAGCACCCAGACTCTCAATGTGACTGTCGAGGACCCAGACTCTCAATGTGACCGTCAAGCACCCAGACTCTCAATGTGACTGTCGAGCACCCAGACTCTCAATTGACTGTCGAGCACGTAGACTCTCAATGTGACTGTCGAGCACCCAGACTCTCAATGTGACTGTCGAGCACCCAGACTCTCAATGTGACTGTCGAGCACCCAGATTCTCAATGTGACTGTCGAGCACCCAGACTCTCAATGTGACTGTCGAGCACCCAGACTCTCAATGTGACTGTCGAGCACCCATACTCTCAATGTGACTGTCGAGCACCCAGACTCTCAATGTGACTGTCGAGCACCCAGACTCTCAATGTGACTGTCGAGGACCCAGACTCTCAATGTGACCGTCAAGCACCCAGACTCTCAATGTGACTGTCGAGCACCCAGACTCTCAATTGACTGTCGAGCACGTAGACTCTCAATGTGACTTGTCGAGCACCCAGACTCTCAATGTGACTGTCGAGCACCCAGACTCTCAATGTGACTGTCGAGCTCCCAGTCTCTCAATGTGACCGTCGAGCACTCAGACTCTCAATGTGACCGTCGAGCACCCAGACTCTCAATATGACTGTCGAGCTCCCAGACTCTCATTGTGACTGTCGAGCTCCCAGACTTTCAATGTGACTGTCGAGCACACAGACTCTCAATGTGACTGTCGAGCACCCAGACTCTCAATGTGACTGTCGAGCACTCAGACTCTCAATGTGACTGTCGAGCACTCAGACTCTCAATGTGACTTTTGAGCACCCAGACTCTCAATGTGACTGTCGAGCACCCAGACTCTCAATGTGACTGTCGAGCACTCAGACTCTCAATGTGACTGTCGAGCACTCAGACTCTCAATCTGACCATCGAGCACCCAGACTCTCAATGTGACTGTCGAGCACCTAGACTCTCAATGTGACTGTCGAGCTCCCAGACTCTCAATGTGACTGTCGAGCACTCAGACTCTCAATCTGACCATCGAGCACCCAGACTCTCAATGTGACTGTCAAGCACCCAGACTCTCAATGTGACCGTCAAGCACCCAGACTCTCAATGTGACTGTCGAGCTCCCAGTCTCTCAATGTGACCATCGAGCACCCAGACTCTTAATGTGACCGTCGAGCACCCAGACTCTCAATGTGACTGTCGAGCTCCCAGACTCTCAATGTGACCGTCGAGCTCCCAAGCTCTCAATGTGGCTGTCGAGCACCCAGACTCTCAATGTAACCGTCAAGCACCCAGGCTCTCAATGTGACCGTCAAGCACCCTGACTCTCAATGTGACCGTCGAGCACCCAGACTCTCAATGTGACTGTCGAGCTCCCAGTCTCTCAATGTGACCGTCAAGCACCCAGACTCTTAATGTGACTGTCGAGCTCCCAGTCTCTCAATGTGACCGTCGAGCACCCAGACTCTCAATGTGACTGTCGAGCACCAAGACTCTCGAACATGTTCGATAAGATGATATCGTTCTAAACAATCAAGAAATTAAAATATAGACCACCATAGTCTGAACGACATTCTATGAGGAACTGGAGAAGACCTCAAGAATGCTATTCAGTTTGTGTCCCTTACAAGTATAAAACTTGAAAAGTGTTTAGAAAGACCAAAGTAAATGAAACGTTTGTTTTGTTCTGTGTTGGCAGGTTATCTTACTTCCCATAGTCTATGGAACTTTTCTTTTTTCTCTTTCTACTTCTTCTTTGTGCTTACCCGATGCCTAAAGGAATAGTATACCTCTTCATCATCCGCCCTCTAAAGAACATTATTAACCTTCGTCAGTCGTAGTTGACTATGGATTTTGCAACGCCCCTAGGAAATGTGTTTTTTTTCTTTTGCCCTCTATTCCCATTTTCTATTAATCTGGTTGTTTCTTGTTTGAGCAGGAGCTTAATGGTGTGTTTCCAAAGATTGAGGTCTGCAGTTATTTCTTACCAGGCTGCAGGATTTATGTTCAGAAGCCACACAAAAAAAAGGCAAAGCTGGAGTGTTCAGCATATTATATCTATATAATCGATATCCAAAGCGCAAGCTTGGGCAGAAGAAAACTAGGACATTACAGGACATTACGTTAGGAGTGTGTGGCCGTGTGGCGAAATCCACTGTTTCGCTGGCTGAAAAGCTGCCTGTACGGTAGACAGAAAGGATTTTTTTTTCTATCCGGGGTGAAATAAAAATCCTGAGTCCCACACGACATGGCGACTGCTTCGACCAAGCGGCCTTTATCCCTCTGGTCCTGTCATAAGCCCCCTCCCCCTTTTTTTTTTTAAAGTAATTTCACATTTTTTGGTAACGTGGTCAGCAGTTCACCGATGCTTTCCCTACTCCCCCCCCCACCCCCAGTAATATCCGACATACATTTAACTCTGTGCCTTCCAAGTAACGTTCACACCGGCGCAGTTCCATTGCCTTTCGTTTCCCAATAGCGCTCTCGCCGGCTCTTGCGAAATTGAGTTTTTTTTTTTTACAAATATAAGTCAGACGTTTCAGTTCAAACTAGCAAAATAATCAGGAAGGGAAAGAGTTAAAAGTTGAGCGAACATAAAAGTCATCCATTAGACATGCGCACTAACGGACTTCAAGTACAACCTGGCATGACAACATTTAAACTTGTAGAGTTGCGACAAAGTTGGAAAATTTACAGGGCGGGGGAAAAATCTACAGTCTGTTGTTGTTCTTCTTTTAAGACTGTTTAGGTCGAAACGTTGGTGTAGCGTGTCAAATATGCGCAAAGCTCTAACATACAAATCCCTTTCTTTTGTCATTTATAGATCTGCTAGCATTTCTTTTTTCTAAACACTTATCTTCTTCCTCATGTATGTTTTTGTGCTTATTCCTGCATCCTTAATTTCAATAATAATTGTCATCTTCTTGTTTCCTCTCTGTCCTTGTACTTGCCGTCTTCTTACATTTCACTTCAGACGACACTTTGTCAGGGGACGCAATCACGTGCTTGTTTTATTGATCCCTCTCCACCTCAAGAGCACGAACTCAAGTCTAACAAAAGACTATCCAGACAATCTCATGTCCCGCTACAAAAACTAATCCCGAGACCTGTCTTCCGGTTGTCGGAGTAACTACTTTAGAAGGGCCAATTACCTGTAACTATCTCGCCGGAATGGTAACTAGGAAATTGTGTTTGTGGGACAACCAACTGAAGGCACTTGTTAAAGCTTTATGTAAGATTACAAGCTGAAATGATATTTTCAACATGTTTTATAGTGCGCAATCGTTGAGAGAGAAATTGACTCGTGGCGTGCAGAAGGGGTGAGAGAATGTGGTCTTTTAAAAAAAAATCTAAAATGTTGTGCTGTCTCCAATAGGGTGTCTTATTGTGTCTCATGTAAAAATGCTTGATACTGTCTTATGTAAAAATGTTCGATACTGTCTTATGTAAAAATGTTCGATACTGTCTTATATAAAAATGCTTGATACTGTCTTATGTAAAAATGTTCGATACTGTCTTATATAAAAATGTTCTATACTGTCTTATGTAAAAATGTTTGATACTGTCTTATGTAAAAATGTTCGATACTGTCTTATATAAAAATTTTTGATACTGTCTTATGTAAAAATGTTTGATACTGTCTTATGTAAAAATTCTTGATACTGTCTTATGTAAAAATGTTTCATACTATCTTATGTAAAAATTCTTGATACTGTCTTATGTAAGAATGCCTGATACTCTCTTATATAAAAATGTTTGATGCTCTCTTATATAAAAATGTTCGATGCTGTCTTATGTAAAAATGTTCGATGCTGTCTTATGTAAAAATGTTCGATGCTGTCTGCTGTAAAAATGTTCGATGCTGTCTGCTGTAAAAATGTTCGATGCTGTCTGTTGTAAAAATGTTCGATGCTGTCTTATGTAAAAATGTTCGATGCTGTCTTATGTAAAAATTCTTGATACTGTCTTATGTAAAAATGTTTCATACTATCTTATGTAAAAATTCTTGATACTGTCTTATGTAAGAATGCCTGATACTCTCTTATATAAAAATGTTTGATGCTCTCTTATATAAAAATGTTCGATGCTGTCTTATGTAAAAATGTTCCATGCTGTCTTATGTAAAAATGTTCCATGCTGTCCGTTGTAATAATCATTGATGTTGTCTGATGAAAAATCGCGATGTTAACTGATGTTCAAATAGGGTCTCATGCTATTAATTGTTCCGGCAAAAATATCTTATAATACCTGATGGCCCATCAATAACATACGCTTTCATCATCGTCTTCATCTTCTGATTCTCTTCTTTCTTCTTCTTAATTCATCTTCTGCTTTCATCAAAGAATACACCTCTTCACTGTCCACTCCTGAAAGGATTTTAAGTTCATGTAGACGCACAGTGTTACTTGTTTACTGCGTAGACGCGATATTTGCGCTTTCATTCTCGATATACCTGTCTTCGATGTGCTATTTTTGGGATAGGTTTCCTTCCATATTTTATCCCTCCTCGCTTGGCAAGATTGGTTAGTCTATTTCCTGGGGCACCACTGGTATGTGGAGTTTGGTCTGGATAATCTCTGCCGTACGCAATCAGGTCTATGTCGCTGATCGCTCTCAGTTCATACGTTAATGGAGATTTTTGTGACCTTTTTCTTTTTCCTGTTCAACTTCTTCTTTGTTTAGTTCTTCGCTTTATTTTTCGTCTTCTTCTTCGTTTTCTTCTTTGTTTGTTTTTTTTCGTTTTCTTCGTCGTCTTCATTGTTTTCTTCTTCTTCTACGTCTTATTTAACATGTCAGTTTACACCGCCACACAATGAGAGCGTTGTATGAAGCCTCTACAGATTGTCAGATGTTATATGTTGTCTCAACAACATTAACCGATGTTATATGTTGTCTCAACAACATTAGCCGATGTTATATGTTGTCTCAACAACATTAACCGATGTTATATGTTGTCTCAACAACATTAACCGATGTTATATGTTGTCTCAACAACATTAACCGATGTTATATGTTGTCTCAACAACATTAACCGATGTTATATGTTGTCTCAACAACATTAACCGATGTTATATGTTGTCTCAACAACATTAACCGATGTTATATGTTGTCTCAACAACATTAACCGATGTTATATGTTGTCTCAACAACATTCACCGATGATGTATGATCTCTCAACAACATTCACCGATGATATATGTTGTCTCAACAACATTAATTGATGTTATATGTTGTCTCAACAACATTAACCGATGTTATATGTTGTCTCAACAACATTCACCGATGTTATATGTTGTCTCAACAACATTAACCGATGTTATATGTTGTCTCAACAACATTAACCGATGTTATATGTTGTCTCAACAACATTAACCGATGATATATGTTGTCTCAACAACATTAACCGATGTTATATGTTGTCTCAACAACATTAACCGATGTTATATGTTGTCTCAACAACATTATCCGATGTTATATGTTGTCTCAACAACATTAACCGATGTTATATGTTGTCTCAACAACATTAACCGATGTTATATGTTGTCTCAACAACATTATCCGATGTTATATGTTGTCTCAACAACATTAACCGATGATATATGTTGTCTCAACAACATTAACCGATGTTATATGTTGTCTCAACAACATTAACCGATGTTATATGTTGTCTCAACAACATTATCCGATGTTATATGTTGTCTCAACAACATTAACCGATGTTATATGTTGTCTCAACAACATTAACCGATGTTATATGTTGTCTCAACAACATTCACCGATGATGTATGATGTCTCAACAACATTCACCGATGATATATGTTGTCTCAACAACATTAATTGATGTTATATGTTGTCTCAACAACATTAACCGATGTTATATGTTGTCTCAACAACATTCACCGATGATGTATGATGTCTCAACAACATTCACCGATGATATATGTTGTCTCAACAACATTAACCGATGTTATATGTTGTCTCAACAACATTCACCGATGTTATATGTTGTCTCAACAACATTAACCGATGTTATATGTTGTCTCAACAACATTAACCGATGTTATATGTTGTCTCAACAACATTAACCGATGATATATGTTGTCTCAACAACATTAACCGATGTTATATGTTGTCTCAACAACATTAACCGATGTTATATGTTGTCTCAACAACATTATCCGATGTTATATGTTGTCTCAACAACATTAACCGATGTTATATGTTGTCTCAACAACATTAACCGATGTTATATGTTGTCTCAACAACATTAACCGATGATATATGTTGTCTCAACAACATTATCCGATGTTATATGTTGTCTCAACAACATTAACCGATGTTATATGTTGTCTCAACAACATTATCCGATGTTATATGTTGTCTCAACAACATTAACCGATGTTATATGTTGTCTCAACAACATTAACCGATGTTATATGTTGTCTCAACAACATTATCCGATGTTATATGTTGTCTCAACAACATTAACCGATGTTATATGTTGTCTCAACAACATTAACCGATGTTATATGTTGTCTCAACAACATTAACCGATGTTATATGTTGTCTCAACAACATTATCCGATGTTATATGTTGTCTCAACAACATTAACCGATGTTATATGTTGTCTCAACAACATTAACCGATGTTATATGTTGTCTCAACAACATTCACCGATGATGTATGATGTCTCAACAACATTCACCGATGATATATGTTGTCTCAACAACATTAATTGATGTTATATGTTGTCTCAACAACATTAACCGATGTTATATGTTGTCTCAACAACATTCACCGATGATGTATGATGTCTCAACAACATTCACCGATGATATATGTTGTCTCAACAACATTAACCGATGTTATATGTTGTCTCAACAACATTCACCGATGTTATATGTTGTCTCAACAACATTAACCGATGTTATATGTTGTCTCAACAACATTAACCGATGTTATATGTTGTCTCAACAACATTAACCGATGATATATGTTGTCTCAACAACATTAACCGATGTTATATGTTGTCTCAACAACATTAACCGATGTTATATGTTGTCTCAACAACATTATCCGATGTTATATGTTGTCTCAACAACATTAACCGATGTTATATGTTGTCTCAACAACATTAACCGATGTTATATGTTGTCTCAACAACATTAACCGATGATATATGTTGTCTCAACAACATTAACCGATGTTATATGTTGTCTCAACAACATTAACCGATGTTATATGTTGTCTCAACAACATTATCCGATGTTATATGTTGTCTCAACAACATTAACCGATGATGTGTGATGTCTCAACAACATTAACCGATGATATATGTTGTCTCAACAACATTAACCGATGTTATATGTTGTCTCAACAACATTAACCGATGTTATATGTTGTCTCAACAACATTAACCGATGTTATATGTTGTCTCAACAACATTAACCGATGTTATATGTTGTCTCAACAACATTAACCGATGTTATATGTTGTCTCAACAACATTAACCGATGTTATATGTTGTCTCAACAACATTAACCGATGATGTATGATGTCTCAACAACATTCACCGATGATATATGTTGTCTCAACAACATTAACCGCTGTTATATGTTGTCTCAACAACATTAACGGATGTTATATGTTGTCTCAACAACATTAACCGATGTTATATGTTGTCTCAACAACATTAACCGATGTTATATGTTGTCTCAACAACATTAACCGATGATATATGTTGTCTCAACAACATTAACCGATGTTATATGTTGTCTCAACAACATTAACCGATGATATATGATGTCACTTATTCGGTGACTTACAAATCAATTATTATTATTTTCATAAATATTGTTCTTATAATTATCAGTTATTATCAGATATTATATTAGGACGAAACAATCATCATTTTTTGGCCACGTACTGAGAAGAGAACAGCTGGAGTATATTGTAACAACTGGGAAAATTAAGGGATGAAGAGATAGAGGGAAACAAAAAGAAAAGATACCAGACAGCTTAAGAGAATGGCTTGGCAGAAGGTCAACAACAGAAATAATAAATAACTATCGAGATCGAAAGCCGTGAAGAGACATGATCACCTACGCCATCAGGCCTGGTACTTGATGATGATGATGATGATGATGATGATGATGATGATGATGATGATGATGATCAAATATTAGAAAAGATTGTTCGCAAACAAAATTTTCAGCCACTCAAATTAATATGCCAATGATCTCCGAAGAAGTGTCCATTGCAATAAATTGCACGTTAAATTTTGACTACTAACAACGAAGTGAGGCAAAAATAATTATTACGATAGAAGTGTAAAACTGTTAGAGTTTCCAATTTGGCTTGTGGTGTCGCAAAGTGTAAAGTAACCTTTAGTTTACCTTGGAGCAGAATATTGTTTTGGCTTTTAATTAGCAGATCAAATAATTGTTGCCGCTTCTGCCGGATGGTGGTTAGACTATGAAAAATACATAAACAAACAAAAAATAGAAAAAAAAATTAACAATAACAGTCCTAAGTAGGACCAAACATCTGTACTCTTCGACACTGCACTTGTCACCCGAGACCTGCATTTGCAAACACTGCCAGCTAAGCAAATTATACAAGTGACTTTGCTTCAATATCAGATTTCCAAGTGAATCCTAGCTAAAAAGAATTGGTATCTGTGTTAGATAAAGTAATAACAGCAAGATGTGTAAGAGGTAATTAACGTGCTGACAGACTTGCCAGTTTGGCTGATGTTAAGAGCGGAAGGGCAATGGGCCGCGTTGACATTCTGAAAGCTCCCAGGAACGCTGGACAAAATAAGCGACTCAAAAAAATGACTGAATTCGTAGCCATGACCAGACTTCACATATACCAGGTCAAGATGGAAGATTCCAGACGAGAACGCTCCGCATAAATCCAAAGAAAACCTGTCAACCAAAACAAACCGGTGTTGTTGTCCCTACACATTGATGGATATAATTTGAATAATAGAAAAATAGAATTGAGGAAGAGACCTTAGCACTTATGGACTTGTCCCATGTCCAGTGAGAATGACCTGTCGACTACACTAAACAAATAGAAACAAGTAAGAGAACGTGTTTACTTATCTCCAAATACTGTAGCAGCTTCAGATTATATTATTCATGCTGTCCTCTATATTCATCTTTATCTAGTAAGACAACCACCGAAATAAAAGTAAAAGTAAAGAGCCCCGTCACGTAAAGTAGCGTATAGGGAATATGGTGTTAGAGACCATAATTTGTATAGATCTTCGGCAAATGATTTTTGGGGTAATGTGGTCGGTATTACGTCCGTGTCGCTTTACTTTCCCAGAAAAATACCGTACCCGTTAAAGGCTGGGTGAACCCAGAAGCCGTCGATCAGGATCGAGCACGCTCTTCTCCTTTGTAGTCCAGTTCACTAATCACTGAGCTCGGTAAACCAGCGAAATGCTGGTCCCTAAAATTAAATTATCCAGACGTCACAATCAGCATTGCCTACTCTCACAAGACGAGATTATTAACAAATCACATCAAGCAAGAAGAAGCACTCTAGTCCCAGTAGGAATTGACATAAAATGTACATATCAATATATCATCAGGATGTGCCGTGGTAAGTTGGTGTTAAGTATGTGGGTGGGTGAATTATATGTAAATTGTGTAACAGATTTGCAGAACAAGGGGGAACAACGCGGGACATGACACCTCAAGTTGTTAACTATTGTATGTCGCATGACCACGATTTTAGGCCCTTTTACAGATATGTACTACATATTTCTTCATTATTTAATTTTCATCTTTAATTCTGTGTTTTCTTATCTTTGACACTGATGTAGACTTTAAAGATAAAAACTTTGTGTATGCCTGTAATTTTTTTTCGGAAATTCTGCAAAAATCAATTAATATGTGATTCTTATTCTATACATTTTAACAGAAAATCTATAGGAGAGTAGAAAAACGTGTCTAAACTATAGGGGAGACGCTTATGTTCAGCTTATGTTTAGCTTTTTTCAGCTTATGTTTCCCTTATTTCAAAGCAAAGTACAACTTTTCAACTTTAATCTGGTGTTGTTGAATAACTGTCACTTAATAACTTGTCATGCAATAAATTATAACCGCTGTTAAATGTACGTTTCATGTAAGAAAATATAACTTTTACAAAAATAACTTTCTATATAACTAAATATAATTGTTGCATTAATCGATGAAGACCACTTGTTTTGCACAAGAATGTTAAGAATACTATGTATGACTAAAAGAAAGGAATGAGGGTGTTCTAAAGTAGCGAACGCATAAAAGGAAGATTATTTCCAACATCATGAGGGAATAATGATCTTTTTTCGCTCAAAGTGAGAAGGGAACAGCTGGAAGATTTTGTGAAAACAGGGAAGAAATGAGGGAAGAATAGAGAAAACGTAACAGACAGAAAGGTCAAGGTCAGGTATGAGACTAGAATCAATGTCTTAGCATGCGAGTTTTCACCCATATGTGGTCGGAGACTTCTGGATAGTGTCGCATCAAGCATCGAAACCCACGATGCGAGGCGGCATTCCTCACCTTCCCAGAGTAATACCCCGGTACATATTTCTGCCAGTGGCTGGGTCGACCGCGGGGGTATATTTTTTTTGTCCAAACACGAGTACAGTTCACACTGCTTCCATCGGGAATCGAACACCGGTTGTTTGAACGCCATTGCCCAGACGGGTGGTTTTCTCAACTAGGTTTCGAGGCCCTCACAGAAAATATTTAAGACAGTTAAGAAGAGTGATTTAGATGAAAGTCAAAAATAGAAGTGATGAACAACTGTCATCATCATCGGATGCCATCTCCGCAACGAAGTTTGGCTACCATGGAGCGTCATTATGCACTGTCTCTTGCTTTGATGGTGCAGGTTGTCATAGGATGATGTGTCCATCTTTTGATGTTACTCGTCCATGTTATTCTTTATCTGCCTCTGCCTCTTTTACCTTGTATAGTAGGCGGTTGTGTCTTTTAACATGGTCCAAAATTCGCATTTGTCTTGTTTGAATTCTGTTTAGTAGTTCTCGTTTCATTTTTAGTTGTTTTACGACTTTATTATTTGTTTTATTTTCGTTCCATCCAATTCTACCTATTCTTCTATATATCCACATTTCAAAGGCTTCAATTCTCTGTTCTGTTTTCTTGACTAGTGTTCATGTTTCTGTACCATATAGGAATATTGAGAAGATTAAACATTTTGCTATTCTTAGTTTTAACCCTGGTGTTATTTGTTTTGATGTTAGTATGTTCTACATGACATTAAAACTACTGTTTGCCATTCCTATTCTTTTGTTTATTTCATTTTTACATTTTCCATCACTGGTTATAGTATGTGCTTTAAAGACTACACGAAAGCATTTGACAAGGTAAAGCATGTGGAAATAATCAATATTCTGGAGAAATTAAACATTGATGGCAAGGATCTGCGAATCATAAAGAACATGTACTGGCAACAAACAGCAGCTATACGAATTAACAACCAAACAGGACAATTCCAATATATAAAACAAGGAGTCAGACAAGGCTGTGTTCTGTCACTGGATTTGTTTTCACTTTACAGCGAATATATTATGAGATCAATAGTAGACAAAAAAGGAATTGAAGTCAACGGTTACAACATAAATAATTTGCGATATGCGTATGACACAGTCTTAATAGCAGAGACAGAGAACGAACTACAAGAAATGATAGACATAATAGTAAAAGAAAGCAACAAGAAAGGTCTCAGTCTGAATAGTAAGAAAACAGACGTAATGGCTATATCGAAGAAACAATCATCACCATCATGCAGCATTAAAATAAACAAGACAAATCTGAAACAAGTACAACGTTTCAAATACTTGGGCACAATAATTACATCAGATGGGAGATGCACCACAGAAATAAAAAGCAGAATAGCTCAGGCAAAAATAGCATTTCAGAAAATGAAAAATATCTTATGCAACAAATCTATGTCAATAAAAATGAGAAAGAGAGTTCATCGGTGCTATATAGAACCAATTCTGACCTATGGAAGCGAATCATGGACAGTAGACAAACAAATGAAAAGACAATTAGAGGCCACAGAGATGGGATTTCTCAGAAGAATGTTGAAAGTTCCCTGGACAGCTAAATAGACCAATGAGGAAGTTCTCAAAGAGACCAACACAAAAAGGGAGCTCTTAAAAAACATCAGAAAGAAGCAATCAACATTTTTCGGGCACATCTTGAGAAAAGGAAAGTTGGAATACTTGGTTACAACTGGCAAAATAAAAGGAAAGAGAGGTCGCGGACGACAAAGAGAGAAAATACTGGATAGCTTGGTGTCATGGCATGTAAAACAGTCAACAACAGAACTGATACGATGCACAGTAGATAGAAGATTGTGGAGGGACATGATCACCTACGCCAACCGGTACGGCACATGATGATGATGATGATGATGATGATGATGATGATGATGGTTATAGTATGTCCAATGTAGTTGTAGTTCTGAACTGTCTCCATGTCTGTTCCTTCTATTTTGACATCCACTTGTGGGTTTTGAGTATTTTCTTTGTTTATGATCATAGTTTTAATCTTTTTGATATTCATATCTAGTCCATATGTTTTGCTTGTCATATTTATTACATTAAGTAATTGTTGTAGATCTTTTGGATTTTCTGCTAATAGTACAGTATCATCAGTATCATCAGTACAACTGTAGAGAAAGATTATTTATGGAGAGATGATAACCTTCGCCAACAGGTATGACACTAGATGATAGCGATGACCTTTATCAAGTTATGTTAAAAATGTCACTGTTTTACCGTTATATTATTCTATTATCGGGCTAGACAAAACAATTATGTGTTCAATAACTAGATCAATGTTATAGTCATTCACATGTCCACCCTATTGATATGTTATCCTCAATGCCGCGAGTCGAGACCTGCATAGATATCATAACCCACGTGTCTGTGACAACAGTATGCTCGGGAACCAATATTGCTTCTGGAAACTGACTCACATATTATGGCTCATGTCAGGTCTCGTAAATCGATATTTCTTTTCAGGTTTTCTAAATCAATGCCTCATTTGAAGTTTCTGAAATTGATCTCCTAAATCAATTGAGTTTTTCTATGAAAATGATGGTTGTTGGCTTTTTTTTTTAAATTAAGGAAATAGATTTTGATGTTTTTTTGTTTTATTAATGTTGTCATACATGCATGATTGCCACGATTTTATGTTTTCAAGTCAAACGTACTTTTTCCTTCTTCATACATTTCTTCTGCCTTATTTCATAGCTTTCTTTATAACAATATGGCCACATTCTCTATCTATTTTGATGTTTCTTTGCTTTTTGATTTCCTTTTTTTTTTACATTTTTTAAATAACACATTTATTCAATTTTTTTCAGAATTTAAAAAGTGAAAAATAATTAAGTTAAAAACGATTTGATTTTGCGAGCTACATCCCAGGGCACTAGGTATTTGTTCATTAGCTCGATTCATAATCGAGTGCCGTCTCCGCATCGAAGGTTGCCTACCAAGGAGCGCCAATCTGCTATGTCTCTTGCTTTAATGGTGCAGGTTGTCATAGGCTGATTTGTCCATCTTTTGATGTTACTCGTCCATGTTAGATTAGCTCGATTAAGATCGTTAATAAGAGAAAAAAAGAAAAAAAAATGATCTTCTGAACTGGAAAAGAGAATACCTGACTGTTGCCTTAGTAACCTTGGACGCTCTAGGGCGCCGAAACGTGGAATCACTCTCTAGATCCTGTAAGGTGCCGAAACGTTGAACCACTCTCTAGATCCTGTAAGGTGCCGAAACGTTGAATCACTCTCTAGATCCTGTAAGGTGCCGAAACATTGAATCACTCTCTAGATCCTGTAAGGTGCCGAAACGTTGAACCACTCTCTAGATCATGTAGAGTGCTGAAACGTTGAATCACTCTCTAGATCCTGTAAGGTGCCGAAACATTGAATCACTCTCTAGATCCGGCAAGGTGCTGAAACATTGAATCCTTCTCTAGATCCTGTGAGGTGCTGAAACATTGAATCACTCTCTAGATCCTGTAAGGTGCCAAAACATTGAATCACTCTCTAGATCCTGTAAGGTGCTGAAACATTGAATCACTCTCTAGATCCTGTAAGGTGCCAAAACATTGAAACACTCTCTAGATCCTGTAAGGTGCCGAAACGTTAAATCACTCTCTAGATCATGTAGAGTGCCGAAACGTTAAATCACTCTCTAGATCCTGTAAGGTGCCAAAACATTGAATCACTCTCTAGATCCTGTAAGATCCTGAAACATTGAATCACTCTCTAGATCCTGTAAGGTGCCAAAACATTGAATCACTCTCTAGATCCTGTAAGGTGCCGAAACGTTGAATCACTCTCTAGATCCTGTAAGGTGCTGAAACATTGAATCACTCTCTAGATCCTGTAAGGTGCCAAAACATTGAATCACTCTCTAGATCCTGTAAGGTGCCGAAACATTGAATCACTCTCTAGATCCGGCAAGGTGCTGAAACATTGAATCCTTCTCTAGATCCTGTAAGGTGCTGAAACATTGAATCACTCTCTAGATCCTGTAAGGTGCCAAAACATTGAATCACTCTCTAGATCCTGTAAGGTGCTGAAACATTGAATCACTCTCTAGATCCTGTAAGGTGCCAAAACATTGAAACACTCTCTAGATCCTGTAAGGTGCCGAAACGTTGAATCACTCTCTAGATCCTGTAAGGTGCCGAAACGTTAAATCACTCTCTAGATCATGTAGAGTGCCGAAACGTTAAATCACTCTCTAGATCCTGTAAGGTGCCAAAACATTGAATCACTCTCTAGATCCTGTAAGATCCTGAAACATTAAATCACTCTCTAGATCCTGTAAGGTGCCAAAACATTGAATCACTCTCTAGATCCTGTAAGGTGCCGAAACGTTGAATCACTCTCTAGATCCTGTAAGGTGCTGAAACATTGAATCACTCTCTAGATCCTGTAAGGTGCCAAAACATTGAATCACTCTCTAGATCCTGTAAGGTGCCGAAACGTTGAATCACTCTCTAGATCCTGTAAGGTGCCGAAACGTTGAATCACTCTCTAGATCCTGTAAGGTGCTGAAACTTTGAATCACTCTCTAGATCATGTAGAGTTCTGAAACGTTGAATCACTCTCTAGATCCTGTAAGGTGCCGAAACGTTGAATCACTCTCTAGATCCTGTAAGGTGCCGAAACGTTGAATCACTCTCTAGATCCTGTAAGGTGCCGAAACATTGAATCACTCTCTAGATCCTGTAAGGTGCCAAAACGTTGAATCACTCTCTAGATCCTGTAAGATGCCGAAAAGTTGAATCACTCTCTAGATCCTGTAAGGTGCCGAAACGTTGAATCACTCTCTAGATCCTGTAAGGTGCCGAAACGTTGAATCACTCTCTAGATCCTGTAAGGTGCCGAAACGTTGAATCACTCTCTAGATCCTGTAAGGTGCCGAAACGTTGAATCACTCTCTAGATCCTGTAAGGTGCCGAAACGTTGAATCACTCTCTAGATCCTGTAAGGTGCCGAAACATTGAATCACTCTCTAGATCCTGTAAGGTGCCGAAACGTTGAATCACTCTCTAGATCCTGTAAGGTGCCGAAACGTTGAATCACTCTCTAGATCCTGTAAGGTGCCGA
Source organism: Megaustenia siamemsis (assembly GCA_032433765.1). NCBI lineage: Eukaryota > Metazoa > Mollusca > Gastropoda > Stylommatophora > Ariophantidae > Megaustenia > Megaustenia siamemsis. The sequence goes on from JAVIAB010000024.1 coordinate 60,553,084, forward strand.
AACGTTGAATCACTCTCTAGATCCTGTAAGGTGCCGAAACGTTGAATCACTCTCTAGATCCTGTAAGGTGCCGAAACGTTGAATCACTCTCTAGATCCTGTAAGGTGCCGACACATTGAATCACTCTCTAGATCCTGTAAGGTCCTGAAACATTGAATCACTCTCTAGATCCTGTAAGGTGCCGACACATTGAATCACTCTCTATCTCTGGAATCCTACTCTGATTAAGCCCTGATCGCGGAGAGAGACTCTCTATCTTTCTTCATTTCGGAGATCCTATAAGGTGCCGAAACGTTGAATCACTCTCTAGATCCTGTAAGGTGCCGAAACGTTGAATCACTCTCTAGATCCTGTAAGGTGCCGACACATTGAATCACTCTCTATCTTTCTTCATTCCGAAGATCCTATAAGGTGCCGAAACGTTGAATCACTCTCTATCTTTCTTCATTCCGAAGATCCTATAAGGTGCCGAAACGTTGAATCACTCTCTATCTTTCTTCATTCCGAAGATCCTATAAGGTGCCGAAACGTTGAATCACTCTCTATCTTTCTTCATTCCGAAGATCCTATAAGGTGCCGAAACGTTGAATCACTCTCTATCTTTCTTCATTCCGAAGATCCTATAAGGTGCCGAAACGTTGAATCACTCTCTATCTTTCTTCATTCCGAAGATCCTCTAAGGTGCCGAAACGTTGAATCACTCTCTAGATCCTGTAAAGCGCCGAAACATTGAATCACTCTCTATCTTTCTTCATTCCTGAGATCCTGTAAGGTGCTGAATTGAAATGTTTAATTATTCACTTTCTTTCTCCAATTTAAAATCCTTTAAGGTGCTGAAACGTTGAATCATTCAGTTTTTCTCTGTTTTGTTTCAGTTCCTCTCTTTCTCTCATTGCTCCCTGTCAGCTCTTCGAACATGCTTGTCCTAGCATCATTTTAGACACCAAATTTATATGAACAAAAAGTCGATAGTAACATATTTTAATCAATAATTATTTGAAGCGATATGTCTTGTATGGAGTGAATGTTCTTCATTGTTTAACATCAAGAATGATTCATTTTCTAGTTTGTTTCATTTTGTTAAATAATGTGTTGGGGATTATTTTTTTTATTCTACTTCATTATCGCCTATTCTGTTCTATTATTATATTGTATTGTTTTCTTTTCTACCATCCTGTTTTATTTTATTCATTATATATAATATTTTATTCCACTATATTTTATTCTTCATATGTATTCTCTTTTATCATTATATTCTATTCGTTTATATTATATTCTATTCTGTCTTAATACTCTATTCTACTATTCTTCTGTGTTCTATTCTCTTCTACTTTATTCTATTCTATTCTATTCATGGATTCAGTGTCAATGTAGTCGGGGCCTATGCCATATCCATTGGACAGTTCGTCCCACGACTTCTCGAAGCGTATGCAGACTGATTGTTCCTGTATGGTGTTGATTATAGAAACATCTGCTTTTCCTATGTACTCCGGATAGTCAAGACCCCTTTTCAACTTCCAGACCCACTAGTTCTCTATTTATCCCACCCATTCTATGCCTCTTCTTTTAAAACTGAAGAACTAACTATTCGATGTTCTCTTCGTGTGCGAAAACTCCTCTGCTATAAAATAACAAATAAATGCAGAGTAAGCTGTAATCAAGAATTAAGTCAGAAGCTTAATGTGATTTTAAAGAAAATAATAATCCAAATGTCTTAAATCAGCCCTAAGGACAACACTCAAAATTTGGTTTGTGTCAAGTATTTATTTAATATTTTATAAATTTTATTTTAAACTTATAAAGGCTTTTATTTCAACTATCAATTGCTATTGTAATAGTTTAATGTGATGGAATGTACTTTAATGTATAATCTGAGATGTTTTTGTATTTTATTTATTATTTGTCGTGAGCCTTGAATAAAATATCAACATCGTGTCCCATACCGGTTGGTGTAGGTGGCCATGACCTTCCACACTATCTTTTATCCACAATGCATTGTATCATTTCTGTTATTGACTGTTTTCCATGCCAGGACACCAAGCTATTGCCAGGTGTAAACAAGTATTCTAACTTTCCACTTCCCATTATATGCTCGAAAAATATTGATTGTTTCTTTCTGATGATTTTTAGAGGCTCCATTTTTATGTTGCCCTCTTTGAGAATGTTCTCATTGGTCTGTTTTAGCTGTCCAGGGAACTTTCAACATTTTTTTAAGAAATCCCATCTCTGTAGCCTCTAATAGTCGTTTCATTTGTTTGTCTACTGTCCATGATTCGCTTCCATGGGTCAGATTTTGTTCTATATAGCCCCGATGAACTCTCTTTCTCACTTCTATTGACATAAATCTGTTGCATACGATGTTTTTTTTTTATGAAATGCTATTCTGGCCTGAGCTATTCTGCTTTTTATTTCTGTGGTGCATCTTCCATCTGATGTTATCATTGTGCCCAAGTATTTGATGCTTTGCACTTCTATCAGATTTGACCTGTATTTTTATGCTACATGATAGTGATGATAGTTTCTTCATATGACCATTTCTTCTGTTCTCTTACTATTCAGACTAAGACCTTTCTTGTTGCTTTCTTTTACTATTATGTCAATCATTTCTTGTAGCTCATTTTGTGTCTCTGCTATTAAGACTGTATCATCCGCATATCGCAAATTGTTTATGTTGTGACCATTGACTTAATTCCTTTTATATCTACTATTGATCTCATAATATTTTCGCTGTAAAGTGAGAACAAATCCTGCGACAGAACACAGCCTTGTCTGACTTCTTGTTTTATACATTGGAACTGTCCTGTTTGGTTGTTAATTCGTATGACTTATGTTTTTGTCAGTACACGTTTTTTTCATGATTTTCAGATATTTGCCATTAATGTTTAATAATAATTTATAATAGCAGCAGCAGAAGAAACAGGAGTGTAATGGCTACACAGAATATTTAATGCAGCATTGCACTTCTCGGCCATTTAGGAAAGCTGTACGCCAAAATCTTTGAAAAAAGGCTGACACCAATAATAGAACTACAGTTAAGCGATTCACAAATGGGGTTCCGAAAAAACAGAGGATGTACTGACACACTATTCACATTAAAACAGCTTGCATAAAAAACGACAGAACACAATCAAAATGTATACATAGCCTTCATTTACCACGAAAAAGCATTCGACAGAGTAAACAGAGAACAGCTGTGGGAGATACTAACAACATACGGAGTAAGCCAACGGAGCAGGCTACACAGACCACTTCGAAGTTAAATCAGGTGTAAGACAGGGGTGCGTACTATCCCCTCTACTGTTTATTACATACATGGAATATATATGCAAGCTAGCCAACCCATCAGAGACAGAGGAGATCAACGAGCTTTTATTTGCAGACGATCAGGCACTAATACATGAAACAATAGAAGACCTACAAGAACACTTAAACAAACTCAATATCTCAGGCACAAAATACAACATGAAAATCAACATCAACAAAACAGAAGTCATGAATGTCGCCAAAAATAAACAGAACATCAGCATAACTATAGAAGGCAGACAACTAAAACAAGTAGAGAAATTCAAATACCTAGGAAGTCTAATGACAAACTATAATTCTCAAACAGCAGAGATTGAATCAAGATGCAACAAAGCTTGTCAAATCATTGGACCGTTATCACCACTATAGTCCAACAAGGAAATAAATCTGGAGGCAAAACGAGCACTATACAATACAATCTTCAACACAACGTTGTGCTACCAATGCCAGACCTGGACCCTAGATGCAAGAACAATAAGAAAATAACATCTACATAGATGAAATGTGTTAGACGAATGACAGGAAACAGTCTGAGAGACAAGATCAGAAATGAAGAACTGAGAAAAAAGCTTGGAATAGCCCCCGCCATATAATATATAAGGAAACAACAGATAAAATGGTTTGGCCCACGTGACAAGGAAGAAAGAAAGAACAATACACAACACAACGAGCCTTCACAAACGTTGTGAGAACACCAGACCCAAGGGTCGACCACGAAAAAGATGGGTCGATGGAATATTAGAAGCACTAAGAAACATAACAGCAGCAGAGACGAACAGAAGAGCAAAAGACCGCAAATTATATCTCCCCTCGACGCTGAAAGGGAAATGAGGAAGGAAAGAGGAAGAAGAAGATGAATGTTTAATTTCTCCAGCATATTGATTATTTTCACATGCTTTACTTTCTCAAATGCTTTTGTGCGGTCTACAAAGTACTGAAGGGAGGTCAAAAAGTAATGCACACCAATTTTTTTCTCGGCTAATAATAAAGATAGGAATATGAAATTTTGCACACTTAGAATATGACATGTTCCAATTATGTGCACCAAATTGCACAGCATTCTGTTAAATATTACGCAATCTATGAACCGTTAAAATGGAGCTTGTCAGCAATGTCCGTTACAAACAGCGAATTGTCATAGAATTTCTGGTTGCGGAAAAAGAAACTGTGGCAAACATTCATAAACGACTGTGTGCAGTGTACAAATGTTCTGCAGTCGATAGGAGCACAGTTAGTCGCTGGGTTCAGAGAATTAAAGCTGCAGAAAGTGTACGAGTGGAGCTGCATGATTTACCGCGTTCTGGACGTGTTGCCTCGGCTACCAGCACAGACATGTTAAACCGGGCTGATGCCATTATTCGTAAGGATAGGCGTATCACTAGTAAGCAATTGGCATTGCAGCTTACAGTCAGCAAGGGAAGTGCAATCGCAATTTTTAAAACTCTCGGATATTCAAAGATTTGCGCTCGATGGGTTCCTCGGTGCCTAACAAATGATCACAGAGTTCAAAGGAAAACATTCTGTTCTGAATTGTTGGAGCGTTTCGGTGTTGAAGGAGAAATGTTTTTGTCAAAAATTGTTACCGGTGACGAAACGTGGGCACATCATTATGAGCCTGAAACAAAAATGCAGTCAATGGAATGGCATCATCCGCAGTCACAAAAAGAAAAAAATTCAAAACATCTCCATCAGCCGGAAAAGTGATGATCACTGTCTTCTGGGACATTGATGGTGTGATTCTTGTTGATGTAATGACAAGAGGTGAGACAATCAACTCGACAGCTTACATCAATACACTGACAAAACTAAAAAATCGGTTCCACAGAGTTCGGCCTAATAAGCCATCTGCAGATTTGTTGCTTCAACATGACAATGCACGCCCTCACACAAGTCTGGTAACACGGGAAGCAATCAACAAATTTGGTTGGACTGTACTGCCCCATCCTCCTTACAGCCCTGATCTGGCTCACTCAGATTTCCATCTGTTTGGACCACTCAAAAAATTCCTGCGTGGGACACACTTTGACAATGATGAGGATGTGATCCGTGCAGTTAAAAAATGGCTACGCGAGCAGGACAAAACTTGGTACAAACGAGGCATTCATGACCTAGTTTCGCGTTGGCGTAAGGCAATACGCTTGGACGGAGATTATGTTGAAAAATAGGTAGTGTAAAGGGGATGTTCAGCTACAATCTGTGAAAATTTCACACATTTTGCCCGAATAGTTTCCGAGAAAAAAATTGGTGTGCATTACTTTTTGACCTCCCTACAATGTTCTCAGGATGTATATTTAATTATTGGTGCCCATTCCTTCCACAAATCCATATTGTTCTCACATATTTCTGGGGGTTTTTTTCCCTTACACTTCTCATGAATATTCTTAGTAATATTTTCCTCATAGGGCTCATGAAACTTATAGTGCGATGGTCTTCGCAATCAGTGGCGCCTAATTTCTACCGTCTTGCTACAAAGATAGTTTTTAGTAGATCTTCGCGCATGTGTTTACTGTTACCATGTGATTAAGAAGTTTTGTTTAGACTTGTACTCCCATCTCTTCTCACATCCTCTTCGATTATTATATTGTCGGGACCTGGAGCTATGTCTTTTTTCATGTGTTGAATTTCGTCCTCCACTTCACTCTTCATTATATGTGGTCCTTTGTCTTTGTTTGAATTATGTATCTCTAGTCTTTCTCCATCATAGAGTTGACTGATATATTCTGTACATCTTTCCATTGGCTTCTCCTGTCCCATTATTACATGTCCTTCCTTTGATTTCACACATGCTGTAACTTTGACTTCTTTTCTTCCTGTTAATTCATTTAACTGATTGTGCATAAATTTTGAGTCTTTCTTTTGTTGTTTTTCCATTTCTTCACATTTCTGCTTTAACCATCCGTCCTTTGCTTCTCAGCACTTCTTTTGGATCTCTTAGTGCAATATTTTGTATGTCCGTTATACTTTCTTTTGTTTTCGTCCATTAGTTCCAGTATTTCTTGTCATCTATTTCTTTTTGTTGATTCTTTTAGTCGCTGGTATTACTTCTTTCTTTCGATATGTGTTGAATTGATAGTTTAAGCATTTCCCACTACCCCTTGATGTTCTGTATTTTCTCAATAGCATTATATCAATTTTGTACTATCGTACTGTACTTTTCACTCATCTATCTACTCCAAGCATACCTAGTTCTAATTTCATATTTCTTGAGGATTTCTGTGTCTTCCGCAGTTTTACTCTCATTTTTCCAACTACTGGTACGTAGTCACTAGTACAATCTGCTCTTGGCCCTGTTTTAACAGATATTAGTCCATTCCTGAATCTTCTCTGTACAGTATAAAATTGACTTGAATGTGTACTTTGTCCATAGTCGTATGTCTGAAAAGTGTTCCTGGTTGCATTTTCCTCATATTCCAAGTCTTTGCTAGTGAAGTCCAGGCTACTGAGTTAGGTGCTCTGTGCACACCGTGAGCTGTGTTTCATCCGGATTGTGTTTTGATATTCCGATTGCTTACGATGAATGATGATATCGTATAACGGGGTACAGATGTCTGTGTTCACTTTCCGTGCGGTTTCACCTTATGTCTTTTGGCGTGTGCTGAGACTGTTATAATGGGGACTGCGGCTACCTATCTTTGCTTCGGAGATGCGATATTAATTCGAATGTTTCCACTGGCACAGGCGGTTGAGCAATTATGGATTTTAATTCATTTGCAGCAATACCGGGGCCTTCCATAACCATGACCATAACGTCCTTAGTCGCCTAGGGTGTTGCTTGAACCAGGTGTTACCTATAATCATATAATGTGCCTTTGCCCAATCTATCAATTTATCCCCTCTGTCATTCGTTTCTCTTACGCCATGTCCGCAAGTCACATTTTGCACTTTAGTTTTTCTTACCTTTGCATTGAAATAACAAATATATTAGTAATTTTTGGGGATTTACACTGGTCCATGCTCATCTCTAGCTCGTTGTAAAAAGTGTTAGTGTCTTCTTCTTCGCTATTTCTTGTTGGTGCATAAGCTAGAATTATGTTGATATCCATTGGTCTAACTCTCAATTTTACTAGCAGAATTGTAAATGAATATACAAGCACTATTTTATCACCGTGTTAATTGATTGCCTCTTTAATCGTATTATTGAAGTCCCAAGATGTAGGTCTTTTCGGCGCCGGCCTGGAAAGCGGACATCTACGGAATAGAACAAATGCTACACAATAAACCCTAGACCTATATGTTGTTTATCGTTTTGGACGTACCTACGCGGCACAACACGGCTCAGGTTGGTCGTGTGCTTTAAAGAAGCCCGCCAAGGAGACTGGAATGACACGTTCAGACTTCTCTGAAAGAACAAGAGAAGATCGGACCCATAACCTAGCACATCATCATCAAGTACCGGGCCTGCTGGCGTAGGTGATCATGTCTCTCCACAACTTTCGATCTCGGCAGCTATTTATCATTTCTGTTGTTGACCTTCTGCCAAGCCATTCTCTTAAGCTGTCTGGTATTTTTTCTCTTTGCTTCCCTCTATCTCTTCATCCCTCAATTTTTCCAGTTGTTACAATATATTCCAGTTGTTCTCTTCTGATTACATGGCCAAAAAATGATGATTGTTTCTTCCTAATATTGGAAATTAGCTCTCTTTTTGCTTTGACCTCTCTCAGAACATTTTCATTACTCTTCTTAGCTGGCCATGGTATTCTCAACAATCTTCTGTAAAACCACAATTCTACAGCTAGCAATATTTCAACCTAACACACTAAGAACAAAAACATATTCTGCCAGAATTACCATCTATCAAGAGCCAGAGAACGAAAGTATGACCCAAATAATCAACAAGACAAACCTATAACTAAACAGCAAAGACCTTAAGTATATAGTCCAGTTCGTGACACATGCTTCTGTAGACTATGATTTTGGTGGTGCTAATGATAATGATGGCGACAATGGTTATGGTTATGGAAGGCCCCGGTATCACTACAAACGAATTAAAATCCATAATTGCTCAACCGCCCGTGCCAGTGGAATCATCCGAATTACTATCTCATCTCCCAAACAAAGAAAGATAGCTGTAGACCCCATCATAGCAGTCTCAGTACACGCCAAAAGACATAATGTTGGCGACAATTATGATGATGATGATGATGATGACGACGATGATCATGACGATGATGATAATTGTGATGAAGATGATAATAACGATGGCGATAATTATTATGAGGATGATGATGACGACGATGATCATGACGATGATGATAATTATTATGAGGATGATTACGACGACGATGATGATAACTATGATGAAGATGACGATGGCGATAATTATTATAATAATGATTACGACGACGACGTTGATGATGACGATGATAATGACTATGATGATAACTATGATGAAGATGACGATGGCGATAATTATTATAATAATGATTACGACGACGACGTTGATGATGACGATGATAATGACAATGACAATGATTATGAAAACGACTATGATAATGATAAAGGCGATTATGATGCTGGTGATAATAATATTGATGCTGATGATGAGGATCTCATCGTCTTGGCATCGACACAAGCTCTTCTTAGACTCGGCAAGGGGATGTGACAGGTGCTAGTGCTTTCCTGATCTCCCAGGTCATGCTGGAGATATTGAATTGTGTTTCTCATAGAGGTAATGCAATACTAGATCTTCTATATCAACAAGACTTCCATCCCTGCCCACCACCATCAACACGGCCGGTCTGGATGTATATCAAACGATGATTGCTAAAGAAGAATGTATTTACAGTTGCAACATACAATTTACACAAGAGCAATAATTGTGACCCTTATTTGGAGACAAGCTGGTTTCTTCTTGTTTATATGATTTCCTTCTTGACTTGAAACGTAAGGTGAAATATGTTACTGTCCATATGTTTCAGTGTCGAATGGCACGTTTTATGGGTAATCTGGTCACTATCACGTCAGTTTGTTCTACTTTCCCATAAGTTGCGATACCTATTTAAGAATGGTTAAGTCAGTATCCGCCGACCAGGATCAAATCCGACATCTTGTCTTTAGTACAAATCTATGTCAATAGAAGTGAGAAACAGAGTTCATCGGTGCTATATAGAACCAATTCTGATCTATGGAAGCGAATCATGGACAGTAAACAAACAGATGAAGAGACGATTAGAGGTCACAGAGATGGGATTTCTTAAAAGAATGTTGAAAGTTCCCTGGACAGATAAAAAGACCAATAAGGAAAGTCTCAGAGAGGCCTACACAAAAAAGGGAGCTCCTAAAAAACATCAGAAAGAAACAATCAATATTTTTTGGGCACATCATGAGAAGAGGAGAGTTGGAATACTTGGTTACAACTGGCAAAAAAAAAAAGGAAAGAGAGATCGCGGACGACAAAGAGAGAAAATACTGGATGGCGTGGTGTCATGGCATGAAAAACAGTCAACATCATAACTGATACGATGCACTGTGGATAGAAGATTGTGGAAGGACATGATCACCTACTCCAACCGGCATGGCACATGATGATGATGTCTTTAGTAGTCCATTTGCACTATCCATTGAGTTATCTGAACAACTGCGATGAACGACTTCTTCGTGTTTAGATAACAGTTATTCCTCAATTATCGCTTTAAAAAGCAGCTAATTTCAAGAATAGTATAAATGAATATCACAAAAGGAAGTCATAAATCAAAACTAGACACAGAAAGTGCAGTAAACCAGGCCGAAGATGAGGTCGAGTTTTGAAAACTATTGTAGCGTGAAGAGTGTAAACTTCTGCAGCCCTGCAAGGCTAAAACCTATTTGGAAAGATAAGAGCATCACCTTAGGCTGTAAAGTCTGCTGGTGCGCGCCCTAGTTATATCATCTTCTCTGTAAGCTTATAAAACATAGACCCCTAAAGTAAAGCCACAGAATAAAATATATGCTATGGAGAGAAAATGGAGAGGGAATGTTATCGTACGATCTTGTACATCTCTTACTCAGGTCGTATGATTGGAAAATTCGCGGAAGGATACAACATGCAATCGACGTACATTATGACTTTTGACTAAAGTGAAGAAGTAAAAGTAAGTAAAGTACCCCCGTCACGCCAAGTGGCGTATAGGGAAATATGGTGTTATAGTCCGTTCAGATTCGTTTGCCTAGACATTAATTTATTTTTTTCAAAAACTTATTGTTCATTTGCATTGATCTTTTGAAGTTAGGTTTAGAATACTAATGTCGCTATAAAAATATTTTTTTTATCAAAGAAATGTGATCCAGTTTCAAAGATGCCTTATTTAACCTATATTAAAAAAAAGTTAATCGATATTATAAACACCGGCGGGATTATGTAGATGCTTACATCTCACAGCTGATTCTTTAACATATAGGCATGACCTTCACGGCTGAATGCGCACCGTCCTAAAATAGTTATGTTTCCACTATAAATTTTTATAAAGAAATGTTACATATGAAATTTCCCGTTTAGCACAAAATGACATTTTAGCCGAAACCGGAAATTATGTGACGTCAAAATCACGGCCGTAGACTCGAGTTCGAGTCATAATTCAGAGGCAAATCTCAATATTTACAGAAAGGAGGCGGCACTATCCATATTATCTTCTGCAAGTCTATGTGAGAATGAATATAAAGGCAAAATATTTTACTGAGCATAACATTGCTATAAAGATTTATCAATACTTCTGCAGAGAGCGTAAAAAGGGACATCTTTATTGTTCTTTATCAAACCCTGAGAAGAGAACAATGCATATTTTAGGTTTGTGTAAACGTTCATTTGATCGAATAGTTAAAGGAAGCGGATATTTATTGCCAACAAATGCAAGAAAGCAAGGAAGGAAAGAAACGTTAGACAGTTTTGATAAGGACCTAGTAAAAAGAGAAATCTGTCGAATGTTTGATATAAACGAAGAAGTGACACTTAGAAAGTTGAAGCTTTGGCTGAAAACTAACAACGACATTGAAATATCAAAAACTTCATTATTATAAATAAAGACTACTGGGTAAAATGTGAGGATCATGTGTTACGACAAGAAGAGGAATATTGGAAAAAGGATGGTTTGTTGTTTGTTCAGCCGAAAGCAGTAATCGACCTATTTGACTCGTCTGATTCTGAATGATCATTACTCTGATTAAGTCTACAGATAAATAGTTTGATTTGCAAAATTTCCTAGTTGATTTGTTAAACAGTTTATTGTTCAAGACCACCCAAGCAATCAAAAATATGTTATAAGCAAACCAACAACCATTACTTTGAATGGAAGCCTGCTTGAGTCAGTACAGAAGTTCAGCTATCTTGGATCCACTATTTACAGCCACACTTTCCTTAGATGAGGAACTAAATGTACGTATTTGAAAGGCAGCGACAACATTTGGGAAACTCACACCAAGAGCATGGAACTATATCAAATTGACTCTACGAACAAAAGTTCTATATATAATTTAAAATTTGTATACTTGCCACCAAGTAAAATTTTATGGACACGCCTATGGGTCATCGTTGCACTAGATTACTGTAAAACATTTTGATTAGGGTCAAAATAATAGTTACATGGGCAAAGATCAAAGGAATTCGCCGCTTTAAGAAAACCGTTATAGCTAGACATCGAGTAACACATATGTTCTCGTGACATGGACATTTTAACACCGTATGCCAAAAATCATGTGAAATCATCAAGAACTTTTTGAATTATAAATCATAACATCTCGGCAAACGAATCTGAACGGACTATAGTGACCCTATATTTTACAGACCTTCAGCACATGATTTTTGGGGTAATGTGGTCAGTATTACGCCCGTGCTGCTTTACTTTCCCAGAAAAAAATCCGGTACCCATTTAAGACTGGGTGAACCCGGAAGCCGTCGGTTGGGATCGAACCCTACCCCTTGTCCGTGGTAGTCCAGTTCACTAACCACTGAGCTATCGCGGCTCCCAAAGTGAAGAAGTGCAACATAAAATAGCCTGGGCACGTATCTCAATCGTCTGGTCTAGCAAAGACCATTTTACAAGGAACTGTGAAAGAAGCGAAAAGTAGGGGTATGCAGATAAAAAAAATGGGAAGATATCATCAAAGAATGGACAGATCTCGACATCTATTTATCTATCTATTGACCTTATGAGCCGTAGCCGGCCCTTAGGGCATAGACCAAGATACTCCTCTTATCTGAATTTTTGTTCTAGCAGTTTTCAATTCTTTTAAAGATATGTTATCAAATCTCGCCATTTGTCTCTGTTCTGTTCAAGCAGTTCTATCTCATTCAGGGAGCCGATTCCTGCTGCTTTTGCTTCTCTTATCAATGTCTCAGTGTCTCTCTGGGTCTTCCTCTTTTCCTCTTACCTGTTGTTTCCCACATGAGGACTTGCTTTGCTATTCGGTTATTATCTCTTCTCACCACATGTCCAACATATGACCATCGGCTTTTCTTGATTCCTGAAGATATTAGTGGTTGATTGGCGATTTCTCTCATTTCCTCGTTTTCTACGCTTCATTAACAAAATCGTTTTTACGATGGCGGCTTAACCTAGACCTCAAAGCTTTAAAGAATGACTGACTATAGAGAGAAATGGAGAATGTTGAAGGAGCCTATCAGAGATGTCTCAACAATCCCCAGGGTCATGGAAAGATGATGGAAAGCTGTTATTTTGATGGACATCCTGTCTAAGAAAACAACTTTTCGCTACTGTTAGTAATGACAGGTAATCCAACTACGAGAACACGTAGATACAAACCCAGGCAGAAAAGACTTATCAGTCAGGTAAGACAGCGTTTTTAGGAGAAGCAACTCTGTCTACAAAGGTCAGGGAAAAGTGAACCCTAGGGAAATAGTCTCAAACAATTGCATGCTCAAGATGGTGAACAACTGGACCGTTGTATGTCAACATAAACCCCACTGTAATTATCACTGTGCAACATAATTCCCTACTAAAGTAAAGAAAAAATGTTAGAATTTGGACCTGGAATGTGAAAATTACAGAATCGTCGAAAGTTACTCCTCAAAAAAACGTTCGTTAATTATTTTTTTTTAAAAATTCAAATTAATTACAATCGTTAAACGTTGTGCTTGACATTAGAAAGCTGTGAAAAGGAGGTATCAATTAGTTCACTTGTATTCAAATACTTTGCTGCTTACCAGCTATGTTGAGAACAAAATAAGAAATGTCAGAAACGATAACATATCTATAGAATTCGACCCTTTATTAATAAATGGCAACATAATTCCAGAACTTGGGTATGCTGATGACAGTCCTCCTCTCAAATAGTGTAGAATGATTAAAAGAGACAACTGAGTGTGTTGAAAACGCAGTAAAGAGTAAAACCCTCTTCTAAATGTTAATAAAATTAAGATAATGTCCATTGACAAAACAAAATTATCATCAACAGGTACGAACTTGAAATCGTAACAATCTATGAATCTGGGATCTGTAGAAACTAAGAATGGAGACTGCCGGATAGATACCAAAACAAGAGTAGCATTGGCGACACACAAATTAAATGTCATGATAAACATGAAGCACAATACCAGCAACGCAGTAAAATTAAAACTACTGACATCTCTTTTCATAGCAACACAGGGTTGTGAATCATGGACAATCTCGCAAACAACAAGAAAGAAATGAGATTCATCCGAAGCAAAATGTTTTTAGGAAAAATTCTTTGAAACCTTGGGTAATAAAAGAAGGGTGAGAAGACATATTTAAAACCCTCAACATTAGACAGAAGACAAATAATAATAAATGAATATTATTATAGAGGGAAACTTCTCCGAGACAGAACTTTCATTACAAATACCATTCTACAGAGGACATTAACATAGAGGGATAAGCACACATATAAAATATATTAAATACCAGCCATGACCACGATTAGAGCAACAGAAAACAATGGAAAATAAACATTACATTATAAAATAAACATTAAATTAGAAAACAAACATTAAATTATAAAATTAACATTAAAATATAATGTATACCTAATTTATAGGAAGCAATGTTTATGTAGTTCCGGTTGTTTCCAAAATGGAGGAATTATTTTTCTCCGGCTTGGTATAGAACCGTTGATCAGAGGTTTAACAAGCCGCTATCGTAAAAACGATGTTGTTAATGAAACGTAGACCTGATACAGAATGTGTAAATTAGCAGTAGATAGTAGTGATAGTTTTTTCGGCCCTAAAACAACAACAAAAATAGGATTCTGGAATGTGCGAACAATGGCCGCTCCGACGAAACATGCACAGGTCGCGAGCGAGATGGACAGATACGATCTAGATATTTTAGGATTAAGCGAAATGCGCTGGCCTGGAACAGGTAGGAGATCTATTGATAATAAAATAGTAGTTTTTTCTGGAAGGGAAGATGGAAAACACCGTGAAGGAGTAGGCATAATGATGACAGACAAAGCTGCAAGAAGTTTATTAGAATGGGAACCGGTAAATAGCCGTCTGATACGAACACGATACAAAACAAAACATGGAAGACTTTCAATTATTCAATGTTATGCGCCTACTAACGAAGCTGATGATGAAGTTAAGGATGATTTTTATAACCAACTGCAACAACTTATAAACAAAATACCAAAACACGATCTTTTAATTGTAATGGGAGACTTCAACGCCAAAGTAGGACAAGATAACGCAGGAGTGGAACATGTGATGGGGAGAGAAGGCTGTAATACAACAAGTCAGAATGGAGAAAGATTAATAGAATTATGTTTAATAGAAAATTTAGTTATAGGTGGGACATTATTTCCACATAAAAATATCCACAAAACAACATGGATATCTCCTGATGATAGAACATCAAATCAAATTGACCACCTATGTATTAAACAACAATTCAGATCATCATTAATAGATGTAAGAGCATACAGAGGTGCTGATGTTAATAGTGACCACAACCTGTGCATTGGGAAAATAAGATTAAAATTTAGAAACCAACAGAAGAGGTCAATTACACATAAAATTGATAGTCATAAACTGAAAGATGAAGCAATAAAGGAAAAGTTTAACATAGAGCTAAGTAATTGTTATTCAGCACTTGGTGAAATAGACTTAGATATCAATGAAATGTGGGACTCACAGAGCAAAATACTAATGACAGCAGCAGAAGCAAGTGCTGGACTGAAGAAAATGGAAAAACGAGCTTGGATCTCAGACACCACATGGAAATACATCAAAGAAAGAAGAGAAGCGAAGAGAGCCATGACTAATGTAAAGACAGATCTTGGAAAGGTTCTGGCAAAAGCAACATACAAAGAATTAGACAACAAAGTGAAAAGTGCGGCAAGAAGAGATACAAGAGCTTATATAGACAACTTGGCAGAGAAAGCAGAGACAGCTGCAATTACAGGAGACAGCAGAACTCTTTATACTGTACAAAAGATGCTGACAAACACCTATACATCCAGTGGAACACCAATTCTAGACAAATCTGGATTAATGCTAACAACAAGCGCAGACATAAAAGCCCGTTGGGCGGAACACTTCAAAGAAATTCTTAACCGTCCACTACCTCACAGTTTAATAGATTTTGAAGTTGAAACACCAGCAGCAGAATTAGATGTAAATTTAGATGACTTCACCTTGAGTGAAATAGAAACCACCTTAAAGCTAATGACCAATAACAAGGCTGCTGGAGAGGATAAGTTAACAGCTGAGATCCTCAAGGCAATTGATAGCCATAATTTAATACATCTCCAAAAAATGTTCAACATCATTTGGAAAACAGAGAAGACGCCTCATAAATGGAAAAAAGGAATCATTGTTAAGATCCCAAAAAAGGGCAATCTTAGAGATTGTAACAATTGGAGAGGCGTGACACTTTTGTCAGTTGCCTCAAAATTATTCTGTAAAATCATCCTAAATAGAATAAAGGATTCAATAGATACAGTAGTGCGTGAAGAACAGGCTGGGTTTAGAAAAGGGAGAAGCTGTCTTGACCACATTTTCACTCTACGACTTATATTGGAGGAACACATTGAAAAGCAAAAACCTTTTGTACTTAACTTCATCGACTTCAAAAAAGCATTTGATAGTATTCATAGAGATTCTTTGTGGAAAATTCTGAAGCAATATGGCTTACCATCAAAAATCATAAATATTATCAAAGACATGTATGATGGTTACACATGTGCAGTTCGAACAGAGGAAGGACTGAGCGAATGTTTCCCAATAGAAACTGGGGTTAAACAAGGATGTATTTTATCGCCCTTGTTATTTGGAATTGTTATGGACTTCATAATGAAGAAATGCTGCACTGGTAATAAAGGCATCGAATGGATACAAGGAGACCATTTGGAGGACCTCGACTTTGCTGATGACATAGTTCTCATCAGCAGTCAGATAAAAACGATGCAGGAAAACACAAATGAACTATCATCAATAGCCAGCAAAATTGGGCTTGAGGTCAATCATGAAAAGACTAAAGTCATGAAAAGTTTAATTCCAACAAGTGACAAAATATACATGGAAAACAAACCAGTAGAAGAGATCGATCACTTTATCTATCTTGGAAGTCACATTGATCGAGAAGGGGATACGAGCAAAGAAATTAGAATCAGACTGGCTAAAGCAGCAATGTCTTTCAGAAGCCTTGAAAAGTTGTGGAAATCAAAACTCATTAGCACAAACACAAAACTTAGGCTATTCAAATCAAATGTACTATCAACCCTTACGTATGCGTGTGAAAGCTGGAAAACAACAAGAGATATAGAAACAAAGTTGAACGCATTCGAAAATAAATGTCTAAGGAAAATACTTGGTATAGAATGGAACGAATTCAAAACAAACGAGGAAATTAGAGAAATCGCCAATCAACCACTAATATCTTCAGTAATAAAGAAAAGACGATGGTCATACGTTGGACATGTGATGAGAAGAGATAATAATCGAATAGCAAAGCAAGCCCTCATATGGGAAACAACAGGTAAAAGAAAAAGAGGAAGACCCAGGGAGACACTGAGAAGAACATTGATGAGAGAGGCAAGAGCAGCAGGAATCGGCTCCATCAATGAGATAGAACTGCTTGCACAGAACAGAGACAGATGGCGAGATTTGATAAAATATCTTTAAAAGAAAACTGCTAGAACAAAAATTCATATAGGAGAAGGTGTATCTTGGTCTACGCCCTATGGGCCGGTTACGGCTCGAAAGGTCAATAGATAGATAGATATACCTAATTAAAATAATATGGCTACGTCAAAAGACACAGCTGCTAAAAGGACAATAATGAAAGGCATGGTTCCAGGAAGGCGAAGTAGGGGCAGACCAAGAAGTGGATGGTTTCAAGGCATCAAAAAGACCTTAACATGACAACAGAATGAGAGGGAGATAGGGCTACACAGACAGAGAGTCTTTCAGACAGCTTGTGGCTAATGGAACGTTCTGTAAAGGACATGCGCTCTGTGAAGGAGAAAATACTTTGAGCACACTCACATTAAACACCTCGCGAGATAAAGTAACAGCAGTCCCTTGTGTATAGAGCACCGTGTTCTCTCTATTACCAGTCTTGCAAGCTTGCTACTGTGGGGTAATTCAATTTATAAGACAAGCTACCAAAGTCTGCGAACTCTCAGACCAACATTTACGTTGCTACAGGTCGATAAAAATGGCCACAAAAGAGCGAGGGTATATTTGGGAAAAGGGTAGGGGGTGTAGTAGGAATAGATGGGAGTATGGTTGCATTTTTCGTGACAATTCTTGAGGAGAACTTTTCTCTTCCTTTTTCTTGTTCGTCTGCTCCTTCTTGTCCCTGACCACGAAACTATAAAATGTTGTCAACGGAATTTGTAATTTTTTTTATAAGTAAGTAAAAAGTAAAGAGCCCCGTCAGGCCAAGTGGCGAATAGGGAATATGGTGTTAGTGACCATAATTTTGCCTTAATCGCTAGGTGTGAAGTGAGTTACAAGAAATGCTACAATATAGTGTAGAAAAGCAAAAAATAAAGAACTCAGTCTTAATAGCAAAAAGACAGAAGTAATGGTAACAACAAAGAAAAAAACATCACCGCAATGGACAATAAAGACAAGTTGAACAATATTAAAGCTGGTAAATGAATTTAAATACCTGGGAACAATGTAAACCACAGATGTTAGATGTACAACAGAAATGAGATGCAGAATGGCTCAGGCAAAGATAGCTTTCCAAAAAATGAGGAAGATATTATGCAATCCATTTTTGACAATAGAAACAAGAAAAACGAGTTCTTAGATACATGTAGAGATAGTCTTAACATATGGATGTGAATCATGGATAATAGGACAAAAGACATGAAAATCACCGGTGGGTCTAGAAATGTGGTTTAACAGAAGAATGTTGAGAATACCATGGACAGCTAAGAAGAATAATGAAAACGTTGTGAAAGAGTGGATAGCAAAGAGAGAGCTAATTTCCAACATTAGGAAGAAACAATCATCATTTTTGGCCATGTTATGAGAAGCGAACAGCTGGAATATATTGTGACAACTGGGAAAATTGAGGGACGAAGAGATAGAGGGAAACAAAGAGAAAAGATACCAGACAGATTAAGAGAATTGCTTGGCAGAAGGTAATAACAGAAATGATAAATAACTGTTGAGCTCGAAAATTGTGGAGATAAATGATCACCTATTCTATGTCAGCAGGCATGGCGCTTGATGATGATGACCATAATTTATATAGACCTCCGACACATGATTTTTTTTTTAGTAATGTGTTTGGTATTACGCCCGCGTTGCTTTATTTTCCCAGAAAAATTCCAGTACTCATTTAAGGCTATGTGAACTCGGAATTCGTCGATTAGAATCAAACCCGACCTCTTGTCCTTTGTAGTCCAGTTCACTAACCCCTGGGCTATCGCAGCTCCCAAGTATTTTATAAGGCAATAATAAAATCTCTTGCCTGCTTGCTTGCGTACGCCCGATGACTCAAGGAGTGTACCTCTTCATCGTCCGCCCTTAAAAGCACGTTAAGTGAGCGTGTCTACGTTGTGTTGTGGTTTGCAGTATAACTGTGATATTTGCGCCTTTCGGCCCAACACATCCGACTCCAGCATGACATTTTTGATTACCGGGTTGTCTTCCCTCTTCGATCCCTACTCGCTTGGCCAGACTAGACAGGTTAGTCTTTTACTAGAGGCACCACGGAGAGGTGGAGCAGGGTCTGGATGGTTCTGGTTCACCGATCCTGGCGCAAGCCATCAGCTGTGGGTCGCTGACAACTTCCAGTTCCGGTGCTTAAAGGTGCGCCTTCGCCTCAAGAACATCTTTTCATTTGGAGCGATTATTGACCATTCTTCACAGTGGTCTTAGTCTCATGCACATACATTTCTCTATAGAACAACCTCTAGCAATTATTATTTGGTTATTTGGTTATGGAAGGCTCCAGTATCACTGCAAACGTAAAATCCTTAATTGCTCAACCTTCCGTGCCAGTGGAATCATCCGAATTACTAACTCACCTCCCAAACAAAGAAAGGTAGCTGTGGTCCCCATCAAAGCAGTCTCAGCACACGCCAAAAGACATAAGGCGAAACCACACAGAAAGTGAACACAGCCAACTGTTCACTGTCATACGATATCATCATTCATCGTAAACAATTGGAATATCGAAACATGATCAAAACGGATGAAACACACAGCTCACAGTGTGCACAGAACACCTAACTCAGTAGTTACTGCAACAAGCTGGACTTGGAATATGAGGAAACTGCAACCAGGAACACTTTTAAGACATAACCTTCAATGGTTCCTGTCGCCTATCCACTATATTGACCGGAAGTTCACGTCCTGAAAATGATAATCGTCATATTTTAAAAATGTTTAGCGCTTGATGATGGTAGGACATCGCATTTGACTCCAATTCCGAACATATAAAACACAGTTCGTCGTCAGATTATCCCCGTCGCACATCAAACAACAGAACGTAAGATTAGCCTTTGGCCGGTCTAGGGATCAATTATTATTGAAGACCGACAACAGTCAGTTTCCTGCCGTCTGTGAAAATGTAATTAGTCATATATGTGTGTACCAACATCATCATCATTAGGTGATGTCCCATCATTGAAGGTTGTCGGCTACCATGGAACGCTATTTTAATCTGTCTCTTGACTTTGATGGTGCATGATGTCATAGGTTCACCTGTCCATCTTTTGATGTTATCAGTCCATTTTAGTCTTGGTTTGTCTCTGCCTCGTCTACCTTGTGACTTCCCTTCCAAGATGACTTTTAGCAGGGTATTATATCTCTTCGCATGCCCCAACAATTTCAAATGTCTTTTCTCAAATGTGTTTATAATGTTTTTTTTCCCTGTTTAGCTGATTTAGAACTTTCATGTTTGTCTTCTTTAGTTCGTTTCCAGAAGCATCGCTGGGAGGTGAGCGGGGTCTTGATCAGCTGTAGTTCATCGATCTGAAGCATATCAGCCGTGGGTCACTGATTGCACTTAGCTCAATTGCTGATTGGGTGTCTTGGCCTCCAACTACTGATAATTCCTGCAGCTCGCTGCTTATCACCATCAAATCTCACATTCTTTTCAGGAGCAGATATACAATTATCTGTTTTCTGTTTTTTGTTATGATTTACTTTCTCCATTTCCAATTCTGTCATTGTAGCTAT
Source organism: Megaustenia siamemsis (assembly GCA_032433765.1). Lineage (NCBI taxonomy): Eukaryota > Metazoa > Mollusca > Gastropoda > Stylommatophora > Ariophantidae > Megaustenia > Megaustenia siamemsis. The sequence goes on from JAVIAB010000024.1 coordinate 60,573,980, forward strand.
CTTTTAATTATAATATATATATAATTTATAATTTTGTATACTGGTGTTTACATGACACAACCATATTTACTCTGTAAAAATGTCATACTTTTTAATTAACGGTTTCCGAGAAAATCGATGTGATGCATTACTTTCTGAACGCACTAAGTGCAATGATTGTCTCTGTCTTTACGATTTCTTATTAAAATGCAACATTTTTTTTTAACTAATCCTTATATTGTTGTCATCAGGTCGCATGCCCTTTGCAGAACATTGCTCTCATCACACCCCGATCGAAAGAATCTCTCTCTAGACATCTCTTCCACTTCTGCTGTTGTCAAATTCAAGGTCTCTTTGTTGTCTCGGAATCATCGCTTTCTTGGAATATCATCTGTCGTGTCTTTCTGGAACCATGCCTTCCATTATTATTATTTCCAGCACACTACGTCTTTTGACGTGGCCGTAGTATTTTAATTTTCTCGGTAGGCTGGTATTTATAAGCCAGTTCTTTTCAATGTTTTCAATCTTTTCAATGTTTTCAATCTTTTCAATGTTTTCAATCTTTTCAATGTTTTCAATCTTTTCAATGTTTTCAATCTTTTCAATGTTTTCAATGTTTTCAATCTTTTCAATGTTTTAAATCTTTTCAATGTTTTCAATCTTTTCAATGTTTTCAATTTTTTCAATGTTTTCAATCTTTTCAATGTTTTCAATCTTTTCAATGTTTTCAATCTTTTCAATGTTTTCAATCTTTTCAATGTTTTCAATCTTTTCAATGTTTTCAATCTTTTCAATGTTTTCAATCTTTTCAATCTTTTCAATCTTTTCAATGTTTTCAATCTTTTCAATCTTTTCAATCTTTTCAATGTTTTCAATCTTTTCAATGTTTTCAATCTTTTCAATGTTTTCAATCTTTTCAATCTTTTCAATCTTTTCAATGTTTTCAATCTTTTCAATGTTTTCAATCTTTTCAATCTTTTCAATCTTTTCAATGTTTTCAATCTTTTCAATGTTTTCAATCTTTTCAATCTTTTCAATCTTTTCAATGTTTTCAATCTTTTCAATCTTTTCAATCTTTTCAATGTTTTCAATGTTTTCAATCTTTTAAATGGTTTTGATTGCGCGTTTACATTATCCAGAGTATCCTGAGTATTTTTCTGCAGCGTTGTTCAAAATTAAAAAAAAAATACCTTATGCAATGTATCTATGTCAATGGAAGTGAGAAAGAGAGTTCATATGTGCGTTATAGAACCAATTCTGACTAATGGAAAGGTAAGGTAAAGGTAAAGTACGAGACTTGAACCGACGTCTTAGCACGCGAGTTTCCGCCTATATGTGCTCGGCCGCCTATCCAGAAATGTTCGGATATTTCTGTATAGTGTCGCCTCAAGCATCGAAACTCAGATGCGAGGCGACATTCCTCACCTTCCCAGGGTAATACCCTGGTACCCATTTCTGCCAACGGCTGGGTCTACCGTGGGGTATTTTTTTTTCACAAACCACGAATACAACTCACACTGCTCCCAGCGGGAATCGAACACGGGTTGTCCGAACGTCGGTAGTCCAGTCGGGTAGTTTTCCCAGCTAGGCTACCGAGGCCCCTAAATGTCCTGACTAATGGAAGCGAATCATGAACAGTGGACAAACAGATGAAAAGACGATTAGAGGCTGCAGAAATGGGATTTCTCAGAAGAATGTTGGAAGTTCCCTGGACAGCTAAAAAGACCAATGAGGAAATTCTCAAAGAGGCCAACACAAAAAGGGAGCTCCTAAAAAACATCAGAAAGAAACAATCAACATTTTTCGGGCATATCATGAGAAGAGGAAAGTTGGAATACCTGGTTACAACTGGCAAAATAAAAGGAAAGAGAGATCGCGGACGACAAAGAGAGAAAATACTGGATAGCTTGGTGTCATGGCATGGAAAACATTCAACAACAGAACTGATACGATGCACTGTAGATAGAAGATTGTGGAAGGACATGATCGCCTACGCCAACTGGCATGGCACATGATGATGATGATGATGATTTTGTTCAAATGAACCAAATTTCATTAATGTATTTTATCAGATTTTAAAACTACCCACAACCAAATGTTGCTATTGGGAAAATGGAAAATTCCCTCAGTAATTTGAATGTTACTGCCTTGTTGGTATTGTGCTATATCGCATATGTTTTTAATGGCATCTAATTCTTGTGTCGCTATTGCTATATTTCTTTTGATCTCCTTCTGGCAGTCTCCAAGACAGAAAAGTATCCTCGTGTTCTGCAAAAGTATCCTCGTGTTCTGTATCATTAGATGGAAGTTTTGTCCTTCAATATTTTATTTAACACATTTATTTGCGTTCTTTGTTGTTGTTGTTGTTGTTGCGTTCGCAAGCTTTGACCTCTGACGAAGTCCCTAGAGACTAGAAACTGAATTTTGCGTGTTAATCCATTTTTCCCTGGCAGCCGTGTGCACAGGGGTCCCTCGCCGCACAGACAGATAACTCCGACTTTGGAGGTACTCATATTTTTTTCCGTCGATGAGCAATTGACGTTTTAAGCTGGGACTCGCTGCTGAGACCAGGGGTGGTTGCCACAAAGAGAAATCATAAATAGAAATCCCAACCGGTGTAGCTGGGATTTGAACCCACAACCTCTCTGTCTCGAGACCGGCGTCTAGCCTCGAGACCAACCAGTCCCCCATTTGCGTTCATTAATACTCGTATTCTGTCCAGCAAAATTATCTCCGCAAATCTAAAAATAATGTGGGCAAGAATATCTTCACTCTGTGTTCCACGATATCTCAAGAGAGTTTCATGCGCTGTAAAGCACGTAAATTACCAGAATGATGGACACAGAGTAGCACATAATACAACATAACTCGTTAAAAAACCAGAATGATTTATAACTGATACAACATAACACATAGAAGAATGCAATAAACGAACGTGTAAAAATACTATCTAAAAGTACTTGATACAATATAGCATAGAAGAACATCAACACAATTGGTACAACATGTCATGCACCAATACAAGTACCAGAACGACGGGTAGAACATAATACGTAGAACAACAGAACGATACAACATAGGAAAAGAAGACTATAGCTCGTTTCAAAACATATGCCCAACTTCAAAACGCTATTACTCTCTAACCGTTTGTTAAATACTTTTGAAATTTTCCAAATGTTATTAGAATGCAAAATACCCTTTAAATGTATATTTAACAAATAACTTGCAGCTGCAGTTTTCTTAAAGCGGCGATATTTCTTTGATGTTTGTCAAAATTGTAAATTGTGAAGCCCTAAAGAATAGAAATTACCGTAGTTGCTGATCTACGATTAATTTTCACTAGGTAAAGGCGTGGCCGTAATGGGGAAATAACTGGATAAAACAAAACACCAGGAGAATTATTGTCTGCTCAGTTCGAGGACGGAAGATAATAGTATCAAGGTATACCTGTATGTCCAATTTTCATAGTTGTGTGGTCCTGAAAAGGACCGTTTGTTGAAATAATTTAAGGTAATATAGGGGCCAACATTGTGGGGGCTATATACTTTCATTCTGAATCAGACGAGTCTAAAAGATTAATAACTGTTTGGGGTTGAACATTCCACAAACCATCATTTTTCCAATATTCCTCTTCCTGTTTTAAGACGTGGTCTTCACATTTAGCCCAATAATCTTTGTCTATATTTAATAAAGCGAGATTAGCAAGAGTCTTTACATCGCATATTTTGAATGTTGTATTTTCATCTGCCACTTGTCCTTTTAATTTTGCCCAGATTAGTTCTATTGGATTTAAATGAGCATGGTAAGGTGGCAGCCTCAAACTTATATGACCGTGCTCTTGGATAATCTTATCTATTTGAAAAATCTTTGTCCTCTGTTTTTGCTTTACTAGAGATAGTAATTCAGGTTTTAAGTACATGTTATTAAATTGTATGTGCTCCTTTGTGAGCCATATCTTAATAGCATCTTTTGTACTGGATGACGTCGGGACTTTATCTTCAAGTGCAACAATGTTGTGGTACGCTGCATTGTCCATTATTAGGCAAGATGGTCGATCTAGTGCTGGGAGAACAGAATTTTCAATCCAATGTCTAAATATGTGACCATTCATCTCAGAGTGATAATCCCGATTGTCTATGGATTTTGAAAGAAAAATGAGCTCTGCATTCTGTATTAGTCCATGTTGTCGACTACCTGCATGAGCAATTATCAAGCGCTGTCCTTTGCTGCTAGGTATTAATCTCTTAATCTTTCCATCTGATGACTGCCATTCCCTTTGGTTAGTGTGGTGAGCATTGATCTATGTTTCATCCAAGTACACAATATCATAACCTTGCTTGCGCACCTCTTTTACTTCACGTAAGTACTTGCTTCTCATGACTACTATATGTGGCTTCTCATAGATGATGTTTCGTCCATTGGAATACTTTCTGAATGTAAAGCCTGCAGCTCTCACATTCCTCCATAATGTAGACTTTGATATTTCAATACTGTTGTTCTTTTTCAGCGATACTTTTAATTTTCTTATTGTAACAGTTTCATTCATACCCAACATTTTGCGAATTTCACTTCTAATAAGTTCACTGTCGAAATTATCCAACATTTTTGCTCTTCCTTGTGATTTTGTATATTTGGAACATTGACGGTCACGTGCTTGAATCCAGCGATTAAATGACCGTTTAGATAAATCCAAAATGTGTCTTGTCCTATTCTCAGGGTTTTCTAAACAATGAAATAATCTTCCTCGTTTAGCCTCTTTGCAAAAATAGTCATACATTTTTATTGCGATGTTTTGTAAACTGCAGAATTTCATTTTAAGACTCATGATAAATGTTATTGTTCCACGTTACGCCGCTGAATTAACGGAAATGGAACACACAATGTCTCGTGTTTACTACAAGTGTCTAATTGTGTCAGAGAACTCACGCGGAAAGCGTGCAAAATCGTAAATTTGAGCGTGTATGGATTTGTAATCGCTATTTTTAACTTAAATACTGTAAACACTAAGTTTTGACTACATCAATGGGTCGTTATAAATTTATATAAATCAAATAAGCAATAATAATAACCAAATGTTTGTTTTTAATTAAAGTAATTCCCTGTTGGGTTCTAATCATTATAACTATACATGCAAATTTAGAAAAAATTACAAAAAGTGGTTTAAAAGAAATTGATTTTTAAAGTTGGGCACGACTTATGAAACAAGCTATAGGCTGTTCGGTAAAATATCACGCAGATCACAAGAAAGATAAGTACAACATAACACGCAGAACGACGAATGCAATATAGCACACATAACATCAGAACGATGAGTTCTACATAGCACGCAGAACACTAGAATGATAAATGCAATATAGAACAGAGACCGCCAGAACAATGGACTCAATATAGTATACAATTAGTCAGAACAATGAATGCATCATAGCACACAAAGTGTCAGAACGATGGATGCAAAATAGGACAAAGAACGCCACAACAACGGATACAGCATAGCACACAGAATAACAAAGCTACGGATGCAACATAGTACATAGAACAATGGATGAAACATAGCACACAGAACGATGGATGAACATAGCACACAGAACAATGGATACAACATAGCACACAGAACAATGGATACAGCGCATAACACAGAACAATTTATACAACATAGCACACAGAACATGTGATACAACATAGCACACAGAACGATTCAAACAACATAACACACAGAAAGATGCATACAACATAGCACACAAAACGATGGATACATAGCACACATAAAAATGGATACAATATAGCACACAGAACAATGAAGACAACATAGCACACACAACAATGGATACAATATAGCACACACAACAATGGATACAATATAGCACACAGAAAACCAAAGCTACGAATACAACATAGCGCACAGAACACTGGATACAACATAGCACACATAACGATTCATACAACATAGCACACAGAACGATGGATACAACATAGTACACAAAACAATGTATACAACATAGCGCATAGAACGATTCATGCAACATAGCACACAGAACGATGGATACAGAATAGTACACAGAACAATGGATACAATATAGCACATAGAACAATGGGTACAACATAGAACACACATCAATGGATACAACATAGCACATACATCAATGGATACAACATAGAACACACATCAATGGATACAACATAGAACACACATCAATGGATACAACACAGAACACACATCAATGGATACAACATAGCACACACATCAATGGATACAATATAGAACACAGAACAATGGATACAACATTGCACACAGAACGATGGATACAACATTGCACACAGAACGATGGATACAACATTGCACACAGAACGATGGATACAACATTGCACACAGAATAATGGATACAACATTGCACACAGAACGATGGATACAATATAGCACACAGAACAATGGATACAACATTGCACACAGAACAATGGATACAATATAGCATACAGAACAATGGATACAATATAGCACACAGAACAATGGATACAACATTGCACACAGAACAAGGGATACAACATTGCACACAGAACAATGGATACAATATAGCATACATAACAATGGATACAACATTGCACACAGAACAATGGATACAATATAGCATACAGAACAATGGATACAATATAGCACACAGAACGATGGATACAACATTGCATACAGAACAATGGATACAATATAGCATACAGAACAATGGATACAATATAGCATACAGAACAATGGATACAATATAGCACACAAAACAATGGATACAACATGGTACACAAAAGAATGGATACAATATAGCACACAGAACAATGGATACAACATAGCACGCAGAACAAAGAATACAACATAGCACATAGAACAATGGATACAACATAGTACACAAAAGAATAGATACAACATAGTACACAAAACAATGGATACAACATAGCACACAGATCAAAGAATACAACATTGCACATAGAACAATGGATACAATATAGCACACAGAACAATGGATACAACATAGCACAAAGAACAATGGATACAATATAGCACACAGAACAATGGATTCAACATAGCACAAAGAACAATGGATACAATATAGTACACAGAACAATGGATACAACATAGCCCACTGAATAATGGATACAACATAGAATACCAGCCCTGAAATTCCAGAAAGTAATTATCGTTCACCTGCTCAACATTATCAACGTTATACAGAAATGGATCAACGGTTATTACAAACAGGCAACGCTCAAGGGAATGCTCATTGTGTTCTGAGTCTAATTATATTTGGTTTATATTCTCTATCAAATCTTACATACAGAAGCTCCTAGCTATAGGGAAAGTATACACACAAAGCGAAACTCAGACGGACTGATGCACGAACGCTTAAACGAAAGATTGATGATTATAAGGATAAATGAGTGGAGATTAAATTAAAAGTGCACAACACATTTCATTAAGCGGGAAAAACGGTGGGGGGGGGGGGGGGGGGGGGGCGGGGGCGTAATATATTGATAGAAAAAAAAATCAATAGCGATATCGAACTAACATAGATTGAGGAAATGATTTTTTTTTTTTGTTAGTGACTATGAGAAAAGAAAGAAGGAAGGGTAGAGAGTGGGGGGAGAAAGAAACAGATAAAAAGGGGGGGGGGTGGAATTGAGGGGAAAAATATGAAATGCAGATACCAGAATAAGTGAAGGAGTAAATATGAAAGAAAAGTTAAAGTTCGCCTAATTTTTAATCTGGTTAGTGCTTGTCACTTTAACTCTTCATGAAAAATGTTTCTGGCCAGTGATTGTTACATTAACACTTCATGAAAAATGTTTCTGGCCAGTGATTGTTACATTAACACTTCATGAAAAATGTTTCTGACCAGTGATTGTTACATTAACACTTCATGAAAAATGTTTCTGGCCAGTGATTGTTACATTAACACTTCATGAAAAATGTTTCTGGCCAGTGATTGTTACTTTAACTCTTCATGAAAAATGTTTCTGGCCAGTGATTGTTACTTTAACTCTTCATGAAAAATGTTTCTGACCAGTGATTGTTACTTTAACTCTTCATGAAAAATGTTTCTGACCAGTGATTGTTACTTTAACTCTTCATGAAAAATGTTTCTGGCCAGTGATTGTTACTTTAACTCTTCATGAAAAATGTTTCTGGCCAGTGATTGTTACTTTAACTCTTCATGAAAAATGTTTCTGGCCAGTGCTTGTTAATTTAACTCTTCATGAAAAATGTTTCTGGCCAGTGATTGTTACATTAACTCTTCATGCAAGATTTATCTGGCCAATGCTTCTTAAAATTTTAGAAAGCATAAACGTAGACAGCAAAGATCTAAGAATAATAAAGAACATGTACTGGCAACAAACAGCGGCCATAAGAACTGGAAACCAAGTGAGAATGTTTCAACAAATAAAACAGGGTGTTAGACAAGGTTGTGTGCTGTCACCAGATTTGTTTAATATTTATAGTGAGATTATTTTAAGATCCATAAGGGACATGCCTGGAATAACAATTGGAGGTCATAATATAAATAATCTAAGGTATGCTGATGATACAGTATTAATCGCTAAGAGTGAAAATGAGTTACAAGAAATGTTGGACATTATAGTGAAAAAAAGCAAAAATAAAGGACTCAGCCTTAATAGCAAAAATACAGAAATAATGGTAACAACAAAGAAAAAGACATCACCTCAGTGCAAAATAAAGACAAGTGGAACAATATTAAGACAGGTAAAAGAATTTAAATATTTGGGTACTTTGTTAACCTTAGACGGAAGATGTACAACAGAGGTGAGATGCAGAATGGCTCAGGCAAGGACAGCTTTCCAGAAAATGAGGAAGATACTACGGTATATCCATTTATGAAAATAGAAACAAGGAAAAGAGTTCTTAAATGTTATGTAGAGCCAGTCTTAACATATGGATGTGAATCATGGACAATAGGACAACAGACAAGAAAATCACTGGAGTCTGTAGAAATGTGGTTTTACAGAAGAATGTTGAGAACACCATGGACAGCTAAGAAGAATAATGAAAATGTTCTGAAAGAGGCCAGAGCAAAAAGAGAGCTAATTTCCAATATTAGGAAGAAACAATCATCATTTTTTGGCCATGTAATGAGAAGAGAACAACTGGAGTATATTGTAACAACTGGAAGAATTGAGGGACGAAGAGATAGGGGGAAGCAAAGAGAGAAAATACTAGACAGCTTAAGAGAATGGCTTGGCAGAGGTCAACAATAGAAATGATAAAGAACTGTCGAGATCAAAAGTTGTGGAGAGACATGATCACCTACGCCAGTAGGCCCGGTACTTGATGATGATGATGATGATTATGATGAATGATTCTTACTTTAACTCTTCATGCAAAATGTATCTGGGTTAATGCTTTAACTTCTTCATGCAATATTTATTTGGCCAGTGCATGTTACTTTAACTCTTCATGCAAAATGTATCTGGCTAGTGCTTGTCACTTGTAGCAGCGTCAAAAAATGCGCATTTTTTCTGTTCTCCAAATAGAAAACGTCTTTAAAGTGCAAGTTGATGGTTGCATCAGCTCACTAATTAAAGACGTGCTTCATGTAAATGGCAACAGCGCGACGGTTAGCGAACCAGGACTATCCAGACCCTTCTTCACCTCTTCGCAGATACCGTAATGAACAGACTAAGCCTAGTATGACCGAGTGAGTAGCGATTGAGAGGGAAGGTAACCCGGCACTCAAAAACGGCATACAGAAGTCGGATGTTTCGTAAATATCAGTGTTCACTACAAACAGCAACACAAATCGTTTACGCTAACAAAACATTGTTTCAAGGCGGAAGCGAATATATATATAATGTAATATATTACATAATATATTATGTATATTTATGTATATTTATGTATACTTTACGAATATTTTGTTTCTCAGTGGATTTTGGTTGAATAAACTTTGATCTCCCTGCTTGCCGGTGGATCTTCATAGAATAAACTTTGATCTCCCTGCTTGCCGGTGGATCTTCATAGAATAAACTTTGATCTCCCTGCTTGTCGGTGGATCTTCATAGAATAAACTTTGATCTCCCTGCTTGTCGGTGGATCTTCATAGAATAAACTTTGATCTCCCTGCTTGTCGGTGGATCTTCATAGAATAAAATTTGACCGCCCTATATCGTTGTGGACGTTGATTAAATAGACTATGATCTCCTGGTTTCTCAGTGGATTCTGGATGAAAAAAACTTTGACCGCCCGGTTTCTTGGTAGTTCTTGGCTAAATAAACGTTGGTCGGCCTGTTTCTATGTGGATTTTGGCTAAATAAACGTTGGTCGGCCTGTTTCTATGTGGATTTTGGCTAAATAAACTTTGGTCGGCTTGTTTCTATGTGGATTTTGGCTAAATAAACTTTGGTCGGCTTGTTTCTATGTGGATTTTGGCTAAATAAACTTTGGTTGGCCTATTTGTATGCGGATTTTGGCTAAATAAACTTTGGTCGGCTTGTTTCTATGGGGATTTTGGCTAAATAAACGTTGGTCGGCTTGTTTCTATGTGGATTTTGGCTAAATAAACTTTGGTCGGCCTGTTTCTATGTGGATTTTGGCTAAATAAACTTTGGTCGGCTTGCTTCTATGTGGATTTTGGCTAAATATACGTTGGTCGGCCTGTTTCTATGTGGATTTTGGCTAAATAAACTTTGGTCGGCTTGTTTCTATGTGGATTTTGACTAAATAAACTTTGGTCGGCTTGTTTCTATGTGGATTTTGGCTAAATAAACTTTGGTCGGCTTGTTTCTATGTGGATTTTGGTTAAATAAACTTTGGTCGCCTTGTTTCTCGGTAAATCTTTGTTAAATAAACGTTGGTCGCCCAGTTTCTGGGTACGTTTTGGTTAAATAAACTTTGGTCGGCTTGTTTCTAGGTAGATCTTGTTAAATAAACTTTCGTCGCCCTGTTTCTAGGTAGATCTTGGTTAAATAAACTTTGGTCGCCCTGTTTCTAGGTAGATCTTGGTTAAATAAACTTTGGTCACCCTGTTTCTAAGTAGATCTTGGTTAAAAAACTTTCGTCGCCCTGTTTCTAGGTAGATCTTGGTTAAATAAACTATGACCGCCCTGTTTCTAGGTAGATCTTGGTTAAATAAACTTTTGTTGCCCTGTTTCTCGGTACATCTTGGTTAAATAAACTTTGGTCGCTCAGTTTCTAGGTAAATATTAGTTACATAAACTTTGGTCGCCCTGTTTCTAGGTACGTTTTGGTAAAAAAAAATCATTTTTTTAACAATCATGTTAACGATATACTACATTTTAATGCACAAAACAATTTGAGATTCTTGATTTTTAAAAAACAAACAAATGCTAAAATAAGATATTTACTCTTTTTTTTTTTTTCGTTCGCCAGTTTTTTCGTTCGCCAGTTTTTTCGTTCGCCAGTTTTTACCTCTGACGAAGTCCCTAGAGACTAGGAACTGAATGTTGCGTGCTAATCTATTTTTCCCTGGCAGCCGTGTGCACAGGGTTCCTCGCAGAACAGGCAGATAACTCCGACTTCGGAGGTACTCATATTTTTTTCCGTCGATGAGTAATTGAAGTTTCAAGCCAGGCCTCGCTGCTGAGACCAGTGGTGGTTGCCGCAGAGAGAAATAAATAAAAATCCCAATCGGTGTATACGGGATTTGAACCCACAACCTCTCTGTCTCGAGCAAATATTTATGTATACACACAATTATGTTCTCAAACAAACAGATCGGTGCTTAAGAGAAGTAACTCGTTTGTGTTTGTTTCCAGCCAAATGAAAAAAATAATAATAATTAATTAAATATGAGCAGTAACAATTAAGAGCACTTGTGAAACTGTGTTTCGATTGAGGAATATGGTGTTAGTGTTCATATTTTATTCATGATCTCTGGCACATTTGGGGACGACATTGGTCAGTCAGTTTCACCTCAAGCTACTCAACGGAGGCAAGGCACATAACAGCAGCAGAGCTGAGAGCTGTCAACGACCCACAACTGATTGCTTGCGCCAGGATCAGTGAACCAGAACCATCCAGACCCTACTCCACCTCTTCGTTGTGCCTCTAGAAACATACTAACCAGTTTAATCTGGCCTAGCGAGTAGGGATAGAAGAGGGAAGGTAACCCGGTACTCAAAAATAACATGCTGAAGTTGGATGTGTTCGGCCGAAAGGAGCAAATATCATAGTTTTACTACAATCCACAACACAACGTACACACGCCACTCAGTCTTTTTAAGAGCGGATGATGAAGATGTGTATTCCATTAGTCATCGGGCGAACGCAAGCAAGCTACTCAACTCTCCCTCCCTATTTTCAGTTCCGTGTCAGTTGGACACAGATTACAATTATCACGTTTGGAAGCTGAAAATGGGCCTTCTCATCAAATGACAAATTCGACAATAAATCACTAAGAAAGGGATCTCTTTTGGGAGGTTTCATTCTCGAGCTTTTAAAAACGAAAGCTTTTTTTTAAAAAACACTCTTATAGATGAAATGGTAAGAGGTATGTTTGCAACACTCGGGGGAGAAAAATAATCAACAAAAAAAAAAAAAAAGCAAGACAGCTGAGATGGCCGTGCGCTCTAGTGTTTGGTTCTCGTGGCAGGGCGCTGTGACGAGGAGTACGGGTTCGATCCTGCTTCCGACCATTATTGTTCTTTGTTTTTTTTTTCATGTTGTTGATTATTTGTTATTTTTTTTCCGAGTGTTGTAAACATATCTTTTCCCCTGAAATTATTCTCTGATCTATCGCCTCGGAAGTTTCCCTCTATTATAATATTCTTATATATTATGTATTATTATTTGTCGCTATTATTAAAGATGAAAACTTGTTATAATAACGATAACACGCCGACCAAGGAGAAATCCAACCTGAAACTCAGGCAGATTCCATGAACCCATCCAGCTACAGGGCAGAAGGTAACACTCGGAAACAGGTGGACAGGTGGAAATCAAAGGGGCATAAGGTAATTTAACATGACGGCAACTCAAGTACACAATTAGCGAGGTCCAGAAAAATTGTTAATTCTTTCTCTCTGCCATGCTGCACTGCACAGACAGTAGTATGAAAGAAAGAAAGAAAGAAAGAAAGAAAGAAAGAAAGAAAGAAAGAAAGAAAGAAAGAAAGAAAGAAAGAAAGAAAGAAAGAAAGAAAGAAAGAAAGAAAGAAAGAAAGAAAGAAAGAAAGCGATCCATCACAACTTAATATTCTCCAATCGGTCCATCTAAAAAACGAATAGATACCTCCTGGTTCACTGAAATGGGGAAGATAATAACAGCAAGAATGATCACTTACACCCCCTACCTTTCTCGTACCGTCCACCCTTTCTTTTTCCATTTGTTTGCAACCATCTCGAAAGGTTGTGACCTAGTAAGGTGACATTCTCTTCTCTAGAAGTTTGCAAATATTGCTGACCATCCTTGACCTTCATTCTTCCTATAAAAATCATTGTTAATATGACAGCAAGTGACGGAAGATCAATTTCGTTTTTTTTTTTAATATGTGCATGGCAACGATTAATATAAAAGAGCAACATACTAGTACGACAAAGCTGTTTGTCATGGATCTTTTAGTTGTCTTGTTATTTCAGAAGTATAATATATATCAATATATTGTGCCATCTCAGCATCGTCATTTCACTCTATCTCTTATCTTGATGGTGTACCCTGTCCGTCTGTTGATATTGTCAATGCACTTTAGCTTTTGTCAACCTCTGCCTCGTTTACCTTGTTTTCTCTTCCTTCGATAAGCCCTCCAGTAGATTGTTGTGCCTCCTTACGTTTCCTAAAAATTAATCATTTGTTATGTTCGAATTGTGTGAAGTAGATTTTTCTGTATTTTCAGTCGTTTCAAAATTTCATTATTTGTTTTCCTTCTTGTTCATCTCATTATTCACATTCTTTTGTAAATCCTCATTTAAAGGATTTGAATTGTATTTTTTGCTTTCTTATTTAGTGTTGATGTTTCTGTACCATACAGAGTATTGATCATATATATTATTTTGTTATTCTACAGTTAAGTCTTGATAGAAAGTTCCGGTAGCTCACTTGTTACCGAACTAGAACGCACAGGACAAGAGGTCAGGTTCGATCACGATCAACGACTTTCTGATTCACTTGGCTGTAAATGGGTACCGGACTTTTCTGATACAGAAAGACGGCATTGGCCAATTACTGAATATTCTCATCATCATTAGGCTGCATGTCCTTTGCAGAACGTTGCGTTCACCACCGCCCGTTTGAAAGAATCTCGGTCTCTAGCCTGATCTCCAACTTCTTCTGCTGTCATGTTCAAAGTCTCCTTAAAAAAACTATCTTTACGTCACATAGTACCATTGCTGGTGTATGACGGGGGGCAACGATAGAACCAGAGGGATAAAGGCCGCTTGGTCATGCAGTCGCCATGACGTGTGAGACTCAGGATTTTTATTTCACCCCCGATAGAAAAAATCCTTTCTGTGTATCGCGGACTTCGATTCTTGAAATGAACTTCTTTCTTGATCTGCTCCTGAAGCGTTGCCCGGGAACCATGCCTTCCATTATTATTCTTTCCAGCCCGCTGTGTCTTTTGGCGTGGCATAACGTTTTCATTGACTCTGTAGAGTTGTGTTTATAACTCAGTACCTTATAATGTCAGGGAGTCGCGATAGCTCAGTGGTTAGTGAACTGGACTACAAAGGACAAGAGGTAGGATTCGTTCCCAACCGACAGCTTCCGGGTTCACCCAGCCTTTAACGGTTACCGGATTTTTTTCTGGGAAAGTAAAGCGACACGGGCGTAATACCGACCACATTACCCCAAAAATCATGTGGTCTGTAGAATATATGATCACCAACACCATATTCCCTATACGTCACTTGGTGTGACGGGGATACTTTACTTTTTTTTTTACCTTATAATGTCACTGACCATACAACTCCAAAAATAATGTGTCGACAGTCTATAAAAAGTAAGGGCACTAACAACATATTCCTTATCGCGACTTTGCGTTGCGACTCTTTTTTAGTCCTGACAGTATTTGCTTTGATATGAATATATATATAAAATATATATGTGATTGTTATATAGCGGATTCCAGCTAATTAGATTAAGTTAAATAAAACATTCAATAACATGTTATGTAAGGTTTGGAAAATGTCACAAAAGAACATGTCACATTTATTATAATTTTATATATTATTAATATTGTATGGAGATTATACACATTCTAATTAACCAACAATAACCATAAATATGAATTTAGTAATCAATGTCAGAAAAAAAAGCAGAATAGCTCAGGCCAAAATAGAATGTCAGAAAATAAAAAACGTCTTATGCAACAAATCTATGTCAATAGAAGTGAGAAAGAGAGTTCATCGATGCTATATAGAACCAATTCTGACCTATGGAAGCGAATCATGGACAATAGACAAACAAATGAAAAGACGATTAGAGGCCACAGAGATGGGATTTCTCAGAAGAATATTAAAAGCTCCCTGGACAGCTAAAAAGACCAATGAGGAAGTTCTCAAAGAGGCCAACACAAAAAGGGAGCTCTTAAAAAACATCAGAAAGAAGCAATCAACATTTTTTTGGGCACATCATGAGAAGAGGAAAGTTTGAATACTTGATTACAACTGGCAAAATAAAAGGAAAGAGAAATCGCGGACGACAAAGAGAGAA
The DNA here is from genome assembly GCA_032433765.1 of Megaustenia siamemsis. Lineage (NCBI taxonomy): Eukaryota > Metazoa > Mollusca > Gastropoda > Stylommatophora > Ariophantidae > Megaustenia > Megaustenia siamemsis. The sequence continues at coordinate 60,589,617 of JAVIAB010000024.1, forward strand.
AATACTGGATAGCTTGGTGTCATGGCATGGAAAACGGTCAACAGCAGAACTGATACGATACACTGTGGATAGAAGATTGTGGAAGGACATGATCGCCAACGCCAACAGGTACGGCACATGATGATGATGAGAATAGGTAAACATACGGGCGGACGGACAGACAGACGGGCAGATAGACGGACAAACTAAGACGCAGACAGACGGAGAGAGCGACAGACAGGCAGGCAGACAGACGGACGGACGGACGGGTAGGTAGGTGGGTAGGTAGGTAAGTAGGTAGGTAGGTAGGTAAGTAGGTAGGTAAGTATGTAGGTAGGTAGGTAGGTAAGTAGGTAGGTAGGTAGATAGGTAGGTAGATAGGTAGGTAGGTAGGTAGGTAGGTAGGTAGGTAGGTAGGTAGGTAGGTAGGTAGGTAGGTAGGTAGGTAGGTAGGTAGGTAGGTAGGTAGGTAGCTAAGTAGCTAGGTAGGTAGTCGTAAAGCTGTAAAATAGAATTTCTATGTTATTTGTCGCCTTACTGCTGATGATCAGAAGTGATCCCGCTGCACTCGAGGCAAACCCTTGGTTGCTTTGTCCCTAAGAGCCGAAAACGTAATGAATGCACACTTATCGTGAATGAATCTGTCGAGTTATACACACTTCTAATTATCTTTTTGAACTGCACAATTCTACTCGTACCCAGCCTGACGTCATATTCTTGGTCGCATAACTGCACCCTCATGAATTTATGTATCGGTCTGGAAAAAAAAAATAATAAAATGAGATCAGAAAAAGAAAACCCTCAAAATATCTTCTTTGCCAGATTCAAATGTTTCCCGTTATATAGAAATATGTCTTTCAACTGTTTAATTAATGTGGGCTTGATTAGGAAGGTAACACAAAAGAACATTAGAGGCAGCTGAGATGTGGTTTATCAGAAGAATGCTACGAATTCCATGGATAGCAAAAAATACAAATTGAGAATATTTAAAACGAGCTGGAGAAACAAGAAATATCATCAAAATCATAAGGTAGAGACAATCTACATTTACTGGACATGTCATTCGAAAAGGAGGCATTGAGAATAATATAACAACAGGTTGTATATGTGGAAAGAAGTGCAAAGGAAAATTAAGGGAAAACATATTGAACAGCTTACCCAAATGGCATAACAATAGTTGAATGAAACTCTATATACAGAGCTTCGCAGCAAGAGGCAATCTGATCATCAGAAGCAGACCCCGTCGAGCAAGTGTTTCGGTCCATTAACTTCTTCACAAGAGATCACCGACTTAAATTATTAAATGTATGAAGGACTGAGTGATGTGGAGTTAGATGATCGCCTACGACAACCGGCATGGCACCTGATGATGATGATGATGATGATGATGATGATGATGATGATGATGATGATGATGATGATGATGATGATGATGATGATGATGATGATGATGGACTTAAGTGACCGAGAGACCAGGGAAGTAAGAAACATGTGTCATGTGACTTACTATGTCGTGGGTGGGGGAGGGGGTGGGGGTGGGGGGGCACCAGAGCTCTTTCTCACTGTTACTTACTTCATCGAGCTGAGCCAAGTACACGTTGTTTTCATCTGCAGAAACTGACAACCTGAGATTGAACACATGTTCGTATTATCGCTCTGCCAGCGCGCTATCATTGGCACGACCCAGACACTTCCAGAACAGGATAATCGCACAACTTTTTGGAAGTTCGAGAACTCCAGATGTTTCATCCACTCATAAAACGAGCCACCCTTTCCGGGTAGAGACCTTCTCACTCATTGGGTGCCGTCTCCACATCGAAGGTTGGCTACCATGGAGCGTCATTTTACTGTCTCTTACCTTGATGGTGCACATTGTCATAGGTTCACCTGTGCACCTTCTGATGTTATCAGCACACGTTAGTCTTGATCTACCTCGTACCTCGCCTTCTAAGATGGCTTTTAGAAGGACATTATATCTCTTATATAACAAATATCAGATATATATATACAAATAGACAAATATCTTATTACAAATATCAGCAGGGCTGAAACTAAGAATGACAAAATGTTACATCTTCTCAATATTCCTGTATGGTGCAGAAACATGGACATTAGACAAGAAAACAACAAAAAATTGAAGCCTTTGAACTGTGGATTTATAGAAAAATAGGTAGAATTGGATGGAAAGAAAAGAAAACAAATGATGAAGTTTTAAAACAACTGAAAATAAAAAGAGAACTACTAAATACAATTAAGACAAGACAAATGAAATTGTTGGGGCATGTTAAAAGACACAACAGCCTACTAAAAGTAATATTGGAAGGAAAAAATACAAGGTAAAAGAGGCAGAGGCAGACCAAGACTAACATGGACGAGTAACATCAAAAGATGGACAAGTCAATCTATGACAGCCTGCACCATAAAGGCAAGAAACAGAGTAGAATGGCGATCCATGGTAGCCAACCTTCATTGCGGAGAAGCACTCGATGATGATGATGATATATCTCTTCACGTGTCCAAAATATTTCAGTTGCCTTTTTCGAAATGTATTAAGTAGTTCTTTTTTAAATATAATTTTGAGCAGATTCATAACTTCCTTGTATTGACTTTAGTCGGTCACAATAACTGAGTCCTTGCCATCTCCGTAGAACTAACAAACTTAAGCTTAGTCTATATTTGTTATATAATAATCAATACAATACGCTTAAGATTAGAACAAAGAAGATTCTACTCTTATCAATTGATATTGTTTTGTTTTCAATGTTTTGTTGTTTTTTTTTAACAGAAATTCCTACCTGGCTACTGAATGTGCAACAACCTTCCCAGGAGCAATAACTCTGGCTCAACGATTGATTTTCCTGTTTAGTAATTGTGTATGAGACATTCATATTCCTTGAAGCGTCCCGTACTCTTTATCGTGTTATGAATTATTTCCGACCTGTTTGAAATTGTTATCTCTTGTCTGGAAACCAGTCTTTTTAGCGATATTTGTATTGCTCAATTAATGGGCCAAAGACGTCAGACAGAAACTAGGCTGGATTTGATCAGCGACTCATAGCTAACTGCTTGCATCATGATCAGCGAACCAAAACCTAATCCAAACTCTAATCCGCCTTCATGTAACGTGCCTGATAAAACAGAATAACCAACGCGGTTGGCCGCAAAGAGGGACAATAAACACGATACCTAATACCGTCGTGCTGAAATGAAGTCGAGCATGTTGGTAAGAATGACTCAGGTATCGTAGTTTGGATGTAAACCAAGGCATATCGCAGATTATGCCCACTTAGCGCCCTCTTTATGGAAGCTCAACTAAGGGAAATAATTGTGGGCTGGACACAGAATAAGAATATTAAGAAGAGGAAGAAGCAGAAGAAGAAAAAAAACAAGAGAAGAAAAAGGTACACATTTTTAATTAATAATTTTTTAAAATTTAATGTTACCCTTACAGCGGTAAAAACCTGTTATTTTCGGTTATAAATTCAAATTAATTATGTTAATTGCACAATATTATTAACAAGGTATTAAAACGGGTTGTCATCCGTTTCAGATGAAACTAGGCACTCAGTCTTACGTTCTCTGAAGGCTCTACACATGTTTTATACTGGAAACTTTTGGGTCAGTGGTGAATATGCTACCGCGATGTAAATAAGGGCGAACTCAAGACTTCAGGTTTAACTCTTTAGCTCCGGAATTATGAAGCTGTCTTGAGCATAACTACATGAGTTCAAACAATAAACTATAAATCTGTATTCCGGTATTTAACCCATTTCTGTAAGGTCTATGGTGCTGGAGACCGCATGCTCAGTTTGATCACCGCAAGGTGTCCGGTCACAGTTTTCATTCAACTACAGAGACATATATTTTAACCCTACTACGAACCCGGGAGCCGCGATAGCTCAGTGATTAGTGAACTGGACTACAAATGACAAGAGGTAGGGTTCGATCCCAGCTGACGGCTTCCGGGTCACCCAGCCTTTAATGCGTACCGGATTTTTTTTCTGGGAAAGTAAAGCGGCACGGGCGTAATATCGACCACATTATCATAGACCAGATCATAGAACGGAAAATCAAATTGATCACATATGTATTAATAATAAATTTAAGTCATCCTTACAGGATGTAAAAGTATATAGAGGGGCAGATATAGCTTCTGATCATCATCTTCTGTTAGCCAAACTTAAAATTAAATTAAAAAGGTATAATACAACGAATAAGGGTAGAAAGTATTTCAATGTAGGGTTTCTTAAAGAACAAGGAATTAAAGATAAATTCGCAGTCACAATATCAAACAAATACCAAGTCCTCCAACAACTAGAAAATACAATAAATATAGAAGATCATTGGAAACAGGTAAAAAATATATGGAAAGAGACATGCGAAGAAACACTGGGGAAAAGAGAACGCCAGAATAAGGCATGGATGACAGCAGAGACCCTGGATAAAATTAAAGAAAGAAAGAACAAGAAAGCAGACATAAATAAAAGCAAAACAAGAAGTAATAAAGCCAAGACACAGGAAGCTTACACAGAGGTGAACAAAGAAGTGAGAAGATGCATTAAAAGGGATAAGAGGAAATATATAGATGAACTAGCTAAAGAGGCAGAAGAAGCAGCAAATAAAGGGAATATGAAAGAACTGTACAACAGCACAAAGAAATTAGGTGGAAAATACAAACAGATCAACGCCTTTATCAAAGACAAGAAAGGAAATCTGCTTAGTAATATAAGGGAACAAATGGAGAGATGGAAAGAACACTTTGAAGAACTTTTGAACAGACCCGGCTCAAATAATCCTCCAGATATACTACCAGCAGAAGAAGAGTTACACGTTAACTGCGGAAAACCAAGCAAAGAAGAAATAATGAAAGCCATCAAATTATTAAAAGATGGTAAAGCCACAGGACCAGATGAAATTCCTTCGGAAGCCATCAAAGCAGATATTAACACCTCTACCAAGATGTTACAGGATCTATTGGATAAAATTTGGGAGAGGGAAGAAATACCTAAAGACTGGAGAGAAGGTTATATGATCAAACTACCAAAGAAAGGAAGTTTACAGGAGTGCACAAATTATAGGGGAATTATGCTACTATCAGTGCCAGGAAAAATATTAGGCAGAATCATTCTGGAGAGACTAAAAGAGGCTATAGAGAAACACTTGAGAGATGAACAAGCAGGTTTTAGGAAGAACAGATCATGTGCTGATCAAATAACTACCCTACGTATAATAGTTGAACAAAGTTTAGAACTAAAATCCCCACTATATATTGGATTCATAGATTACGAAAAGGCATTTGATAGTTTAGACAGAAGAATGCTTTGGAAGTTGCTGAGTCATTACGGAATCCCCATAAAGTTTATTAACCTGATAAAAACAATGTATGAAGGAACAAAATGTAGTGTGGTGCATGAAGGACAGCTTACAGAAGCATTTGAAATAAGAACAGGAGTAAGGCAAGGATGCCTCCTGTCTCCATTTCTCTTTCTACTGGCCATAGATTGGATTATGAAAATAACTCAAAACAACAGAAATGGGATCCAGTGGTCACTGACCAAACAACTTGATGATTTAGACTTTGCTGATGACATAGCTCTCCTATCACACAGCCATCAACAGATGCAGGATAAAATGAGTATATTAGATGAGAGATCACAACAGCTAGGACTAAAGATTAATAGAGATAAGACCAATATTATGAGAATTAATGCAGTTGGCAATAACCATATAAAACTAGGAGAAATACCTCTACTAGACGTACAATCTTATATATATCTGGGCAGTAATATAGATAAAGAGGGAGGAACAGAAAATGATACCAAAATAAGGATATCAAAAGCAAGAGGAGCTTTCATTGCACTGGGAAACATATGGAAATCCAAAGAAATTAGGCTAAATACAAAAATAAAAATTTTCAACTCAAATGTTAAGTCGGTCCTATTATATGGCTGTGAAACATGGAGAATGACAAAATTGACAATCACGAAAGTACAGACTTTCATTAATGGATGCTTGCGCAGAATAAAGGGATGGAAATGGCAGGACAAAGTCACTAACGTGGAATTATGGAAATGTACCGGTCAAATACCAGTGGATAAAGAGATACAGCGAAGACGATGGCGATGGATAGGACACACACTACGGAAGCCAACTGAGAGTATTACACAACAGGCCCTTTTTTGGAATCCCCAGGGGAAAAGACAAAGAGGAAGACCAAGGAATTCTTGGAGAAGACAGATAGAAGCAGAGATGAAGATGATGGGGAAGACATGGAATGATCTTAAAAGAATGGCAAAAAACAGAACGACTTGGAAAGTGTTTGTTGAAGACCTATGCTCCACCAGGAGCTAAAAGGTAAAAGAAGAAGAGAAGAAAGCGGCACGGGCGTAATACCGACCACATTACCCCAAAAATCATGTGTCGAGGGTCTGTAAAATTCATGGTCACTAACACCATATTGTGTATATCCCTATACGCCACTTGGAGTGACGGGGGTACTTTATTTTATTTTATTTTTTTTTTACTTCTACAGCCCGCAGTGATCTTATTTCTATCTATCTATTGTCCTTTCGAGCCGAAGACGGCACATAGGGCAGAACCACAATCTCAAAAACAGAACCCTTGCGTGTCAAAATTGCACATATTGCAGAGATCACTGCTTCTAAAATCTATAATTCTGTTTCCATAACAATACATTTTACAATGACAGCTTGTCAAGCCATAGATCAACCTCCTTAGTCGCCTCTTACGACATGCTTGGAAGGACACAGTGTCACTATTCTTTACTGATCTTATTTACAGAATGACAATTCAACAGACCACGTGCTCTCCTTAATTGAAACATGTCGTGTGATCAAGTGCAGGCTTCATAATAAGCCTTGAATATCCCAAAAGAGAAACAGAACATCAACATAACAATAGACGGCAGACAACTAAAACAAGCAGGGGAATTTAAATACCTAGGAAGTCTAATGACAAACGATAATTCACAAACTGCAAAAATAGACTCAAAATGCAACAAAGCTTGTCAAATCATTGGACAGCTATCAGCACTATTGTCCAATAAGGAAGAAATTGTAGAGACAAAATGGGCACTCTACAATACAATCTTCGTTCCAATGTTGTGCTAACAATGTCAGTCCTGGACCCTAGATGCAAGAACAATAAGAAAAATAACCTCTACAGAGATGAAATGTGTCAGACGAATGACAGGAATCAGCCTGAGAGATAAGATCAGAACAGAAGAACTGAGAAAACAGTTATTAATAAATCCGCCATAGAATATACAAGGAAACAACAGATAAAATGGTTTGGTCACGTGACAAGGCAGAAAGATCAAAACAAAAAAGAACTAGAACAAAAGACAACAAGTGATATCTCCCATCGACGCTGAAAGACAGATGAGGAAGGAAAGAAGAAGAAGAAGAAATGCAGGCGTCTGTCTAAATAATGTTTGTGGTTGCAACTTTTCAAATGAAGGAGAAGATCCAGAAATCTGGATAAATACGGTCAGCGACCCAAATATGATTGTATGCGTCATAGGATCTGCGAATAACAGAGCTATTCAAGAACCTGCTCCACCTTCCGATGGTGCTTCTGAAAAAAGCTTATTCAAATCTAGCAAAAGCGAGTACCGATGGAAAAGGAAAACATAGATAAAACTATCTTTACGACACATAGTAGTACCATTGCTGGTGTATGTCCGGGGGGGGGGGGCATTCAAAGGGATAAAGGCAGCTTGGTCAAGCAGTCACCACAACGTGTGCGACTCATGATTTTTATTTCACCCCCCATAGAAAAAATCCTTTCTGTCTACCGCGGGCTTCGAACACCGTAGGTCAGCTTTTCAGCCAGCGGAACAGTGGTTTTAGCCCCACAGCCACGCGCACCGATAAGGTAAAGGTAAAGTACGAGACTTGAACCGGCGTCTTAGCACGCGAGTTTTCACCCATATGGTGCTCGGCCGCCTATCCAGAAATGTTCGGAGATTTCTGGATAGTGTCGCCTCAAGCATCGAAACTCTCGATGCGAGGCGACAATCCTCACCTTGCCAGGGTAATACCCTGATTCCCATTTCTGCCAACGGCTGGGTCGACCGTGGGGGTATTTTTTTTTCTAACCACGAGTACAATTCACACTGCTCCCAGCGAGAATCGAACACGGATTGTCCGAACGTCGGTAGTCCAGTCGGGTAGTTTTCCCAACTAGGCTACCGAGGTCTCCAAGGAAAACATACACCCAGGTACTTAAAAATTCCGTCTGAGGACGCATGTGTTGGCCGAAAAGCGTAAATGTCATAGTCTACCTTCAATCTACAAAAGATAATCTACCTGCAAGCTACAAAACATAGTCTATCTGCAAGCTACAAAACATAGTCTACTTGCAAGCTACAAAACAGCGCATCTCCGCCAACTTAATGCCCTTTTAAGGCGAGAAGACGATAAATACTTTCCAACCCGTCAGTAGGCCTAGACGTTGGGAGAAAGCCAAAGAGAAAGAGAATAAATTCAGGAAGCAGCTTCGAACAAATGCACGCTGAAGATTGGTGCACCAAGACATTAAAAAAAATTAAAACAGTACAAAGTAATTCGCTAATAAACGTACCACTAAGAATACGAAACGAATATATGCAGCACATGATAGCTTTGTTAATTATGAATAAATATATTTGGACAGCTCGTGCGGCCGGAAGCATTGGGCCGGAGTGTCATTGTCACGCGAACGTACACGCCAGTTGCCAGGAGGGCTTGGCTGGATAGCAGTGGCCTGGATGTCACGAACTCTGTTGCGATCGATGCTCTTGAAGATGGTGACAGCACGATCCAACACGCCTCAGGAGATTGCTGGCTGGCAATGGAAGCTTCTGAACTTTTGACCTTCTTTTTCCACAACATTCCGTATAATAGTTATCGCTCCCTGGAGCAGCAATGTCTCAATTGATGTGCCACGCGGAATGTGAACCCAGACAGTGTACGCAGAAGGTCGAATAAAAACAAGATGGTAATTGAAGAATTACACACCAAAAAAAGAAAGCGATGAATTGCATAAACACTTTGTTGACTTGAAATAACATTATTTTGAGAACGAAAGCTTCTATCTCATCAATGACTTTCAACGTAGCCAAAATTACGTTGTACTGTCTCGGTAGGTAAGTAGCCCGGTGCATCCGATAATCATATTTGTGTTTCTCTTCATCTGGTACAAACACTTCCAACTGTCCCGATTGGGTGAGTATCATGGTAGACATAAGCACCAGCATCGTTCTAGTGGTGATGGTAGTTATGTTACCATCTGTTATGGTAGTTATGTTACCATCTGTTATGGTAGGAATGTTACCATCTGTTATTGTAGTTATGTTACCATCTGTTATGGTAGTTGTGTTACCATCTGTTATGGTAGTTATGCAACCATCTGTTATGGTAGGTATGTTACCATCTGTTATGGTAGTTATGCTACCATCTGTTATGGTCGTTATGCAACCATCTGTTATGGTCGTTATGCAACCATCTGTTATGGTAGTTATGCAACCATCTGTTATGGTCGTTATGCAACCATCTGTTATGGTCGTTATGCTACCATCTGTTATGGTAGTTATGCTACCATCTGTTATGGTAGTTATGCAATCATCTGTTATGGTAGTTATGCAACCATCTGTTAAGGTCGTTATGCTACCATTTGTTATGGTCGTTATGCTACCATCTGTTATGGTAGTTATGCAATCATCTGTTATGGTAGTTATGCAACCATCTGTTAAGGTCGTTATGCAACCATCTGTTAAGGTCGTTATGCTACCATTTGTTATGGTCGTTATGATACCATCTGTTATGGTAGTTATGCAATCATCTGTTATGGTAGTTATGCAACCATCTGTTAAGGTCGTTATGCTACCATTTGTTATGGTCGTTATGCTACCATCTGTTATGGTAGTTATGCAATCATCTGTTATGGTAGTTATGCAACCATCTGTTAAGGTCGTTATGCTACCATCTGTTATAGTTGTTATGCTACCATCTGTTATGTTGGTTATGCTACCATCTGTTATGGTCGTTATGCAACCATCTGTTATGGTCGTTATGCTACCATCTGTTATGGTCGTTATGCTACCATCTGTTATGGTAGTTATGCAATCATCTGTTATGGTATTTATACTACCATCGACATCGAGTATGGGGTCATGCATCTCCTCCCCCACTATAAAAGGTTTTGGTTAGGAGACGCCTTGGTAACCCCAGTCAGCGCCTGAGGGGTACGATCCGCGCCCGCTGCAACGGATCATGCAGTACATATCTCCCCCAACGGATCATGCAGTACATATCTCCCCCAACAGATCATGCAGTACATATCTCCCCCAACAGATCGTGCAGTACATATCTCCCCCCAACGGACCATGCAGTACATATCTCCCCCAACAGATCATGCAGTACATATCTCCCCAACAGATCGTGCAGTACATATCTCCCCCCAACGGACCATGCAGTACATATCTCCCCCAACAGATCATGCAGTACATATCTCCCCCAACAGATCATGCAGTACATATCTCCCCCAACAGATCGTGCAGTACATATCTCCCCCAACGGATCATACAGTACATATCTCCCCGAACAGATCGTGCAGTACATATCTTCCCCAACAGATCGTGCAGTACATATCTCCCCCAACGGACCATGCAGTACATATCTCCCCCAACAGATCGTGCAGTACATATCTCCCCCAACGGACCATGCAGTACATATCTCCCCAACAGATCATGCAGTACATATCCCCCCCAACAGATCATGCAGTACATATCTCCCCCAACAGATCGTGCAGTAATATCTCCCCCAACGGATCATGCAGTACATATCTCCCCCAACAGATCGTGCAGTACATATCTCCCCCAACAGATCATGCAGTACATATCTCCCCCAACAGATCGTGCACTTCATATCTCCCCAATAGATCATGCAGTACATATCTCCCCCAACGGATCATGCAGTACATATCTCCCCCAACGGATCATGCAGTACATATCTCCCCCAACGGATCATGCAGTACATATCTCCCCCAACAGATCGTGCACTTCATATCTCCCCCAATAGATCATGCAGTACATATCTCCCCCAACGGATCATGCAGTACATATCTCCCCCAACGGATCATGCAGTACATATCTCCCCCAACGGATCATGCAGTACATATCTCCCCCAACGGATCATGCAGTACATATCTCCCCCAACAGATCGTGCACTACATATCTCCCCCAATAGATCGTGCAGTACATATCTCCCCCAACAGATCATGTAGTACATATGATAAACGAAACAATCTACGATTTTGTTATCATGAATCAACGATAATAGTGTTGTAGAATATAAATAAGATCACTGTTATCCTGTTGAGTTCTTCTTTTCCCTATAATATTTCTTTCAGTTTGACATTTAGCAACTTCTTACACGGTTCCTAACTCATGGATGTCTTTGTTCGATATGTATTGTATGACTTCTTATCAAGCAACAAAATGTATGCGCTGTATTCCTACCCATGGTGCTCCAGTATAACCTCACTTGTTTGCCTTTATTTGCTTCCATTATAGGTCGCCAGGTTGTCTACTGGTCTGCTCGCCTTCACCCAACCCCCCCCCCATCCCTTCCTCCCTCACTTCTCATGTAGTCTACTATATGATATAAGTTCTTTAGGTGCTAGCTTAATCACTCCCAAACAGTTTATATACAATACGATATATTTAACATTAATTTAATATAACAATTCTTAGTGCATGAACCTAATGACAGCAATTAACGCTTGTTTAACCATGGCAATTCTGTCCGTGCTGGTGGACAAAAAAAGGAAAATTATAAGAGTCAACGTGTTAACAGAAATAAATGAAGCCTGTAGCTTTTCTTTTTCCAAAATGAACTATCAGCAACTAATAAGCTACTTGTTTAGTGTGTCGCCATCACTTGTATTCGCGGTCACTCACTTTTTATTTAGCATCTTCTATCCGTCTTACTTGTGTGATTTCTTCACCAGACTTTTCATCTTTATCTCCATTCAGTTGACAATGACATTTTCCTTATAACGTCTACTCTGTTGTTTTTCATTGTTTTCTTGACGACTCTTTCTATTTTATATTATTCAACTTTGGTCACCCGTATGTAAATCTGTGCCAACTCCTACATCAGAACTTATATTGACCAAAGCGATAGTAATTTTCCCCGCTATTAAAAGTCTTACACTGCTCGAGGTACCAAACCAAAACGCAGATGAAACACACAGCTCACAGTGTGCACAGAGCACTTAACTCAGTAGTTCCTGCAACAAACCGAAAATAGTCGGACATTACGATTGTTTACGATGAATGATGATATCGTATGATGGAGAACAGATGGCTGTGTTCACTTTCTGTGCGGTTTCGCCTTATGTCTTTTGGCGTGTGCTGAGACTGCTATGATGGGGACTACAACTACCTTTCTTTGTTTGAGAGATGAGATAGTAATTCGGATGATTCCACTGGCACGGGCGGTTGAGCAATTATGAATTTTAATTCGTTTGCAGTGATTCCGGGGTCTTCCATAACCATAACCAAATTAATCTAACTTAGTAGAAGAGAGCTCAAATAGTTTGCAACACTTTTTGCATTGTTATTTATGGAAAAAAAAACATTGTTTATATTTCCCAACATCACACAAAGAAATGTATGTAATACCCCGCCACATTAATAATAACAATAAACATGCAATAAATTACATAAACCCTATTTGATTTTAAAATATTTGTGACAAACAACCTTTTTAAGAAAAGTGAGTGCAGTGGGCGGGATTCAAGTCATACACAGAAAATAAAACGCAATATGTTTGACAATATGACACATCATTAATTGTTTTAGTGACATAAATTTTAGTTTAAATTATCACCCTATGAACTACACATAAAACAGATACATATTTAGTTTTTAGTCATCCCCATATAAACTATACATAAAACAGATAAATATTTAGTTAAAATAATCCCCATATAAACTATACATAAAACAGATAAATATTTAGTTAAAATAATCCCCATATAAACTATACATAAAACAGATAAATATTTAGCTTAAATAATCACCATATAAACTATACATAAAACAGATAAATATTTAGTTAAAAATAATCACCATATAAACTATACATAAAACAGATAAATATTTAGTTAAAATAATCCCCATATAAACTATACATAAAATAGTTAATATTCAGTTTTTTTTTTAAATTACCATAAGAACTACATATAAAACAGATAAAGCGACGGTTATCATGTGTGTGTGTTTCTCATTGTGTCTTCTAAGCTGACATTCCTGATATTAAACCCACGTCTTTCCATATCTAACTTATTACTTGGTTTAAAAAAAAAAAAACACATCTGTATAACATTTTTTTTTCTGAAAAAGAAATCGGTAGTTGTGTCCCTCTATATTACTCATTGAAGACAGCGCGGTCTTTTTTTCCCTCTCTCTCTTTTGGTAATCCCCGCCACTCTTAAGCTAACGATCCACGGATAGATCGATCAAGATCAAAGTATTAGACTGGATTCTCTGACCAGCTTAAAGCTATAGCTGAAGAAGTTCTGTTTCAAAAGAAATCTTTTCACTGCCTCCAGCCTCCAAGTCAGTGATCGCAATAAACCTTGTCACTCATCGACCGGAGCCAATAAGAAATGTGGTGCTGGTACCAATATATATTTTTTTACATAAGCTATACGTTTTCTTTTACATTTATTTTCGTTTGCCATGTGAGGAGTTTACGGCTAAGGTGATGTTCAACAACAGGGATGAGTTTACGGATAAGGTGCCGTTCAGCAACAGGGATGAGTTTACGGCTAAGGTGCCGTTCAGCAACAGGGATGAGTTTACGGATAAGGTGACGTTTATCAACAGGGCTGAGTTTATGGCTAAGATGACGTTTATCAACAGGGCTGAGTTTACGGCTAAGGTGCCGTTTATCAACAGGGATGAGTTTACGGCTAAGGTGACGTTTATCAACAGGGATGAGTTTACGGCTAAGGTGACGTTTATCAACAGGGATGAGTTTATGGCTAAGGTGACGTTTATCAACAGGGCTGAGTTTATGGCTAAGGTGACGTTTATCAACAGGGCTGAGTTTATGGCTAAGGTGACGTTTATTAACAGGTCTGAGTTAAAAGAAACACTGCATTTGGATAAGCTTGTTTGCATTCACCTAGTGAATAAAGGAACAGACCTCTTTGTTATCCGCCAAAGGACTTAAATGGTTAGTGAACTGGACTACAAAGGACACGAGGTAGGGTTCGATCCCAACCGACGGCTTCCGGGTTCACCCAGCCTTAAATGGGTACCGGATTTTTTCAGGGAAAGTAAAGCGGCACGGACGTAATACCGACTACATACCGATCCCAAAAATCATGTGCTGAAGGTCAATAAAATTTATTGTCACTAACACCATATTCTCTATACGCCACTTGGCGTGACGGGGGCACTTTACATTTTTTATTTTATGCTGTGCTGTGAAGTAGAGTTCAACAGCAGAAATTGTTGGAGGAGAATTAGGATCAGGAAGATTTATGACGTAGCTTGCAGCAAGATTAATCTCAGAGAAAATTTCAAGGTAATTTCTTCCTATTCTTCTTCTGACCTATGGAAGCGAATCATAGACAGTAGACAAACAAATGAAAAGACGGTTAGAGGCCACAGAGATGGGATTTCTCAGAAGAATGTTGAAAGTTCCCTGGACAGATAAAAAGACCAATGAGGAAGTTCTCAAAGAGGCCAACACAAAAAGGGAGCTCTTAAAAACGTCAGGAAGAAGCAATCAACATTTTTCGGGCACATCATGAGAAGAGGAAAGTTGGAATACTTGGTTACAACTGGCAAAATAAAAGGAAAGAGAGATCGCGGACGACAAAGAGAGAAAATACTGGATAGCTTGGTGTCATGGCATGGAAAACAGCCAACAACAGAACTGATACGATGCACTGTAGATAGAAGATTGTGGAGGGACATGATCGCCTACGCCAGCCGGCAGGGTACATGATGACGATTCTTCTTCTAATTATTATTATTATTGTTATCATTATTGTTATTATTATCATTATTGTTATTATCATCAATATTTTCATTATCATTATTACTAATAAGGATAATATATCAAGTAAAAGTAAAGTAAAGAGCCCCGTCACGCCAAGTGGCGTATAGGGAATATGGTGTTAGTGATCATAATTTGTACAGACCTTCAACACATGATTTTTGGGGTAATGTGGTCGGTATTACGCCCGTGCCATAAGTTGTGGGTAGACTTAATCACCTACACCTGCAGGCTTGTTACCTGATGGTGATATTATTATTTTTCCTCTTCTTCTATGTTCCTCCGACAACTACTGTTCAACAAGTATGTTAAATTGACGTAGATGCGTTGTGTTGTTCTTATGCAGCAGAGTTGTGACATTTGCGCCTTTTGTCCAACGTCTCCGACTTCAGGGAACAGGTAAGTAATCGCAGTGCTGCGGTAAAGCTGGTATTGAGTTATTGAGTTATTTGCGGGTCATCATCATTGCACTCCGAACATGTCCATAGGTGCTCAGATCCCCTCCTCAGCAATTCCTTCAGTGTCCAGCGACTGACGACTCCAGTTCTATGTTGGTTGATAAGTCTTCTTACACGGCCACCAAGTGTCTCATTTCTGGCTGTGCCCATCTTAACTCCCATTTCCATCATCCGAAGAAGTGACGTTGATCTGTGTTTGTCGAAGTCCCGTGCTCTTCCCACATCTCGAAGGGCATTGATGACGTCCGCCCGATGCATCGGTTGCCCGTCCTCAACGACAGCGCAGCTAGCCAACCTGTCCGCTCTCTCATTTCCCCGTACTCCCGCATGTAAAGCTGGTAGCAAGGAGCAAGTATTGGTGTGTAACATTCAGCATTGATTTCCAACTAAGTGTTTTTACATTACATTTTATTAATTTCCAACTTTTAATTAATGATTTTCCAGTTTAAAAAAAAGTAAAGTGTAGTGTTAGTGACCATAAATTTTACAGACCTTCGGCACATGATTTTTGGGGTAATGTGGTCGGTATTACACCCGTGCCGCTTTACTTTCCCAGAAAAAAAATCCTGTACCCATTAAAGGCTGTGTGAACCGGAAGCCGTCGGTTGGGATCGAACCCTACCTCTTGTCCTTTGTAGTCCAGTTCACTAACCACTGAGCTATCGCTGCTCCCGATTTTCCTGTAGTATAGTGTTTTCACTCTCGATTTGTCTTCTCTTGTCATTTCACTTTCTATTTCAGATGCACTAGATTTGATTGTTCTAGAACATGTAGTTTAGTTTATCTTCATTTCGTTCTCCTCCTCTGTGTTCGTGTTTTCTGAGGAAGGCCGAAACATCATGATTTTGTTTTGTCCCCTTTTTGTAAAGCAGTCACCAAACTTAGTAGGAGTGTGCGTTACGCCCCGCAACATCCGATTTCAGCATGGAATTTTTGGGCACCGGGTTGCCTTCTTTCTTTGATACCTAAGACTAGTTATATAGAAAAAAATATATAAAGAACGGTATGGTTAAAGCTTCGCGTAACAAGTGCACAACATAAACCAGAACAACGTTTCGACGCAATAGACCTTCAACAGGAACAAATATTCTACACACATACAAATATGACAGTCTAAAATAAAATATGTTCTAGAGGTACTACTTTATTTTAGGCTGCCATATGTGTACGTGTGTTGTATGTTTGTTCCTGTTGAAAGCCTTTGGCGCCGAAACGTTGTTCTGGTTTGTGCTGTCCATTTATTACACCAAGCTTTAACTATACCCTTTTTTTCTATGAGTTCTATATATATTTTTTTTTCTTTTCTCATCACTATTGGCTTCACTGTAGCTTCGCATTTTGATGCATTTATTTGCATTTTTTGCCTAGACTCTACTAGACTAGTTCGTCTGTTTGCAATGCCGCTACGGGGAGATGAGGTAGTATCTTGATCAGTTCTGGATCAGTAATCCTGACGGAAGCAGTCAGCTATGAGTCGTGAATGTTTTTAGCTCAGAAACTTCTGGACGTCTTGAGTCCAGTTAACAGGCATTTATAGAAGATAGAAAGACGAAGAACTCCCTAGCTACAATAACCTTTTTCCACTTTAGTCCTGCTGCTTTTGCCATGGAGACAAATAATAATAAATGAATATTGTTATAGAGGGAAACTGCTGAGGCGTTAATCAGCGAATCAATTAGAGTAAGAGGTATGTTTATAGCACTAGGAAAAAATAACTAATAATCAACAACAGAAAAAAAAAAAACAAAGAACAATATATGGACCGAGGTAGGCTCGAACCCATACTCAGTGTGTCATGAGCTGTTGCAGGGAATGTGTTTATGTACTTTTAAAGACATTAAACGGCCCTCACAGGTTTGCGAGCAAATTTCATATTTAATAACAATTCTTGATAACAAATGTGCGAAACTAAATAGCTGACTTCATAAACGTTACCATACCAACAATGATGTATCAATCCTGTTTTGTCTGCCCAGTGTCAATAACATAATACTTATCATTATTTACTATTGTGCTTTTTAAGTTTTCTGGAAATTTGTTTTATGTAGGTGGAATGTACTGTTAAAATAGATTGATTAGCATGATTACAATATGAAAATATATCAATTACGTGCGATATTTTTATAAAATCATATATAATAAATATATTAAATTATATATTTTTATATTATTAATTAATTATTATTAAATGAAATTAAATTATAATATTTACACTATAATAATTGTGTGTTTATATTTTATGTTTATTAGTTTATTACTAATCATCATAATTATTAAATAATTATAATATTACAGTTGATTAATATCGTTATATCAATTAATTAATGATACAATCAATTCATCATATTTTATGCTGTGAGTGATTGAATGCGATGATTATCGCACAATAACATAATGATAACCCTTGCCATATATGCCTTATGGCTTATGCCTTATGAACTTATGACTTATGTTATGAGTCACTTGACTTAAATATTACTAAGAATCATTATGCTAAGAATGCGAAACAAAATCAGTTCAGAAAATGGTGATGAACAGTGTGGTTTTGTTGGAGGTAAAGGTACGAACAATGCCATATATACAGTACTGTATTATACACCATAAGTATAAGATTTTTAGTTTAAAAAAGCCATCAGGTGGAAACAGATCTATACCTATATTTCATAGATTATTATTACCAAAGCATTTTACAAAGTAAAAAACCAAGAAATAATCAAAATTTTAGAAAGCATAAACGTAGACAACAAAGATCTAAGAATAATCAAGAACTTGTCCTGGCAACAAACAGCGGCCATAAGAACTGGAAACCAATTGGGAATGTTTCAACAGATGAAACAGGGTGTCAGGCAATGTTGCATGCTGTCACCAGATTTGTTTAATATATATAGTGAGATTATTTTAAGATCCATAAGGGCTATGCCTAGAATAACAGTTGGAGGTCATAAATATAAATTTATAGTGAAGGAAAATAAAAATAAAGGACTCAGCTTCAATAGCAAAAAGACAGAAGTAATGGTAGCAACAAAGAAAAAGACATTACCGCAATGCACAATAAAAACAAGTGGAACAATATTAAAACAGGTAAATGAATTTTAAAATCTGGGAACATTGTTAACTTCAGATGGTAGATGTACAACAGAGGTGAGGTGCAGAGTGGCTCAGGCAAAACCAGCTTTCCGCAAAATTAGGAAGATACTATGCAATCCATTTTTGACAATAGAAATGAGAACAAAAGGTCTTAACTGTTATGTAGAGCCACTCTTAACATATGGATGTGAATCATGGACAACAGGACAACAGAAAAGAAAATCATTGAAGTCTGTAGGAATGTGGTTTTACAGAAGAATGTTGAGAATACCATGGACAGCTAAGAAGAGTAATGAAAACGGTCTGAAAGAGGCGAAAGAAAAATAGAGAGATATTCTCCAAAATTAGAAAAAAACAATCATCATTTTTTGGCCATGCAATGTGAAGAGAACAGCTGGATGATATTGTGACAACTGGGAAGATTGAGGGGCAAAGAGATAGAGGGAAGCAAAAAGAAAAGATACCAGACAGATTAAGTAAATGGCTTGCCTGAAGGTCAACTACAGAAATGATAAATAACTATCGAGAATGAAAGTTGTGGAGAGACATGATCACCTACGCCAGCAGGCATGGTACTTGATGATGATGATGAATCATACTTTATACATACATACATTCATACAAACAAAAGCTAGGAATAATAATTCCATCTTTATCATCAATGAATACATAAAAAAACAACAGCTAAATTGGTTTGGACTTCTGATAAGACAGAATGGTCAAAATACAGCTCAAGCCATCAATAAATGTTACAAGAACACCAGACTCAAGGGTCAACCATGAAAAAGATGGATTGATGGAATATTAGAAATGTTAAAACATATAACAGCGGCAGAGCTCATTATAGAAAAAAAGACATAAATTATATCTCTCCTTAACTCTGATTGGCAAACGAGGAAGGAAATAAGAAAAAGAAGACTTCCATGTAACATTTTCATTATTTGTATTATTCTTCTGTCGTCTTATTTTTAATCATGTAGACTTTAGCTTAAAAAGTGCTAATCACTCTTAAATAACTTTGTTATTACTTTTCTCTAGGTTCATCAATAAACGATATGACAACACAATTAACAAAGAAAAAAATAACTATTGCTGATTCTTTGAACAAAAGTCAGGGAAGTATGAATGGGTATGTACTAAAGTTGAGCTACTTGATTACAGTGGATAGCTCACAATTTTGTAACATACAATACCATTTATTACTGTATAAATCAGGGAGGCGCGATAGCTCAGTGGTTAGTCAACTGGACTACAAAGGACAAGGGATAGGGTTCGATCCCAATCGACGGCTTCCAGGTTCACCCAGCCTTAAATGGGTACTGGATTTTTTTTCTGGGAAAGTAAAGCAGCACAGGCGTAATTCCGACCACATTACTCCAAAATTCATGTGCGTAAGGTCTGTAAAATATAGGGTCACTAACACCATATTTCCCTATACGCCACTTGGCATGACGTGGGGTACTTTACTTTTTTTTTTTACTGTAAAAATCAGATAATGATAATGCAGTTGGCAAAGGCATTGTTTAGTTTTTGAGAGAGCTTGAATGTTTCTTCATCTTCTTTCCTTCTTCATTTGCCTTTCAGCATTGAGGAGAGATTTAATTTGCAGTCTTTTGTTCTTCTGTTTTCCTATCCTGCTGTTGTGTTTCCTGGTGTTGTAATAGTGTCAATAGCGAATGGAAGAAAAACGTATCCCCATGCAAATACTATATGGTGAACTAACACACGGAAAAAGACAAATCGGCAGACCTAAACTATGATATAGAGATATCTGTAAATCATATCTGAATGACTTCTCCATCTGTGAATATGACTGGGAACATCTGGTAAGTGATCACACAACATGGAGAGCATGTATAAGGAATGGTATAACATCATTTGAGACTAAAAAAAAAAAGTAAAGTACCCCTGTCACGCCAAGTGGCGTATAGGTAATATGGTGTTAGTGACCATAAATTTTACAGACCTTCGGCACATGATTTTTGGGGTAATGAGGTCAGTATAACGCTCATGTCGCTTTACTTTCCCAGAAAAAATCCGGTACCCATTAAAGGCTGGGTGAACCCGGAAGCCGTCGGTTGGGATCGAACCCTACCTCTTGTCCTTTGTAGTCCAGTTCACTAACCACTGAGCTATCGCGGCTCCATTTGAGACTGTGCTAAGGCAAAACTTAGAAGAGAAAAGACTCATGAAAAAGGTTGGAAAACCCTGTGAACCAGTGTGCCTGACTTGTTCTTTCTGTGGCCATATGTGTTTGTCAAACATTGGTAGAATTAGTCACGAGAGAATCTGTTCGACAAAAACAAAACCTAAAAAAATACACAATAGCCTCCACTAGACTGTCTGACAAGACGAAAAAGGCCATAAAGGTCTAACACATTTCATCTTGGTGGTGGTTATATTTTTTATTGTTCTTACATCTAGGACCCAGGACTGGCATTGGTAGCACAATGTTGGGATAACGATTGTATTGTAGAGTGCCTGATTTGCCTCTAGAGTAAATTTATTGTTGGACAAAAGTGATGATAGCTGCCCAATGATTTGACAACCTTTGTTGCATCTTGAGTCTATTTCTGCTGTTTGTGAATTGTCACTAGACTTCCTAGATATTTCAATTCCTCTACTTGTTTTAGTTGTCTGCTGTCTATAGTTATCTTGATGTTCTGGTTCTGGAAGGTTTGGGAGTGGGCTTAAGAAGGAGTTAGGTGTATGTTCTAAACGATCATATGTTGAGACTCTCAAATTTATTTCCAATTGAATTTCTCATCTTTTTATGTTCACACCTTAGTGATCACATCTTGGTCTTTACACTGTCTTATGATTGATTCTAATAAATTTGACTGTTGTGCTATTTCATTTATTCACTTGTTTACTTCTTATATACTAATTTGTTTCTGAAATAAAATATGTGTAAATACGTCACATAACAAACAACTATATATTATTTTTGGGAAAGTATGTAAATTGCATTTGTATTGAAGCTTTCAAAGATGAATATATTAAACTTTTACCTAGCAGGTTAATTTTAATAAATCACTTTTCTTTTTATATCACATGTAATTTATGAAGCAATTGTTTTTGTTTTTTTTTTTGTTAAATTATTTTGTTCAAGTTTGTTGTTTTTGACTAGTTTTCAACACAAACATTAGAAAAGATAATTTAATACATTTGAAACAAATGCCAACAAAGCCTTAAATATCAATTGAAAAGTTTTGACAAAAATTGAATTATATGTGAAGAGACCAATGAAAATTATATGTCAGCCTTTTTTAAGGAGATGAACTTACATTGGACATATTCTTAAAAGGAAAAAAATTAATTCCCCTCATTTTCATTATCCAAGGTGAAAAAAAAAGTAAAGAGTGCCCGTCACGCCAAGTGGCGTATAGGGAATATGGTGTTAGTGACCATAAATTTTGCAGACCTTCGGCACATGATTTTTGGGGTAATGTGGTCAGTATTATGCACATGACGCTTTACTTTCCCAGAAAAAAATCTGGTACCCATTACAGGCTGGGTGAACCAGAAGCTGTTGGTTGGGATCGAACCCTACCTCTTGTCCTTTGTAATCCAGTTCACTAACCACTGAGCTATCATGGCCCCCATTATCCAAGGTGCTGTAAGGATTTTTCTGTAATATTTTGTTTTGAATTTTGAATTTTGTTTTTGACTTCGTTGTTTGCGAGATTGTCCATGATTCACAGCTATATGTTACTTTTGGGAAGAAACATGCTCTCAATAATTTTAATTGTATTCCCTGACTGGTATTGTGTCACTTATTCTTCATTGAATTTAAGTTTTGTGTTGCTATTGCTAATCTTCTTTTGATCACTTTTTGGCAATCTCCATTGTTAGTTACTAAAGATCCCAGGTATTCATAGTTTGTTACAATTTCAAGTTCTTCAATGTTGATGCTGATTTTGGGTTGGCTTCTTGCTTTGTCAATGGACATTATCTAGACAAGATTGGAAAATGAAAGACCTATTGACACTGCACAAAACCATCATAGGTCAGTAATGGAATTTAAATATTTACTTGATATGCCAGAACTAACAGTACACATCTATGACGGCAAGCAATAAATTCACCCACATAAGTAATGTATGACCTGACAGAAACATAGATTAATATAGCAAAAACATAGATTAATCTGTCAGAAACATAGATTAATCTGACAGAAACATAGATTAATCTGACAGAAACATAGATTAATCTGACAGAAACATAGATTAATATGACAGAAACACAGATTAATCTGACAGAAACATAGATTAATCTGGCAGAAACATATATTAATTAATGATGATACAGAATCAGAAAATTACTAATCAACTATAAGCTTGTTTAAAATGCTTGCAAAAATGTATTACCTATTTTGATCTTTTTTCAGGAAGTTAAAAAAGTCAGCAGATGAACTGGTCAACATTGAAGCTGAGTTTATCAAAAGTCTCCAGAGACAGATTTATTTCTTGGAACTAGAGACCAATTATTTGTATCCATTTGGTTCCATTAAAGTATGCTTTTATTTCTTTGCTGTTTACAGTGACAACAATGATGACCATATTTTGAGTTCATTTTCCCCATTGGTTGCAGAATATATAAGCAATGGTAGCAAAATGGTTAGACATTTGCAATGTTGAGACTGGGTTCAATTCCGAAACATGGCAAATTTTGATTGGTTTAAAAGCCCACCACAAGTGATTTAAAAAAATGGAAACAAATTTGTTTCTTTTATCAAAACTGTTGTTGGGAGACAAAGTTGCCTCCCAGCAGCGGAGCTGGAAGTTGTCAGCGACTCACAGCTGATGGCTTGTGGCAGGATCGGTGACACAGAATTATTAGACCCTACTCCACCTCTCCTGGGTGCCTCCAGTAACAGAACAGACTAACCTGTACAATCTAGCCAAGCGAGAAGGGATTGAATAGGGAAGACAACCCGGTACTCAAAAATAACATGCTGAAGTTGGATGTGTTGGGCTGAAATGCGCAAATATCACAGTTTTACTGCAAACCACAACACAACGCAGACATGTTCACTTAACATCCTCATAATTGTGGATGATGAGAAGGTTATTTTCCTTTAATCATCGGGCGAATGCAAGGAACGCAAGTAAGCAAGCAAAAAATATAACAAATTAATCTGTTAATTTTTTTTTTTACCTTCCCTTGATCTCTTGAGTAGTGAGATCTGAGGTCAAGTCCTCTCGTACAATGGCAATAAAAAGGAGATCCCATGTACACATTAAAGAACACTTGACAGCTAAAATAAAAAAGAGTAGGCTACAGATTTTTCAGCTGTTGAGGCAACAATTGTCAGTTAAAAAATCCCTTCGCACAAAGTGGATTCCAGGCCATGAGTTTATGCACGTGGGCCAGAGTTTTCCTTGGATTTTCTCAAAAGATTCCCAAGATAATCAGAACACCTTTGAGATCGTCTGGGGTGCAGTGATGATGATCCTAACAACATTTATTGTTTGAAGAATGTTAACTTTTCATATAATAAGGCAGGTAGGTTTTTATAGCCTTTTTGTAAAGTTTTATTTGCCTGGTGTTCATTTTTTTTATTACATACACTTGAGAGATAATCAATGTATGATATAGAAGAGTTTAAAAATAAATAAAGTACAATTTATATATTTGATTGGAATTGGTTTTCTTTCTTAACTAAACACTAGTCGAGAGCAAGTAATAAAAGCTACAGGCATGCACCCTGAAATGATGCAAGATGCAGAAAATATGTTAAGTAAGCTAAAGGTAAGAGCTGAATAAATATTCCAATAAGATAATACACAAAAAGTAATTTTCTAAATTAATTAATGCCCAACAAACATACTTAGGAATGTGATCTACAATGCAAGATTTGTGAATGGAACTTACATCACTTAAATGCTGTGAGGCTGTCAACAGAGCTTAGGAAAGACTGTGAATGACAGCAGCCAAGATACATCAAGACCACAACTTGATTCAGAATGAATGGAGGTCAAGGTGACAAACAGGTACTGAGATAAGAGTAGTCATTGAATTATAGATGATCAAGATCAAATCCACCTCTCCCTAGTGCTTCTGAAACTAACCCATCTGACCAAGCAAATAAAGATTGAAGAGATTAAGCAGTCTGGTGAAATGCCTTGCTGAAGTTGGATGTGATAGATTGAAAGCATAAAATATCATAGCTTGCTATAAATGACAACGCAACACATTTATGCTCATTTAACATTGTTTCATGAGTGGATGATGAAGAGAAGTGAAAGGAAGGGTCAACATATTATTGGAGAAACAGATGAAAGCAGAGGTGAAGAAGATGGGAAAGGCATGGAGCACTTAAGAGGAAGGTGTTTGTTGAAGACCTATGCTGTAGAGGGAGTTGACAAGAAGAAAATGAAAAGAAGTAGCCTTTGGATGAAAAAACAAGAGTAGAGAAAAAAAAAAAAGAAGCTTTAGAAGCGTACAGTGTATTTTAAAATAAAATAGAGAATTGGTTAACAACTTTGGTCAACAACTTTGCTTCTGAAATTTTTGTGCAAATTAAAATTCTCGTTTCAACATTATAGAATTCTGGTTATTCTATTATATATCCACCATCTGCGTACTTGATAAATTAGTCTTTTAATTTTCAAAATTTCATTTTCATGTATTTTGATGTTTTAAAGTATTCTATTCAAAATATGGTATATTCACATAACAGAAAATGCAATCTAAAATGGAAAGAATGAACTTGGAGATGAAATACCAAGACACTAATATACAAGTGTTCGTCTCAGAGAAAGAAATAACTGAAGAACAGTTAATTCTAGAGAAAGGTAATAGTTACACTTTGGGGGCAGATAAATAGAATGTGAGAAAAAATATGGAAAATAAATACTTAATAACATTCCTGTTAAAAGCTATGGCCACTGTCTAGGATTCTGTGCTGACTCTGATACTAGTGGTCATATTAGGCTGCTGTGCTGACTCTGATGCTAGTTGTCATTTTAGTTTACTGTGCTGACTCTGATGCTATAGATAATTCAAAGTTTGTGCCCACAGAGTTGATCAATTATCTTGGAAACTGTTTGATGAATTTCTGTAATTATTTTTCATGAAATCTATTTTTTAACCGACCTTCAGATTTTATAACGTTTAAGTACAAAGGTAGTCTGAATTTTGCACAAATCGTTTTTTGTTATATAATTTTATGAAAATATCAAACCACGCTTTCTAAACATTAGATTTAACTGTAAATTATGTTAATTTACCAACAATGAAGAGGGCAACATTTTTCATTTGATTTTATATCTTTATCATAGAGATAGGTAAACTTTGACCAAAGTATCAAACACACATATTCGCCGAGATAGGTCAACTTTGACCAAAGTATCAAACACACATATTCGCCGAGATAGGTAAACTTTGACCAAAGTATCAAACACACATATTCGCCAAATAGCAGGCGTGTCATCAACAAAATATATGGAACAACCAGAACATCAAACACACATAGTTAGCAAATAGTAGGAGTGTCATCAATAAAATTGTGTACATCATACATATGTCATTCTGAATCAGAAGTCTCTAAGAGGTTAACAACTGTTATCAGTTGAACAAACTGCAATCCATCTCGTTACCAGTATTGTTCTTCTTCTCTGAGCACATGGTCGTCACATTTTCTCCAGTATTCAATGTCTATCGTTGAGAGGACATCACGCGTCAATTCTTTAACATCATAAAATTTTAAACGTCGTGTTCTGTGCAGCAACTTGCCCTTTGACTTTAGCCCACACAAGTTCTATTGGGTTGACGTGCAAATGATAAGGTGGGAGGCGAAGAGATGTGTGGCCATACTTTGGAATTATTTTATCAATTTGATATAACTTTGTCTTCTTAGTTTGTCTAACAAGTTGCAACAACTCTGGTTTTAAGTGGGTGTTTTGAAAGGAAACATTTTCTTTTCTAAGCCATGTGATGATTTTATCTTTTGTGCTTGACGAAATAGGAACTTTGTCCTCCAGTGCTACCGCATTATGATAGGATGCATTGTCTATTACAAGACATGAAGGTCTATCCAGAATGGATAGTAGAGTGTTCTCTATCCAGTCTCTAAGTCTCTAAAAATTCGTTCATTCATTTCAGTGTGGTAGTCCTATTGTCTGTAAACTTTGAAAAATAAGTTGTGTGTCATTAACAAGACCATTCTCTCTACTGCCAGCATATACCAATATAATGCGTTGTCCTTTGCTGCTGGGAATGCTTCTTTTATTTTCTCTGTCGACTGACTGCCATTCTTTTTCATATGTATGATGAGCGTTGACCCACGCTTTATCCAAATATACTATATCGTAGCCTTCCATTCGTCGCTCACGGTTCTGCCTCAGGCAGATATCAGGTGTGGTTTTTCACAAATAATATTTCTACCACTAGCAGATTTTGGAAAAGTAGCCTTTGAAACAAATGCCTTTTACGATCTTCCAAAGAGTTGTTTTTGAGATTTCAATATCACATTTTAATTGCAGTCGAAGTTTAAGTTTGCGCAGTGTAACAAGTTGATTAGATTCAAACATTTTCAAAATTTCACGTCTAATAACATTTTTGTCAAAATCATCAACTTTCATTTTTTTTCCTTGCTTGACCATCGCCTCTGCAGAGTCAAAGTTCTGTCCTATCCATCGATTGAAAGACTTTCTATCTATATTTAGAGCTGCCCATGTTCTGTTTTCTGGTTTTTTTATATCGTAATATAACCGACCCCTTTTAGATTCCTTGCAAAAGTGCCTGTACAATAAACCTTTTGCATTGTGATGAATTTACACTTTAAACTCTTCATGGTTTTAAAAATCAAGTAGTCACTTCACAACAGCTTACAAATTATCACATATAAAGGAATATACATTAATAGTAAGTATTTTGTCAAAATATGCCTCTGGACCAATTTAACAAGAAACCGGAAATGAAATGACCAAAAATCAACCTCGGAGTGGCTCACGTCTTACAAGTTACAAGTGCGAAACAGTGCTAAGATTGTGTGGAGAGCATGTGAAATTTTCCTTTTTAAATGGTGAGTTGATTACAACAAATGTTGGTATTGTAAAATCCTAAAATTTAGGACAAACAAAGAAAATCATATTTTTATATACCTCAAATAAGTAAAAATCTTTCCTAAATGCATGACAGTATGGCAAAAAATCAGACTGAAGGTCGGTGAAAAAATAAGATCTCATGAAAAAAATTACAGAAATTCATCAAACTGTTTCTGAGATAATTAATAAAATCTTGGCACGAATTTCTGAACAAAACTGTAGTTGTCATTTTAGATTGCTGTGCTGACCATTTTAGATTGCTGTGCTGACTCTGATGCTAGTTGTCATTTTAGATTGCTTTTCTGACTCTGATGCTAGTTGTCATTTTAGATTGCTTTGTTGACTCTGATGCTAGTTGTCATTTTAGATTGCTTTGCTGACTCTGAAGCTAGTTGTCATTTTAGATTGATTTGCTGACTCTGATGCTAGTTGTCATTTTAGATTGCTTTGCTGACTCTGATGCTAGTTGTCATTTTAGATTGCTGTGTTGACTCTGATGCTAGTTATCAATTTAGACTGCTGTGCTGTCTCTGATGCTAGTTGTTATTTTAGATTGCTGTGCTGACTCTGATGCTAGTTGTCATTTTAGATTTCTTTGCTGACTCTGATGCTAGATGTCATTTTAGATTGCTTTGCTGGCTCTGATGCTAGTTGTTATTTTAGATTGCTGTGCTGTCTCTGATGCTAGTTGTTATTTTAGATTGCTTTGCTGACTCTGATGCTAGTTGTCATTTTAGATTGCTTTGCTGGCTCTGATGCTAGTTGTTATTTTAGATTGCTGTGCTGTCTCTGATGCTAGTTGTTATTTTAGATTGCTTTGCTGACTCTGATGCTAGTTGTCATTTTAGATTGCTTTGCTGACTCTGATGCTAGTTGTCATTTTAGATTGCTTTGCTGACACTGATGCTAGTTGTTATTTTAGATTGCTGTGCTGTCTCTGATGCTAGTTGTCATTTTAGATTGCTTTGCTGACTCTGATGCTAGTTGTCGTTTTAGATTGCTGTGCTGACTCTGATGCTAGTTGTCATTTTAGATTGCTGTGCTGACTCTGATGCTGGTTGTCATTTTAGATTGCTTTTCTGACTCTGATGCTAGTTGTCATTTTAGATTGCTTTTCTGACTCTGATGCTAGTTGTCATTTTAGATTGCTTTGCTGACTCTGATGCTAGTGGTCACATTAGACTGCTGTGCTGACTCTGATGCTAGTGACTATATGTGACTACTGTGATCTCATATGCTTCATTTGAGTTCCGATGAAATTTCCAATCTAAGTAAACAAGAACCTATTTGTATTAGTTACTACAACATTAGATTAAATTATGGACATCATACATGGCTACTTACATTTTTGTAAAATTAATATTCTATTACAGGATCATTTTCCTGGATGTATACTTTTAGATGCACTTTCATAGGCTGATACACTTTTAGATGCATTTTTACATTAGCTGATATACTTTTAGATGCACATCCGGAGGTAGGCGCCAAACAGCAGCAGAGCTGAGAGCTGTCAGCAACCCACAGCTGATGGCTTGTGCCAGAATCGGTGAACAAGAACCATCTAGACCCTACTCCACCTCTTCACAGTGCCTCTAGAAAAGACTAACCTGTCTAGTCTGGCCAAGCGAGTAGGGATCAAAGAGGAAAGATAACCTGGTATTCAAAAATAACATGCTGAAGTCGGATGTGTTGGGCCAAAAGGCACAAATATCACAGTTTTACTGCAAACCACAACACAACGTATACTCGTCACTTAATTTCCTTTTGAGGGCAAATAATGAAGAGGGTGTTTTTCTTTAGTCATTGGGCGAGTGTAAGCAAGGTGTACTTTCACAGGTTGATACAGTTTTAGATACATTTTTACATTGGTTGATAATACACTTTTACATTGGTTGATAATACACTTTTATATTGGTTGATAATATACTTTTATATTGGTTGATAATACACTTTTATATTGGTTGATAATACACTTTTATATTGGTTGATAATACAATTGTCATTGGTTGATAATACACTTTCATGTTGGTTGATAATACACTTTTATATTGGTTGATAATACACTTTTACATTGGTTGATAATACACTTTTATATTGGTTGATAATACACTTTTATATTGGTTGATAATACACTTTTATATTGGTTGATAATACAATTTGCATTGGTTGATAATACACTTTTATATTGGTTGATAATACACTTTTACATTGGTTGATAATACACTTTTATATTGGTTGATAATACACTTTTATATTGGTTGATAATACACTTTTATATTGGTTGATAATACAATTTGCATTGGTTGATAATACACTTTCACGTTGGTTGATAATACACTTTTACGTTGGTTGATAATACACTTTTATATTGGTTGATAATACAATTTGCAATGGTTGATAATACACTTTCACATTGATTGATACACGTTCACATAAACTGTCCCTTTTCAGAGAGTCACCAAAAAGAGAAGACCCTGATGATAGAGGAGCTAGCAATTATGAGGAAGGAAATAGACAGACTTAACAGAGAACTGTCCTGCAAGAATGATCAGATTATTGATATTAAAAGTGAACTCGACAGAACAGAAATTCAAGTGAACGATACTGACATGAAGATTAATTCTATGAAAAGTCAGGTAAGTTACTCAATAAAAACATCATTAGTCAGTCAGCAACAGTAATTTTCCTAGTTGAGCATCAACTCAAAGGCAGTGGTCAGTGTCATGCCAAGCTGTCCTGAGAATGTTACTGCTATCAATTTTCAAAGAGAAGGCAAACCCTCAGGCAATGTCAGCCCAAAACAAAAAAATTATAAAATATAGTTAAAAAAAAAAAAAGAAAAGTAAAGTACACCCGTCACTCCAAATGGCATATAGGGAAATATGGTGTTAGTGACCCTATATTTTACAGACCTTCAGAACATTATTTTTGGGGTAATGTGGTTGGTATTACGCCCGTGATTCTTTACTTTCCCAGAAAAAAATCCGGTACCCATTTGAGGCTGGGTGAACCCGGAAGCCATCGGTTGGGATCGAACCCTAACCCGTGTCCTTTGTAGTCCAGTTCACTAACCACTGAGCTATTGTGGCTCCCTTATAAAATATAGCATTGTGGAAATTCAACATCAATCTCATATAACAATAGGTAAGCATGCACGATGAGCAAGAACTAGAGCTATGTTCTCCCCCTTATTAGCCAAATGGAGTACAAGGGAAATGAAGAGGAAGAAGAAATTAAAAGTCCATTTGTGTTTTTTTGGGGTTTTTTTTTCATTTGCACAGAAATCTCCAAAATGAGATCTTTCTCCTTCATAAACTTCAGTATTTGCAAGAAGTCTGCATATGTGCCCCATAGTTTGTCTTCCACATATCATCCTTGAAGCCAGCTTTAGTGTCTTAGTTCCCTGTGTATTTCACTTGCTTGTAATAGGTTTCCTTGGAGTTCGAGGGCCAATTTGACACATACTCTGTGAGATAGCAGCCATATTTTGTCCATAGACATTTAACCTATAGTGGTCTGAAGATTGTGGTTTCTTGTTTTGTTTTTTTTCAGTCTTTGAAAGAGTCTTGGGAATAGCTTTTATTTGTTTGTTTTTTTAAATCTGCAAATAAATTAATTCATGTTTCTCTGTTATGATTATCTAAAAATGTGATGTTTAATTTTTTTACGCTCAAAGTGTTATCATTTGAGCCAAGTTAAAATGGTTACATTAAATCAAATTTACGTTTTTACACTGCTTACATTGGTGTCTGGGTGGTTTGGAGATAAGACGAAAGCCTCTAGACAAGAAGATATAAAGGTTCAAATCCTTCCACATCATTTGGGGATTTTTTCTCTTCAAATGCATGATTTTTCCACGGCTTTACTTTACCCCAGACTCTGAGAAAGTGAGATCCAATGTCGAGCACTTTCAGATATTAGCAAAAATAACAGTAGGTTCTGTGTGCTCTCAGCACACATTAAAGAACCTCTGGCAGTTAAAAGTTAGAAAAAAGACCAAACAACTGCAACTAGGCAAAACTGTTAGAAAAAAGACCAAACAACTGCAACTAGGCAAACCTGTTAGAAAAAAGACCAAACTGTAACTAGGCAAAACTGTTAGAAAAAAGACCAAACTGTAACTAGGCAAACCTGTTAGAAAAAAGACCAAACTGTAACTAGGCAAAACTGTTAGGAAAAAGACCAAACAACTGCAACTAGGCAAAACTGTTAGAAAAAACACCAAACAACTGCATCTAGGCAAAACTGTTAGGAAAAAGACCAAACTGTAACTAGGCAAAACTGTTAGGAAAAAGACCAAACAACTGCAACTAGGCAAAACTGTTAGGAAAAAGACCAAACAACTGCAACTAGGCAAAACTGTTAGAAAAAAGACCAAACAACTGCAACAAGACAAAACTGTTAGAAAAAAGACCAAACAACTGCAACTAGGCAAAACTGTTAGAAAAAAGACCAAACAACTGCAACTAGGCAAAACTGTTAGAAAAAAGACCAAACAACTGCAACTAGGCAAAAATGAAATGCCAGACTCTCAATAACAACAAATATGGACATCTCTGAAGTTGGAGGATATCTGCTAGTGTGTCAAGGGACATCCACTCATGCTGAGAACACTTTCAGCTGAGCATGTCAGTGAACAAAACAGCTGTTCATATAGAATTCAGTCCTTCAAGGGGCTTTGTCATAGGCTAAATCTTGGTGAACACAAAGAAACAAAGACTGGTAACATTGTTTGAGAGTTACACCTGTATAAGGAGGAGGCCTTGGTAGCCTAGTTGGGAAAACCACCTGACTGGACTACCTACGTTTGGACAACCCATGTTCGATTCCCACTGGAAGCAGTGTAAATTGTACTCGTGGTTGGAAAAAAATAAACCCTTGCAGTCGACCCAGTCATTGGCAGAAATGGGTACTAAGGTAGTACTCTGGGAAGGTGAGGAATACCACCTCACATCGTGAGTTTCGATGCTTGGAGTGACACTGTCTAGAAGTCTCTGAACACTTCTGGATAGGTAGCCAAGCACATATTGGTGAAAACTTGCGTGCTACAACGCTGATTCAAGTCTTGTACTTTACCTTTCTATTGACCTTTCGAGCCGTAACCGGCCCATAGGGCGTAGACCAAGATACACCTTCTCCTATATGAATTTTTGTTCTAGCAGTTTTCTTTTAAAGATATTTTATTAAATCTCGCCATCTGTCTCTGTTCTGTGCAAGCAGTTCTATCTCATTGAGGGAGCCGATTCCTGCTGCTCTTGCCTCTCTCATCAATGTTCTTCTCAGTGTCTCCCTGGGTCTTCCTCTTTTTCTTTTACCTGTTGTTTCCCATATGAGGGCTTGCTTTGCTATTCGATTATTATCTCTTCTCATCACATGTCCAACGTATGACCATCGTCTTTTCTTTATTACTGAAGATATTAGTGGTTGATTGGCGATTTCTCTAATTTCCTCGTTTGTTTTGAATTCGTTCCATTCTATACCAAGTATTTTCCTTAGACATTTATTTTCGAATGCGTTCAACTTTGTTTCTATATCTCTTGTTGTTTTCCAGCTTTCACACGCATACTTTACCTTTACACCTGTATTATACTGATTCCTTTCTTTTTATTGTAGGAAAAAAAATAAAAACATTTGACTAATTTTTCATCAGCTTGAGCAGTGCATAGAGCAGCACAACATTGCCCAAATTTCTTTGGAAGAGAAGAAGATGCAGGCTCTCACAGCTGAAGCCCAGTTACGAGAGATGAAGGATAAATATGTTTTTGATGCTTTCAGTATTAATGATAAAGTTCATGAGGATTTGAGGGTAAGGGCTTTTAGATATTTTTGTATGTTTGGTAAAGTGTTTCTGTGTTTTAGTTTCTTGTGTATTGGGAAAAATTTTCAGGTTTTAATTTATCTTATTGTTTGTGGTTTACAAACAAAATCTTTTAAATTTATTAAACTGATGAAATATATATTTAGTTATCTGACAGTGACAGCTAAGCAATATTTGCAGATCTTTTGTATAAATAGTAGTTAAAATAGTTGCACTAATACTTATTAGGCGTCTTTGTATTGGTGTCATACATATCAAATGTTGCCATTCCTTTTAATTAACAAAATACTAATCTTTTGACCACCATACATTTAATTTCTGTTTTACAATTTGTAGTATTAGTTAAAAATAAGTTCTTTAATTCTCATTAAATTGTTTGTTGATACATTGTAGACTTATGTTTGTAGTTTGTTATAAATTTTAATAAAATGCTTAACGCAAAAGTACCTTTGCTTGAAAACATATTCTGGTTAAGCAACATGAAAGTTTGAATGCCAAGTAGTAGCTTAGAATTTAAAATATTTTGTTCAAAGCTTCAAAAGTTCCACTCATTGTGGGAGAGGGAGAAACTAGAGGGAAATTTTCCACTCAGTGGTGGGAGAAATTAGAGGGAAATTTTCCACTCAGTGGTGGGAGAAATTAGAGGGAAATTTTCCACTCAGTGGTGGGAGAAATTAGAGGAAAATTTTCCACTCAGTGGTGGGAGAAATTAGAGGGAAATTTTCCAGTCACTGGTGGGAGAAATTAGAGGGAAATTTTCCACTCAGTGGTGGGAGAAATTAGAGGGAAATTTTCCACTCAGTGGTGGGAGAAATTAGAGGTAAAAATTGCACTCAGTGGTGGGAGAAATTAGAAGTAAAAGTTCCATTCAGTGGTGGGAGAAATTAGAAGTAAAAGTTCCATTCAGTGGTGGGAGAAATTAGAGGTAAGAGTTGCACTCAGTGGTGGGAGAAATTAGAGGTAAGAGTTGCACTCAGTGGTGGGAGAAATTAGAGGTACAAATTGCACTCAGTGGTGGGAGAAATTAGAAGTAAAAGTTCCATTCAGTGGTGGGAGAAATTAGAAGTAAAAGTTCCATTCAGTGGTGGAGAAATTAGAGGTAAGAGTTGCACTCAGTGGTGGGAGAAATTAGAGGTAAGAGTTGCACTCTGTGGTGGGAGAAATTAGAGGTAAGAGTTGTACTCAGTGGTGGGAGAAATTAGAGGTAAGAGTTGCTCTCAGTGGTGGGAGAAATTAGAAGTAAAAGTTCCACTCAGTGGTAGGAGAAATTAGAGGTAAGAGTTGCACTCAGTGGTGGGAGAAATTAGAGGTAAAAGTTCCACTCAGTGGTGGGAGAAATTAGAGGTAAGAGTTGCACTCAGTGGTGGGAGAAATTAGAGGTAAGATTTGCACTCTGTGGTGGGAGAAATTAGAGGTAAGAGTTGTACTCAGTGGTGGGAGAAATTAGAGGTAATAGTTGCTCTCAGTGGTGGGAGAAATTAGAAGTAAAAGTTCCACTCAGTGGTGGGAGAAATTAGAGGTAAGAGTTGCACTCAGTGGTGGGAGAAATTAGAGGTAAAAGTTCCACTCAGTGGTGGGAGAAATTAGAGGTAAAAGTTTCACTCAGTGGTGGGAGAAATTAGAGGTAAAAGTTGCACTCAGTGGTGGGAGAAATTAGAGGTAAAAGTTCCACTCAGTGGTGGGAGAAATTAGAGGTAAAAGTTGCACTCAGTGGTGGGAGAAATTAGAGGTAAAAGTTCCACTCAGTGGTGGGAGGAAAATAAAAAGTTAAAGTTACACTCAGTGGTGGGAGAAATTAGAGGTAAAAGTTCCACTCAGTGGTGGGAGGAAAATAAAAAGTTAAAGTTACACTCAGTGGTGGGAGAAATTAGAGGTAAAAGTTCCACTCAGTTTTTCTTCTTCTTCTTCTTTCCTTCCTCATTTGCCTTTTCAGCGTTGAGGGGAGATATAATTTGCGGTCTTTTGCTCTTCTGTTCATCTCTTCTGCTTTTATTTTTCCTAGTGCTTCTAATATTCCGTTAATCCATCTTTTTCGTGTAAATCTGGTGTTCTTGCAATGTTTATTGAGGGTTCGTTGTGTTGTGTTTTGATCATTCAGCCTTGTCACATGGCCAAACCATTTTATCTGTTGTTTCTTTTTATATTCTATAAGTAAAGTAAAGAACCCCCGTCACGCCAAGTGGCATATAGGGAAATATGGTGTTAGTGACCCTATATTTTACAGACCTTCAGCACATGATTTTTGGGGTAATGTGGTCAGTATTACGCCCGTGCTGCTTTACTTTCCCAGAAAAAAATCCGGTACCCATTTAAGGCTGTGTGAACCCGGAAGCCGTCGCTTGGGATCGAACCCTACCCCTTGTCCGTGGTAGTCCAATTCACTAACCACTGAGCTATCGCGGCTCCCTTTTATATTCTATGGCGGGGGTTATTCCTAGCTATTTTTCTCAGTTCTTTTCTGATCTTGTCTCTCAGGCTGTTTTCTGTAATTCATCTAACAAACGTTCCACTCAATGATAGGAGAAATTAGAGGTAAAATTTTGACTCAGTGGTGGGATCATGTTTTCGGGGATTAATTGGGTTTTCATCAAGTAGCTGGATGTCAATTCAAATTCCATTAAAATCAAGGCTTTTTTTTTTATTCAGTGATGGGTTTAGGCGATGGAGATGAACAACACCGTAATCTGTGCACCAATTGACAGCAACACTGACAATGACCTTCAATTACAGCCCATCAATAATATCCTTCTCCCACTCATTAAACCCAAAATTTGAGATAATATAAAAGTTTGTTGCCTTATTTTTTTTATTAACTTCCCTTAGATCATTAACCTTTAACGAAGAAATTCATTCCTTAGTTTATTTTTATTATTTTCTCAAATGTCTTGTAAGGTTTTATATCACTCATGATATACTACAAAAGTCAAAGTTGAAATAAGAAAATGCAATTCCTATTTTGTTTTTAAGGATGAAATTTGCATTCTGCATCAGAAATTGAAACAAATAGAAATTGAAACAGATAAGAACAGGTTTCTAAGGGACAAAACTGTGGGGGACATAAAGAATATTGCTTTAGAGAACTCTACCTTGAACCAGCAACTTATAGAGCTGAGGAGACAATTGGATAAAGTAAGTGTTTGTTGAATAAACAGTTGGATAAGGTAAGTGTTTGTTGAATAAATATTTGGATAAAAGTAAGTGTTTGTTGAATAAACAGTTGGATAAAGTAAGTGTTTGTTAAATAAACAGTTGGATAAAGTAACTGTTTGTTGAGTAGACAGTTGGACAAGTAAGTGTTCATTGAGTAGACAGTTGGACAAAGTAAGCATTTGTTGAGTAAACAGTTGGATAAAGCAAGTGTTTGTTGAGTAGACAGTTAGACAAAGTAAGCATTTGTTGAGTAAACAGTTGGATAAAGCAAGTGTTTGTTGAGTAGACAGTTAGACAAAGTAAGCGTTTGTTGAGTAGACAGTTAGACAAAGTAAGCATTTGTTGAGTAAAGAGTTGGATAAAGCAAGTGTTTGTTGAGTAGACAGTTAGACAAAGTAAGCGTTTGTTGAGTAAACAGTTGGATAAAGCATGTGTTTGTTGATTAACACTTAAATAAAGTTTTTGTTGAGAAAATTGTTGAAAAAGTGTGTTATCTTCTATATAGCATTTGCATGTAAAGGTAATGCTTGTTTATGAGTGGAGAAAAAGCAGGTGATAAAATTAATAAAACCATTCCCTTTTCAAATTAGATTTACATTAAATTTATAGTGAGGGTCAAGAGACATTTTTAAAATTGAGAATGAAATAAAAATCATAATCTGAACAGTACGTAGCCACTCTACTATAGATGAGCCTTTTTCCCCAGCTCATCTGTAAATACTTCATTCATTCTCCCACTGGCAGATGGAAATAATATCATTCTTCTTCTTCTTTCCTTCCTCATTTGCCGTTCAGCATTGAGGGGAGATATAATTTGTGGTCTTTCGCTCTTCTGTTAGCCTCTGCTGCTGTTATGTTTCCTAGTGCTTCTAATATTCCGTTATCCATCTTTTTTTCGTGGTTGACCCTTGGGTCTGGTGCTCTTGCAGTGTTTATTGAGGGCTCGTTGTGTTGTGTTTTGATCACTGTGCCTTGTCATGTGGCCAAACCATTTTATCTGCCGTTTCTTTATATATTCTAAGGCAGGGGTTATTCCTAGCTTTTTTCTCAGTTCTTCATTTCTGATCTTGTCACTTTGTCTAAAAAGCAGAATAGCTCAGACCAAAATAGCATTTCATAAAAAGAAAAATATCTTATGCAACAAATCTATGTCAATAGAAATGAGAAAGAGAGTTCATCGGTGCTATATAGAACCAATTCTAACCTATGGAAGCGAATCATGGACAGTAGACAAACAAATAAAAAGACGATTAGAGGCTATAGAGATGGGATTTCTCAGAAGAATGTTGAAAGTTCTCTGGACAGCTAAAATGACCAATGAGGAAGTTCTCAAAGAGACCAACACAAAAAGGGAGCTCCTAAAAAAACATCAGAAAGAAACAATCAACATTTTTCAGGCACATCATGAGAAGAGGAAAGTTGGAATACTTGGTTACAACTGGCAAAATAAAAGGAAGAGATATCGCGGATGACAAAGAGAGAAAATACTGGATAGTTGGTGTCATGGCATGGAAAAGAGTCAACAACAGAACTGATACGATGCACTGTAGATAGAAGATTGTGGAAGGACATGATCGCCTATGCCAACCGGT
The DNA here is from genome assembly GCA_032433765.1 of Megaustenia siamemsis. Classification (NCBI taxonomy): domain Eukaryota; kingdom Metazoa; phylum Mollusca; class Gastropoda; order Stylommatophora; family Ariophantidae; genus Megaustenia; species Megaustenia siamemsis. The sequence goes on from JAVIAB010000024.1 coordinate 60,627,834, forward strand.
ATGGCACATGATGATGATGATGTTAGCTTATCTTTATTAAAATATATTTTTTAAAGAAGTCCTCTAATGACAGATTCTTGTAATGTTTTAGCTTGTTATATATGTAGTCATGTAATACTTTTTTTAAAGTGCTGATAAAAAAAATAAAAATATCATTATAGCAGATAGACACTGGATTTGAATCAGCCATGATTTCAGAAAAGTCCTGGACACTAGAATCATTAGTGTGTACACAAGCATGAACTACTATAGTTCGTTCACAAATTCGTGCCCACAGAGTTGATTAATTATCTCGAAAACTGTTTGATGAATTTCTGTCATTCTTTTTCATGAAATCTTATTTTTTCACCGACCTTCAGACTGATTTTTTGCCCTACTGTCATGCATGTAGGAAAGATTTTTGCTTATTTGAGGTATATAAAAATATGATTTTCTTGCTTGTCCTAAATTTTAGGATTTTACAATACCCACATTTGTTGTAATCAACAAAAAGGAAAATTTCACATGCACACTACACAATCTTAGCACCATTTCGCACTGTTAACTTTTAAGACATGCGTCACTCCAAGGTTTTTTTTTTGGCAATTTCATTTATGGTTTCTTGTTAAATTGGTCCAGAGGCGTATTTTGACAAAATATTTACTATTAATGAATATTTCTGTATGTGTAATAATTTGTAAGCTGTTGTGAAGTGACTACTTGATTTTTAAAACCATGAAGAGTTTAAAGTGTAAATTCATCACTATGCAAAAGGTAACTGTGTTATTGTACAGGCACTTTTGCAAGGAATCTAAAAGGGGTCGGTTATATTATAATATAAAAAAACCAGAAAGCAGAACATGGGCAGCTCTAAATATAGATAAAAAGTCTTTCAGTCGATGGGTAGGACAGAACTTTGACTCTGCAGAGGCGACAGTAAACCAAGGAAGTTTACCTATCTCTATGACAAAGATATAAAATCAAATGAGAAATGTTGCTCTATTCAATGTAATACGGATACGCCTCTTGGCTTGCATTGTTAGAAAATTAACATAATTTGCAGTAAAATCTAATGTTTAGAGTGTGCAGTTTGATATTTTCCTAAAATTATATAACAAAAAACGATTTGTGCAAAAATCAGACTACCTTTGTACTTAAATGTTATAAAATCTGAAGGTCGGTGAAAAAATAAGATTTCATGAGAAAGAATTACAGAAATTCATCAAACAGTTTCCAAGATAATTGATCAACTCTGTGGGCACGAATTTGTGAACGAACTTTAGAACCAATAGTGTGTATATACATATCATATAGCTTTTTATTTTTCTGGTAATTGCAATACATTGATAGCGATGATTTCTTTATCTTAATTGTGTTTTATTAAAACTCTTTTATTTTTGTTGTTATTATTTTATAAAAACATTTTGATTATAATACAAATTTTGTTTATCATATTTTGTGTTTTCTTTAGTCTAGTTGCATTTCCTTCTTCTGCTTCTACATACATCTTTAGACATCAAGGTTAATTAATATTAATAAGTTCGAAGAAAGCTTTCATCAACTCTAATGGTAACATCTTCATACTGCCGGTCCTGGTATGGTACCAGTGATGGCCACAAGAGCCTTCTTTGTTCATTATATGTTGGGCATGAGTGTTGCAGATTACCAGTCATTATTTTGTCTGTGCCTTAGTCACATTCATCAGAGTAATTACATTCTTAGCCACATTCATCAGAGTAGTTACATTCTTAGTCGCATTCATCAGAGTAGTTACATTTTTAGTCACATTCATCAGAGTAGTTACATTCATAGTCACATTCATCAGAGTAGTTACATTCTTAGTCACATTCATCAGAGTAGTTACATTCATAGTCACATTCATCAGAGTAGTTACATTCTTAGTCACATTCATCAGAGTAGTTACATTCTTAGTCACATTCATCAGAGTAGTTACATTTGCATTATTTTGAAGTGGTGACATAAAAGTAAGAATAAAAAATTAAGTAAGAGTTTCCTAGATGCCTTAAGGTGTATGAGGAATTTAGTGTAAGTGCTCAAACTTTACATAAAATACTTTGATAAACATAGAACAATTTCTAGAAAGCATATATTATTTGAATTCATGATTTCTAGGAAAAAGAAGTTCGAGATTCTGCTTGCCAACGCTACTCGCAAAGCTTGACAGAAGTGGCAGTTATGAAAGAGAAATTGGCTGAATGTGATATCCTGAGAAATCAGTTGGAAAGAGAGCAAGAGAAATCAAGGCAGCACTTGTTGCAGGTATGAGTCATGAGGTTGAACTGTGGCCAGGGCATTCTACCATTTTCCCAGTTCTTTTATTCTGCTGTAATGCAGAGCCTGGAACACCATTATTCTGGTACTTTGCCATTTTCCAGCAACAAAGCACTTAAATCCTTTGCCGTGTTTTTTATTTTTATTGCTTTTTTTTTTTTGGCAAAAATATGTGCAATGCATTGTGGTCTTCCTGTGCTTTCAGGCTAAGTGCTTGTCCGAAGTACAGTGATGATGGTCATAGGAAAAAGAACAATAACTGTGAAGAGAACACACTCTGTCCTACTGATCTCCATTTGCTGTGACTTAGTTTTGTACAGCTTAACATTTCACACCTCTGTGGCATTTATTTTTGTTTAACTTTATTTTAATCTCATATTTATTATTAACTGATATTAGCTCTTGTTATTTTTTATATTCATAATGCCCTGCCCATAATAACTTGTTGGCATGTTATGTTATTTTAAAAACTGATTCCTCCTGTGCTTGCTATTTGGTAGTCATTTTCTGTTTGTCTTACTCTTTCCATAATTATATACAAATTTTAATCTTCCATTTGTATATATTCATTTTAATCTATTATAAACTGCTCTAACAGTCTGTATTTATGTTTTATAGTAAGTAAAAAGTACTTTTTCTTTAGTAATTATTGTTCATTTTTAAAATCAATATAAGTGGATTCTAGACAATCCCAGAAATAAAACTTCATCACTTTTTAAAGCTTATCTCTGTTTACAAACTGTTAAGACTGCTAACTTTTTTGTTTGTGTCAGATAGTGAAACTATACATTCTTAAGTGTTAAGTTTTCTGTGGATGGACTCATCATCATCATCATCAAGTACTGGGCCTGCTGGCGTAGGTGATCATGTCTCTCCACAACTTTCGATCTCGGCAGCTATTTATCATTTCTGTTGTTGAGCTTCTGCCAAGCCATTCTCTTAAGCTGTCTGTTATTTTTTTCTCTTTGCTTCCCTCTATCTTTTCGTCCCTCATTTTTTCCAGTTGTTACAATATATTCCAGTTGTTCTCTTCTCATTACATGGCCAAAAAATGATGATTGTTTCTTCCTAATATTGGAAATTAGCTCTCTTTTTGCTTTGACCTTTCTCAGAACATCTTCATTACTCTTCTTAGCTGTCGATGGTACTCTCAATATTCTTCTGTAAAACCACATTTCTACAGACTCCAGTGATTGTCTTGTCTGTTGTCCTATTGTCCATGATTCGCATCCATATGTCAAGACTGGCTCTACATAACACTTAAGAACTCTTTATCTTGTTTCTATTGTCAAAAATGGATTGCATAGTATCTTCCACATTTTTTGGAAAGCTGCTTTTGCCTGAGCCATTCTGCATCTCACCTTTTTTGTACATCTTCCATCTGAGGTTAACAAAGTTCCCAAATATTTAAATTTGGGGGATGGACTATTTGTGCCAAGTGGAAGCAGATGCCACCACTAACTCCTCCAAGTTTTGACAATTGTTAACGTATTTCAATGACACATGTGTATTTAAGGTAATGATTCTAGAGTTTTCTTAAAAAGCCAGAACACTGCTTCAAAAAAGAAGACTGGAGCCAAGATGTCCAAATTTATCTTAGCTGAAAGGGGTCAATAACTCATCTGACTTCTTATGTTAGGAACAGTAGCACACCTGATCAAGTGACCTATGGTGACCCTGGTAAATAGACTAACCAATGTGGCCAAGCAAGTAAAGTAAATTGAGAATGAAGTCAAACCTGAACCCAAAATGGCATGTCAGATGTTTTATGCCAACAGGAGCAGATAACCCAGTTTTCTGGAAGCCACAACATGGCACATCTAATTTAACATCCTTTTAGGATGAATGCAGATTAAAGGAAACAAAGTACCTGGTTTCTAGGCTCTGAGTGTTCACTTGGATGTTTTGCAATTTTTTTCTAGTGGCAGACAATGAATACTTGGGAGCCACAATAGCTCAGTGGTTAGTGAACTGAACTACAAAGGACAAGGGGTAGGGTTCGATCCCAACCGACAGCTTCTGGGTTCACCCAGCCTTTAATGGGTACCGGCGAAACAGAGTAGTATCAGTGATACGGAGAGGTTGAGAAATTGGGGAGTTGGGTAGTAGAGGTCAAGGTTAGAAAAGGGCTGAAAGTTAGCCACAGCCGTAAAAAAAGAGAAACTTCTGGTCCACGTGAAGCGGGGATTGTCTGAACACTTCGTGGAACATGAAATTTTGAAAACGAGGCGGGTAGGTTTCAGTTAGAAAAAGGATAGGTGAATTTAGATTCAGTCGAGATGATGCGAGGGGTTCAATCAAGACGTCTGTTGATGATTTTTGTCACGGTCGAGACTGGGGACCAGAAATATTGATAAGGACTTCGTAATCGCAGGTTAGTGAATCGGTAGCAGTCTAGCTAGGCAGACGTGTCAGGACAGTCAGCAATGATAGCTAGGGACAGTGTTCTGAATTTAGTCGTGTGGTGCTTGTGAAGTGACTTTTGATAATTTGGCTGTGCCACAATGTAGGGGCTTAGAGTAAGCCAAGCCTGCAATATTCTGAATTTCGGAGTACAGTTCTTGTGAAGAGATTTTGATAAGGTGGTTGTGCCACAAACTTATAGACTTAGCGTAAGCCACGCCAATGACATTATTATGAACTTGTTAGTGCAGTTCTTGTGAAGAGATTTTGATAATGTGGTTGTGCCACAAACTTATAGACTTAGCGTAAGCCACGCCAGTGACATTATTATGAACCTGTTAATGCAGTTCTTGTGAAGAGACTTTGATAAAGTGGTTGTGCCACAAACTTATAGACTTAGCATAAGCCACGCCAGAGACATTATCATGACCTATTAGTGCAGTTATGGTGAAGAGACTTTGATAATGTGGTTAAGCCATAACTGATTGATTATGCCAGGGAAATGGCATTACTTTGAAATGTGTAGATAATTCTTTTGGAAGAGATGCTGTGCACATGGGAGTGTTCCTTAGGTAATAGGTTGAGTGGAAGCCTAGCACATGATGCATTGTGAGTGTAACAGTGCAGTCGTTTTGAAGAGACTTTGACAATGTGGTTAGGCCACATGTAATAGGCTTAGGGTAAGCCAAGACAAATGGCATTATATTGAATTTAGCAGTGCAGCCGTTTGCTTGAAGTGACTGGGAGAATATGGTTGTGCCACAATTACTAGGTGTAGAGTAAGCCAAGACAAATGGCATTATATTGAATTTAGCAGTGCAGCCGTTTGCTTGAAGTGACTGGGAGAATGTGGTTGTGCCACAATTACTAGGTGTAGAGTAAGCCAAGACAAATGGCATTATATTGAATTTAGCAGTGCAGTCGTTTGCTTGAAGTGACTGGGAGAATGTGGTTGTGCCACAATTACTAGGTGTAGAGTAAGCCCAGTGAAGCGACTGGGAGAATGTGGTTGTGCCGCAATTACTAGGTGTAGGGTAAGCCCGGTGAAGTGACTGGGAGAATGTGGTTGTGCCACAATTACTAGGTGTAGAGTAAGCCCAGTGAAGCGACATTCTTAGGACAGAAGTAGTGCAGCAATTAAAGAGAGTTAGTGTACGATAGTTGTTCCACCAGAAGTAGTGCAGCAATTAAAGAGAGTTAGTGTATGATAGTTGTTCCACCAGAAGTAGTGCAGCAATTAAAGAGAGTTAGTGTATGATAGTTGTTCCACCAGAAGTAGTGCAGCAATTAAAGAGAGTTAGTGTACGATAGTTGTTCCACCAGAAGTAGTGCAGCAACTAAAGAGAGTTAGTGTACGATAGTTGTTCCACCAGAAATAGTGCAGCAATTAAAGAGAGTTAGTGTACGATAGTTGTTCCACCAGAAGTAGTGCAGCAACTAAAGAGAGTTAGTGTACGATAGTTGTTCCACCAGAAATAGTGCAGAAATTAAAGAGAGTTAGTGTACGATAGTTGTTTCACCTGAAATAGGTGTTGCGTAAGTCAGGAAGTGCGATTCTTGATGTGGTGAATGGATGGACTTGAAATGGTGTATTGTCTGGCCATCAGAAGTGGTCATTACATGAATAAAGCAAGTCGTGGGAATCATTTCATTGGTGTTAATCCATACTTTATATTTGTAGCTGTGTTGTCTGTCCTTGCAATGAATGGACACTGGGTGTCATGAATCAAGGAAGTCACAACGCGGAGTCGATGAAGAACTGATCAATGGCCAAGGGCAGGCAGAGTTGAACGAGATGTATGCCTGTACATTCCAGCTGCAAACAGAGGGAGGGCTCAGGTTTCAACGAGCCTTCACAACGGTGGCTGAGTTCTTGTCACGGTGTGCACCGAACGGGGAGACTAGCCCGTTACACCGGATTTTTTTCTGGGAAAGTAAAGTGGCATGGGCATAATACCAACCACATTACCCTGAAAATCATGTGCTGAAGGTCTGTAAAATTTATGGTCACTAACACCATATTCTCTATACGCCACTTGGCATAATGGGGCTCTTTACTTTTTTTTTTTCAGACACTGAATACACTTCATATTTGCACTGGAAAAAGAGATAATGCTCCGTTACTGCTCATTCCTTACTCTCTTTAGTCTGTTTGTACAATATAAATTGTGCAGTGAGTCGCGGCTGCTAAAAGTCAAAACATATACAAACTTGTTACATCTTTGAAAGTTTGGCTTTATAAACTCTTTCATTTAAGTGGCTCCTAAGTCACTGAACTCAAATGTTGTGGATAAAACTTGGTTAAAAATTAGTCTGTCATTGTTGCCAGGTCTGTTTATGTGCAATTAATTAGCTTAATAGTCATCTACTGTAGGTAGAGATAATAACAGAGGCAATGTACATAAGTATGATGAATTACTCATAAAGTGGATACTAAAAGCATCACCTTATTACCATCTCATTCTTCAGCCTTATAGCTCAGTGGTTAGTGAACTGGACTATAAAGGACAAGAGGTGAGGTTCGATCCCAACCTATGGCTTCCTGTGCACCCAGCCTTTAATGGGTACCATATTTTTTTCTGGGAAAGTAAAGTGGCACGGGCGTAATACTGACCACATTACCCCAAAAATCATGTGCCGAAGGTCTGTAAAAATTATGGCCACTAACACCATATTCCCTATACACCACTTGGCGTGATGGGGGTTCTTTACTTTTTTTTAAAAACATTTTTTTTTATTTATCTGTTCATCTGCAGTTAGCAAATGAGAAAGCTTCCTCCGAAGAAAACAGAAAACTGATAAAAACAGTGACAAGATCTTTGTCAGAGTTAAAAGGGAAACAGATGATGACAGAGTCGGATAATTCCCAGCTTCGTAAGGAAAAGTTTCTGCTTGTTGATCAAGTATCAGAACTTAACAAGAAGGTAAGAAACTATGGCTAATGCATTTCTCAGAACAGTCAAACTCAAATAAGTCAGTTTTTGACTTGACAAAGTCATGCCTTTACAAATATGAAAATTTTTTTTTTTTTTTTTTTTTTTTGGTGCGTTCGTCAGCTTGCACCTTTGGCAACGTTCCTAGAGCATAGAAACTGAATTTTGGGTGTTAATCCATTTTTCCCTGGCAGCCACATGCACAGGGGGTCCCTCGCCACACATGCAGATAACTCTGGCTTTGGAGGTACTCAAATATTTTCCTTTGATGAGTAATTGATGTTTCATTCCTGAGATCAGGGTGGTTGCCACAGGGAAAATTACAAATAAAAATCCCAACTGGTGCAGCCAGTATTTGAACTCACAACCTCTCTGTCTCGAACCAACCAGTCCCCCGAAATATGAATATAGGATACATATATGGAAAGAAGAGCTGATAAACATAAGGGGTGAAGGCATAACAAGGATGATGATAAGGATGAAAAAGAAAAAATAAGGAAAATGTGGTATGGTTACAACTTTTCCTCAACTACGTAAAGCTGTAACTAATATACCTACATAAAACTATAGCTAATACAACTACGTAAAGCTGTAACTAATATACCTACATAAAACTATAGCTAATACAACTACGTAAAACTGTAACTAATACAACTACGTAAAGCTGTAACTAATAGACCTATGTAAAGCTGTAACTAATACAACTACGTAAAGCTGTAACTAATACAACTACATAAAGCTGTAACTAATACAACTATGTAAAGCTGTAACTAATACAACTATGTAAAGCTGTAACTAATACAACTATGTAAAGCTGTAACTAATACTACTATATGAAAAGCTGTAGCTGATACAACTATGTAAAGCTGTAACTAATACAACTATGTAAAGCTGTAACTAGTACAACTATGTAAAGCTGTAACTAATACAACTATGTAAAGCTGTAACTAATACAACTACATAAAGCTGTAACTAATACAACTATGTAAAGCTGTAACTAATACAACTACATAAAGCTGTAACTAATACAACTACATAAAGCTGTAACTAATACTACTATATGAAAAGCTACAGCTGATACAACTACATAAAGCTGCAACTATACCACTTTTTTTTTACCTTTTTTTATCCTGATAAATATAAAATTTCTGCGCACAAAATATCACACTTGAGCTGAAAGATTAAGCAACTCACAGCTCACTCATATTATCAGTGAACCAAAACTGAAGATGATCCTATTCCACCTTGTTTGTGGTTGACCTGGAAACAGACTGGCCAGGTGAAAAAGAATTGAAGAGAAAAGGCAAGCCAAAATTGTTGTACTGATGATGGATGTTTTGGGCTGAGGGGCACAGCTATCACAACGTTCTTAAAACCATGACACAACACAACTATGTATTCTTAATGTCTGTATGAGCAGATATTGTTGTCCAGCAAATATTGTTGTCCAGCAAATACAAAATAACAGACTGCCTTCAGTTCCTCAAGTTGGCTACAAGCAAACCCATTTTATTTAAAACTATGGGCTGTTCTAAATGTTGGCTCCATTCATCATCATCGAGTGCCGTCTCCACATCGAAGGTTGGCTACCATGAAGCGCCATTCCATTCTGTCTCTTGCTTTGATGGTGCAGATTGTCATAGGTTGACTTGTCCATCTTTTGATGTTACTCGTCCATGTTAGTCTTCATCTGCCTATGCCTCTTTTACCTTGTATTTTCTCTTCCAGTATGACTTTTATTAGGCTGTTGTGTCTTTTAACATGCCCCAAAAATTTCATTTGTCTTGTTCTAATTGTGTTTAGTAGTTCTCTTTTCATTTTTATTTGTATTAAAACTCCATCGTTTGTTTTCTTTTCTTTCGATCCAATTCTACCTATTCTTCTATAGATCCACATTTCAAAGGCTTCAATTTTTAAATGGCTCCATTAAATCCAAGAAAATCATCAGGAAAAATCAAAAGGTCAGGTCCCATGCCAAGACTACCCAGTGAGCACATCCTGGCAAAGGTCAGAGAGAGAATTAAACTAAAAATTCCATAAAGGAGGGTCACATTGGTACTCACAGACAATCCACCTCAGAAATGGAATACTGGATATAAATCTGGATAGGAGAGACTTTTTAGCCTGGTCAGGCTTCTTTCCAGTGAAAGACAACTTTGACAACAAATAAATGCTGCTTTGCAAGAAAAACTGAAATCCAAGAAAGAATTCCCAAACTAATGTCTACTAAAGATGGGTGCTCTGGGAGGTAAAAAAGATACAAAACAGTGCAGCACAATCAGCTAATAAGCGAGGACCAAGAAGCACATCAAATACACAGCTGAAAACTGGCAGCAAATCATAGCTGTTGACTTATGCCAGGATCAATGAACCAGAACTACCCAGATCCTACTCCACCTCCTTGCAGTGCCAATAGAAAAAAGGCTAATCAGTTGAGTCTGGCCAAGTCATTAGAGAATTAGAGGAAGACAACCCAGTACTCAAAAATTCTGTGCTGAAGCCAGATGGGTTGGACCAAAAGATGTACAAAGCCCACTTTAACATATTTTAAGGGCAGAATGCAAAGAGGTATATTCCTTTAGCCGTCAGGTGAGTGCAAGCAAGCAATCAGCTAATAAGTGAATGGAAAAAAACATTATGAACAAATTTTGCTTTATTACTTTACTGCATTTGTTCAAAATATTTCACAGATTGAAGACAAAAACAGCAAATCTTTGTCCTTAATGTCCAGTGCTAAGGACCTGGAGACAAGCCTGAGAAGTGTAGATTTACAAAAAAGTCAAGAGTTAACAAAACATAGTCAAAATTGGCAACAATTTTCCAACCTGGCAGATGGTATGAAAACTCTGGCCCATTCCATGATGGCTCAAGCATCTCAAAGTGTCAAGTCATCTGAACAAACAGTCCATCTGTACTAATGTTTTGCATCCTGTTAATGGATGAATATGCCTAGTTTAATTTACTTTTATTTGATGATTTTCCACAATTCTTTATTTATTTTGCAGGACCTTCTATTAATATCTATATATCTATCTATTGATCTTTCGAACCATAGCCGGCCCATAGGGCATAGACCCAGCTGCTCTTTCTCTTATCTAAATTTTTATTCTAGCAGTTTTAAAACCTTCTAAAGATATTTTATCAAATCTCGCCATTTGTCTCTGTTCTGTGCAAGCAACTCTATCTCATTGAGGGAGCCGATTACTGCTGCTCTTGCCTCTCTGATCTGATTTTTTCTCTTATCTGTTGTTTCCCACATGAGGGCTTGCTTTGTTATTCAGTTATTATCTCTCCTCATCACATGTCCAACATATGACCATCGTCTTTTCTTGATTACTGAAGATTTTAGTGGTTGATACATACAGAATGTGTAAATTCTATTAATAAATCATAAAATAAAACATTTATAGACATAAAAATCACTGCATGAAAATAGAAAAAGCACAGATAATATATTCTCCTTTTTCTTCTTGCCATTGTCCTGAGACAAATTGAACAGTAACTGGCTGAGTGCATGGAATGAAAGTAAATTATCAGTTACAACTGCAACAAGTACTTTGATTTTAACTTAGCATTTAAATGTCCTCATAATGACCAATAACAAGGCTGCTGGAGAGGATAAGTTAACAGCTGAGATCCTCAAGGCAATTGATAGCCATAATTTAATACATCTCCAAAAAATGTTCAACATCATTTGGAAAACAGAGAAGACGCCTCATAAATGGAAAAAAGGAATCATTGTTAAGATCCCAAAAAAGGGCAATCTTAGAGATTGTAACAACTGGAGAGGCGTGACACTTTTGTCAGTTGCCTCAAAGTTATTCTGTAAAATCATCCTAAATAGAATAAAGGATTCAATAGATACAGTAATGCGTGAAGAACAGGCTGGGTTTAGAAAAGGGAGAAGCTGTCTTGACCACATTTTCACTCTACGACTTATATTGGAGGAACATATTGAAAAGCAAAAACCTTTTGTACTTAACTTCATCGACTTCAAAAAAGCATTTGATAGTATTCATAGAGATTCTTTGTGGAAAATTCTGAAGCAATATGGTTTACCATCAAAAATCATAAATATTATCAAAGACATGTATGATGGTTACACATGTGCAGTTCGAACAGAGGAAGGACTGAGCGAATGTTTCCCAATAGAAACTGGGGTTAAACAAGGATGTATTTTATCGCCCTTGTTATTTGGAATTGTTATGGACTTCATAATGAAGAAATGCTGCACTGGTAATAAAGGCATCGAATGGATACAAGGAGACCATTTGGAGGACCTCGACTTTGCTGATGACATAGTTCTCATCAGCAGTCAGATAAAAACGATGCAGGAAAACACAAATGAACTATCATCAATAGCCAGCAAAATTGGGCTTGAGGTCAATCATGAAAAGACTAAAGTCATGAAAAGTTTAATTCCAACAAGTGACAAAATATACATGGAAAACAAACCAGTAGAAGAGATCGATCACTTTATCTATCTTGGAAGTCACATTGATCGAGAAGGGGATACGAGCAAAGAAATTAGAATCAGACTGGCTAAAGCAGCAATGTCTTTCAGAAGCCTTGAAAAGTTGTGGAAATCAAAACTCATTAGCACAAACACAAAACTTAGGCTATTCAAATCAAATGTACTATCAACCCTTACGTATGCGTGTGAAAGCTGGAAAACAACAAGAGATATAGAAACAAAGTTGAACGCATTCGAAAATAAATGTCTAAGGAAAATACTTGGTATAGAATGGAACGAATTCAAAACAAACGAGGAAATTAGAGAAATCGCCAATCAACCACTAATATCTTCAGTAATAAAGAAAAGACAATGGTCATACGTTGGACATGTGATGAGAAGAGATAATAATCGAATAGCAAAGCAAGCCCTCATATGGGAAACAACAGGTAAAAGAAAAAGAGGAAGACCCAGGGAGACACTGAGAAGAACATTGATGAGAGAGGCAAGAGCAGCAGGAATCGGCTCCCTCAATGAGATAGAACTGCTTGCACAGAACAGAGACAGATGGCGAGATTTAATAAAATATCTTTAAAAGAAAACTGCTAGAACAAAAATTCATATAGGAGAAGGTGTATCTTGGTCTACGCCCTATGGGCCGGTTACGGCTCGAAAGGTCAATAGATAGATTTAAATGTAAATAATGGTAAAAAATTTTTGAAATTTAAAAATAAACTAACATTTGAACAGATTATTCTAATATTATTCTTTAGGCAATTTGTAAGTCATGGTGTTTTTTTAAATATTCAGATATGTACACCACAGTTGTACAGAAGATACACACTTAATACTAATGTTTTAGCCAATAAACCAAACTGTACAGGTTCTTGGCAAGAGGCCAAATAAGTCCTGGGCTGGAGGCCAGATAAGTTCTTGGCTGGAGGCCAGATAAGTTCTTGGCTAGAGGCCAGATAGGTCCCTGGTAAGAGGCCAGATAGGTCCTTGACTAAAGGCCAGATAGGTCCTTGGCTAGAAGCCAGATAGGTCCTTGGCTAGGGGCCAGATATGTTTTTGGCTAGAGGTGACAGAGGCGCTTGACTAGAGACCAGATAGGCCCTTGACTAGAGACTAGATGGTGGGAATTTTAATAAAAAATCGAACCCATGGTTTCTTTGTGACTTTACCCTTCCCCGGTCTCTGAGTAGAGAGACTTAATGTCTAGTCCTCTCAAAAAAAACGGCAAAAGACAGTAGGTCCCCTGTGCATTGGAGCACGTTAAAGAACCTTTGGCAGTTTAAAGTCGAAAAGAGCAAGTCAAAATGGCCACTGTCCAGGCAAAACATTGTTAAGCAAATCTACCCATCCACACCGAAGTCAGATGTGTCGAGCTGAAAGATGCTGATGTTGTGGCCATACAGTAAACTAGCGATGCAATGCATCTATGCCCACTTAACAAGTGAATGTTAAGAAGAAGAGAAGAATATTTTGTTACTGAAATGAGAAAGTAAAATAATAGACAAACCAAGAAACTATCTATCTATCTATTGACCTTTCGAGCCGTAACCGGCCCATAGGGCGTAGACCAAGATACACCTTCTCCTATATGAATTTTTGTTCTAGCAGTTTCCTTTTAAAAGATATTTTATCAAATCTCGCCATCTGTCTCTGTTCTGTGCAAGCAGTTCTATCTCATTGAGGAAGCCGATTCCTGCTGCTCTTGCCTCTCTCATCAATGTTCTTCTCAGTGTCTCCCTGGGTCTTCCTCTTTTTCTTTTAACCTAAGTTTTGTGTTTGTGCTAATGAGTTTTGATTTCCACAACTTTTCAAGGCTTCTGAAAGACATTGCTGCTTTAGCCAGTCTGATTCTAATTTCTTTGCTCGTATCCCCTTCTCGATCAATGTGACTTCCAAGATAGATAAAGTGATCGATCTCTTCTACTGGTTTGTTTTCCATGTATATTTTGTCACTTGTTGGAATTAAACTTTTCATGACTTTAGTCTTTTCATGATTGACCTCAAGCCCAATTTTGCTGGCTATTGATGATAGTTCATTTGTGTTTTCCTGCATCGTTTTTATCTGACTGCTGATGAGAACTATGTCATCAGCAAAGTCGAGGTCCTCCAAATGGTCACCTTGTATCCATTCGATGCCTTTATTACCAGTGCAGCATTTCTTCATTATGAAGTCCATAACAATTCCAAATAACAAGGGCGATAAAATACATCCTTGTTTAACCCCAGTTTCTATTGGGAAACATTCGCTCAGTCCTTCCTCTGTTCGAATTGCACATGTGTAACCATCATACATGTCTTTGATAATATTTATGACTTTTGATGGTAAACCATATTGCTTCAGAATTTTCCACAAAGAATCTCTATGAATACTATCAAATGCTTTTTTGAAGTCGATGAAGTTAAGTACAAAAGGTTTTTGCTTTTCAATGTGTTCCTCCAATATAAGTCGTAGAGTGAAATTGTGGTCAAGACAGCTTCTCCCTTTTCTAAACCCAGCCTGTTCTTCACGCATTACTGTATCTATTGAATCCTTTATTCTATTTAGGATGATTTTACAGAATAACTTTGAGGCAACTGACAAAAGTGTCACGCCTCTCCAGTTGTTACAATCTCTAAGATTGCCCTTTTTTGGGATCTTAACAATGATTCCTTTTTTCCATTTATGAGGCGTCTTCTCTGTTTTCCAAATGATGTTGAACATTTTTTGGAGATGTATTAAATTATGGCTATCAATTGCCTTGAGGATCTCAGCTGTTAACTTATCCTCTCCAGCAGCCTTGTTATTGGTCATTAGCTTTAAGGTGGTTTCTATTTCACTCAAGGTGAAGTCATCTAAATTTACATCTAATTCTGCTGCTGGTGTTTCAGCTTCAAAATCTATTAAACTGTGAGGTAGTGGACGGTTAATTTCTTTGAAGTGTTCCGCCCAACGGGCTTTTATGTCTGCGCTTGTTGTTAGCATTGATCCAGATTTGTCTAGAATTGGTGTTCCACTGGATGTATAGGTGTTTGTCAGCATC
Source organism: Megaustenia siamemsis (assembly GCA_032433765.1). NCBI lineage: Eukaryota > Metazoa > Mollusca > Gastropoda > Stylommatophora > Ariophantidae > Megaustenia > Megaustenia siamemsis. The sequence continues at coordinate 60,642,929 of JAVIAB010000024.1, forward strand.
TTTTGTACAGTATAGAGAGTTCTGCTGTCTCCTGTAATTGCAGCTGAGTAGTTGATCCGGTATTAAAATGATACCACCCCCCTGAGCTCACCATCCCTGAAGCAAATGAACACCCCCAGCCCCCTCGAGTTTTGGGGTGTCCCTCAAATCTACCTTTTTTAGATCGTTTTGATATCGACGGTATCCAGAAACCCTACCGGGGGGTGGGTATCTTTTTTCGCACGCCCCGGCCGAATAGCCTCCCCCCCAGAGGTACCCGCTGCTGTTGCCTCTGGGAGGTCCAACGCACGCGGCTGACTGGCCCACGGGCGCGTCTGCTGTTGCCTCTGGGAGGTCCAACGCACGCGGCTGACTGGCCCACGGGCGCGTATCTTTTGTCTCACGCCCGGCCGAATAAGCCCCCCCAGAGGTACCCGCTGCTGTTGCCTCTGGGAGGTCCAACGCACGCGGCTGACTGGCCCACGGGCGCGTATCTTTTTCATACCGGATTAACTACTCAGGAAAAAACAGTTAGAGAGTGTAGTTCTATAGATATATGATATGGCGCCAGGCAAAAATCATTGTGCGTGGCTAGTGTGGGGATCTACTACAACCTGTGGGAGGACGTGCAGGGGTTCGTACTGCTGGATTCATAATGATAGATTGCGAAAAGGTGGTGGAACAACACCATGTATTGGCTGCGGCGTGGGCGTCTCAAACAAGCTTAGTCTCTGTGTAAGATGTGGGTACCATAACGCACACACCAGAGAAAGCAAGGCACGCGCGAGAGCCTTTCAGAAGGAGTTTACACGCCTAGCGCGGATCGAAATTTCCTATTAGAGAAATGAGGGCTAGTGTATATAGTGTTGCAACATGCCTACTGTTAAGCAGTTGCGAAGAGGGGCTGTAACACGGACGTGCACTCTTTGTGGTGTTGGGGTCATAACCAACTATCGACTTTGCCGATGTTATAGAGGCCTATTGATTCCCATGGAGCCTCTTGATGCCTCTCTTCAAGATTTGGCAATATTTAGAATCATGCGCACTCGATTGTTAGGAAGGGGGTTACCATTGGATGAGCTCCCACGACTTTTGCAATATGAGATTTTGAGACGTGAACATAAACTCCGCTTCGATGATGTGGTGGAAGAATTACATACAGCCCTCTACGATACAAATGAGTGGAGGAAGCTTTATTCTGTAGATTCATGTATTAAACCGAGCGCGCTAGCTAAATATTGTAGGAGGATGTCTAGATATGATAGGGGGCTGGACACCGATTCAGAGGATGAAGATTGGATTGAGACTTCATATTATAGAGGTCCACAGCTAGCACCTCATCCTTGGGATCTTGTGTATTACTGATGGAATTGCATGATAACGAGCACACACACTCTACATCTGTATGTTAGACAGACATGTAGACCGTAGTGTTCCAATATGCCTACAGGATATAACATGGGTAGAGTACCACTTTTGAGAGGAGCTAAAAGTGCGGCACGCATACGACTTCTTCTTCAAAATGGATATGATGTATTAGAAAAAAAAGCAAGCTGATGGCTCTTCTATAGTTTTCAGACGTCGCGCACCCTCGAACCGTTTACCAGAGTATAGAATTCATAAAGATTAGCCAGTAGCAGTCCTGCGGACGGCAGGCGCGATAATTAGCCTCGCGCAGCGAAAGCAAATGATCAACACATGACAGTCATACGCTCCATCACATGATCCATGTAAAAATAGAAAATTATGTAACGTGACAGGGGTTTAAAAGGAAAACCGTGAGCGAAAAATCGTTTGTGACAACCGTGACACTCTCGTCCCGGTTGTTCTGTTTTGTCGCATTTTTTCGAGCTGAAAATTGTTATCACAGTTGACAAAAAATGAGCAGCCGAGGATATGCATGTGACTGTTAAGTGGCTCACTTAACGGGGGAATTCAGTTAATCTGTGGAAAAGCCGCCCGAAACATAGCACTTTTGACTTCCTTGATAATATTTTTGGAGGAGGCGCACGCTTATTTTTTTTCCTGAATCGTTATTTTGTCTATCCCGTGCTCTATGTGATAGCCGCATGCCTCTGCGTCTTTAAGAATTAGATTCATGAGCTCTGCTTCTCCCCTCCCCTGCGGTAGCCCAAACTCGATTGAATCACGACTATAGGGTTGGATATGTAATTCGAGAGACCCCGTTTTTGTGCGGCGCACGAGCTCATTCATAGCTAGAACTATAAGGTTGGCGGTATACTCAAACCTGAAATCATTGTCGTATTTTTGAAGCTGCTCTCTGATACTCAGCGGCATGCCGTAACATAGATAACCACGACGCAAGTATGTTCGCCAGCTGAGCCACCTGCCGGTGAGCCTCCATATCCCTGGTACTGCCATTAGCTCGCTAAGATAGAATAGCCACCCGGACGTATGTTTTGTGTCCGGCAATTCAGTTGCTATGTTACATGATGGATCCATATTGGTGTATGTGGTTCCGATACGCCGATGCGTTACATACAGTATTCATATCTGTGCAAATGTTAGCTCATAATTTTCTAACCATCGGAAATGTTAGCTCACACGTTATCTCGTGTCAAGTGCAGCTGTTATTTTTTGTGGTAGTAAAAAGAGAACCGTGTGTGTAAGAGAAATATAATTAATAACTGTAGGGAGGAGGCGCTGTAGGAATCACACGCTCGTCAGAGGCGTCGCCACAGGAAATATCTCTCCAGCTGAAGAAACATTTTATGAAGACTTGAAATTGGCCATGTGCTTGGCAATTGCGGCGTTGATTTCTTCTCGCCCTTTCTGAATTAAGGCCTCCTCGTCCAATTTTTTTCCGCCAGGGGCGCGCACTTCTTTTTTCATCTGCAGGTACTTATCAAATTCTGTAAGAACCATTTTAAATTCCACATCGGAGATACTCCCGTCTTCTAGGGCTGTGGATACGATGCCGGTGATGGTGTTTAGTTTGCTTTCAGCCAGAACACGAATCTCATCGTGCTTCTTAGCCTTCAGATTCAGCTGGCGAGCTACCAGCTTACTGACTGCCCCGAAGGTGCCACAAGCTAGGGCCCCAATCTCTAGTCCTAGAGCTACAGGAGCCATGATAACGGTTGAAAGAAGCGCAATACCGCCAACGCCCATCCCAGCTGTGACTGTAAACAGTGTCGTATCAATACCGTCTAGACTATTAGCACCGCGCCGATATTTCTTGTATAGGGACGTCCGTTTATCTCTCTCGTCCTCCAAACATTTTCGCAGGCGGACAACCTCTTGAATGCGGTAGGACTGGTCGACAGGCCGATCAACTGACGCGTCTAGTGTGGGATACATAGACAGGCAGAACAGGTATATAAAGCTTTATGCAGAACTTTTTATCTGTTTAATTAGGTGCTCAATAACGCGATCACTTACCGGGGACAGGCTAAAAAGTAGCCGTTTAAAGTAAAACGACAATCCACTGAATATAAATTCAAGGGATATTTTTTCAAACACCGCGTTTGCTTCCAAATCGCTAACATTCGTTGAGAGGTCTGCCTTCCCCTCCCCAATTTTTATAACCAAACCCGTCATTTCGGGGCGTTTCCACTTGATTGACACCCCAGGCAAAATCTCGATCGGGGCGCTGGGGAGCATACTGCCCGTCTCAATTTCTAGATATATCACGGACCCCTTTGGGGGTTTTCTTAAGATTTCTAGGTCTCTTGGAACCGTTGTTTGAGCCTGTAACTTCGCAACGTTAACTCCCTTCGGACCCAGGTAGTAAGAATTAACGTGCCCATTGAGGGTCGTCGGCTCTGCGCCGGACGGGCGATAGCCGACAAACATGCTGCCAGCGTTCATTAGCCATACCACTTTTGTAATACCACCCTCGGCCGGACTTTGCAAATCTATATAGCGCATGGCTAGGTCCAGCCTGAGCTCCCAATTGGGTTCAAAACCACTTGTATGACTTTCTATGGCGGCCCGCCGATAAAGGCCTCCTTTGGCTAACTCCATCCCATAAATCACCCCCGCGCCCCCCGGATCATCGAATCCTCGAACATCTCCGAGGTTGGCGAAGCAATTCCTCGTGGCCCAGACCTTAGGTCTGTGCTCATTGCTTGAACCTTGCAAGAACTTGTCTACTGGCATAGTAGTAATACTGGCATATTCAATATTAAAAACTAATATATTTGTTGAATTGACCCGAACTACTGCAGTTTTTCAAGGAGGAGTGTTGCCTTTATATTAATGTTATCACTGGTGGATGTGTGCACTGCTGAAATCATTAGTTGTAGAGACGAGGGCTGTGCTATCCAGAACAATCCCGAGGTGTTAAAATAGGTATAGTCTGTTATTGTATGTTGTAACACTAACGCAAGGGGAGGGCTTAAATGCAGCGAGATGTCAATCGACTTGCGGCTCCCAGTGCGCAGTCCTGCCAACTGAATCTTATAGACCCCAGGTGCTGTTATGGCAAGGGTTGCCATTTTGCCACTATCATCGGTACGCAGATTCTGTGTAAGCTGAGGGATCCCAATCGGAGTGAGCGACAAGGACCTAGGTAACTTCCATTGCAAGGAAATCGCATATATATCGAAACGTTGACCCAAGGCATCTTTTATAGTGTTCTCAACATATGCCATAGTAGCCGCGTCTTGGGGTGCTTCAGGGTCGGCGAGCTCGGATATTTTGTGATGACCCCACTTAATGTCGTGGGTTGGTGCTTTTGATCCGTCGAGCTGTAAAACTCTAGCGTCTAATAAATCCGTTGTGGATATAACGAGGGCGTCAACGTATTTTTTGGTTGCTGCGTTTTGATCGGCATCTCGAGTATCCACATACTCTTTAGTAGCCGCATCGCTAGAATCTAAAGGGTTACCTACGTCTTTCAACGGAAAGCCCCCCAATGATAGCTCACCTAGCATTGTATCGCCCGCCCTGTGTACGAGGGCGTCAACGTATTTTTCGGTTGCTGCGTTTTGATCAGCATCTCGAGTATCCACATACTCTTTAGTAGCCGCATCGCTAGCCTCTAAAGGGTTCCCTACGTCTTTCAGCTGAAAGCCCCCCAATGATAGGTCACCAAGCATAGTATCGCCAGCCCTATGTACGAGGCCGACTGGGCTACCCCACGAGGCCGCCGCCGCTCCACAGCCGGTGCTATGTCCCATATAAAACTTATCCACAGGCATCACACTCTCTGTTTAGCTATGTGTAAGATCACATTTTTAAAAGCATTTCCAGCTGCGAGTTCACACAACACTCGAAGACATAGGTGGCCGCAGATAACCTCTTCGGGTCTCTGCAGTTGGAACGTCTGTGTCTGTATAGGAAGACCCTCGCTGCGCGAAGCTTTTACCCGTCCGGAGGACAGATATTCCACGAGTTCCTTGGGGGATCCAACCCAAAACTATCGAAATAACAAATCGTACGGCCATCTTTGTAATACGCCACCCAGTGGGTGCCCCCACCACTGCTGGAGTCGAGATTAACTATGCCGCATTCTTTCTGAGAAATCTTGTTAGGCAGGGTGTTTCGCGAAAACACGCCACGAAAGTGGGGGATGGTACGGCCGGCCTTTTCAATATCAAAATTGCTCAGGGGTTCTACTTTTTTTGGGGCGCCAAGTAGAGCCCTGACCCCTTACATTTAGGGCACATGCCGCGCCCCGTGCTCGCCGATGGGGCCAGAAACAACCCCGCACCAGCAAGCTGTTTCTCAACCTCACGATTGTGGCGTTCGGCCTCAGCCTGGGCTCGAGCACTCGCTTTTTTATCGTCGACTGCTTTCGCGATAGCCGCACTACCTCCTGCTAGCGACCCCGCTGCAGCGAGCCCGCCTAATATTAAGGGCAAAAACGGGAGAAACCCACCCGTTTTTTGAGCCGCTAGCTGTGTTTTGGAAATAACTAGCTCGGCCCCAGCACTGGCGGCGCGTTTCTTCTCAAGGTGAGCTATTTGGCGCTTAGTGAGCCCCAGGGTATCGTCGCCATGAAGCTGCTCAACCGTCAGCCGAATAGTAACGCCTACCCCATCATGGGCGGCTTTTGCCAATGATTCTTTCTGCCCCTGCGTAAGTGTTAACCCAAAAGGAGTATACTTCATTTTCCTATACTGTATATTGATGGAGATTTTTGTTTAATACAATTTGCTAAATTTCGTGCCGTCAGACTCTAGCGTCAGCAGCCGGTCGCTAATGAGCACTGCGTAGGCCATGGTTCCTGCTGGCACGTTGTTTCCAAAAGTCGCCCTGACCTGTACGGTTTGGACAGCCGTTTTCAACCGCTCCGACTGTCTGCGGACATCGATGACGTGGATTGGGTATAATTCTACAAATTCGAGCGGAGTCACCTGGTTTGAGGACACGCTTCCCTCAATACCATAGTATTCTGCCTTAAAGTCACATAACCTCTTGTAAGCCCTGGAAATCTTTCGCTGTACAAAGTCCATTTTTTCCTCGGAGTCAGGATACTGATCGGTATTTAACCTCACATGAATGTCAGTTAAATTTACATGGTCAAAGCAAGCCGGATTGCTGGTCTGGCTATCGCGGTTGGTTTGGAAAGCCACCAAAAGCCATCGTGGTTTTTCAGTGCCCGACGTAATGGAGAGAGTCCAGGTAAACGAACTGGCTTCCGGCACGGCAAAGCTTTCGCATTGAAGAGCTCGAAAAGATATCGGCACTTTAACTTTCTTGGCTATCTGCTCTACTAATTCTGTCTTGGCAGCCAAAGAAGGCATGACGTGCGGTATTACCCAGGCAAGCTTAGTTAGCGTGACTTTCCCTCTAGGCGCCGCAGCATCGCGAAATATGCCTTTGGTATCTGATTCACGAGATAATATCAACGAATGTTTACAACCATAAACCACCTTGCGGTAGTCCTCGCAAAAACCGAACAGGTGGCTTAACGGGACGCAGAACGAAAACGTCCCGCTTGGATTCGGCTTGACCACTACTAGCTGCCGTCGGGCCTCCCACCCAGTATTAGCTGATTCAGCCGCCGCTGAGGTATCTTTTTGCCAGCACATGTTAAGACCCTCGGCCTTTGAAAAATCATCTCCATATGTCAATAGGCCCTTAATTGTTGTGGCTTGGCCAGGGTTGAGAACATTCTCAATATCTTGATCATTGAGCCGGTACCTTAGCCGCGAGAACATGTACATAACGGCGTTATTCACGAGTGACACAAGCGTTGTAGGTGTGTAGTCGACTTCTGTGCCGGATGCTAGCCTCCCTTCAACATTGAGAAAACTTTTAGACGGGTGTGTGTAAACGTCTTGGAAGTTTACTTCGATTGCTATATCCTGATTGTTGTTTATTGTGGCGGGGTTTTGTGGGTGATACTCCTTGTAGACGTACGACTCGATGCTCTCGTCAACAAGCGTCTGCTCTACAAGAGTCAACATTTCATCGGTAATTTCTTGTGTATCCGCCATAGAAAATTTACTTCAGATATAGAAACAATTCTATTTTCTAATAAAGAATTTTCCTAAAACCCGAGCCTGCTATCCGACTGTTGATATTTTGACGTGCCGCTTCAGTCGTGGGGGCCGCAAGCCCATGCAGAATCTCTAAGTTTTTTTCAGAGATAACTCTCTCCGGCCCTGTAGCGGCTCGCGTGGACGAGCGTGCTTTGCTGCGGACTATGTCAGCGATTTGCTTAATTGAGGCTGCGGTTGTAGCGCCGGCCTTAGCAACTTTACCGGCCACGTCCGCTACATTTGCTATAGCGCCTTTGTTTGCCACAACGAATTTACCGACACCCCCAATGGCCCGCACCACGGGTTGTATCCAGTCCGACAGGCCTTTTCCGATTACATAGCGCTGTCTTTTCATCCGCCGGTTTCCCTCTGCCACGTTCCGCGAAATTATCAACATGGTAGCTTAGAAGATTTTCTATAATGACAGTCAAAATGTTTAATGTAAGAATTTTACTTCAAATCTGCCGAAGATGTAATCTAGCTGTAATTCGTTCCCCTCGGAGATTCAATTGAGAGCCATTCTGATCCGTTAGCCACAAGCGTATTCTTTGAATACTGCCACGCTGGCTTACCGGCAAATAAACCAAATTGTGTGGAGTCTCAATGATCTTAAATCCAGGTTGTACGCCTGGGTAGAAGCTGTACAGAACGGGGTGGTTGGTGCCATTCAGGTAAGAACCACCGACTAGATCGCAGTTTACAAGTATGCTACTAAGTGTTGAAATGTCTACTGGTTTGTCCCCTGTGTGGAATCCAGTAGTGGATAGCACCCTCGGCTCGAATCCGAGAGTCGACGCAATGGTAGATTTGCTCATGTCAACTCTGTAGCTAGGGTTCGTAATCTCGATGTTGGCACGTAATGTCGCCCTGTTTGCTCCTACAACTATGTTATGTGCCTGCGTCTCAGAATTCCAATCACCGCTGCCCTTCAGCTGGCATTGAATCTCATCGTTGATTTGAGCGAGTTCGTAGCTTCCTTCTGGTAATGAAATTGTCTTCCAGGTAACCCCTGCGTCTGGGCTGTAGACGAAAGTATTATTACTTTCTGTAATGTTGGGGACAGCGTTATATGTCTCCAAATTGACTAGAGCTAATTCGTACTTATTGTTGGGTTCGAGGTAAAAGGGCGGAGAGAAGGTGGTTGTCCAGTCGGTGCTGTTTGACGAAAATACGAAAGAGTTACCCTCTTTAGGGCGAAGATGGCTTTCAATCTTCTGTAACTGAAACTCCATTTGGGGTATGCACTTATAGGAGGCTTCTGTTCAATTCGAGAATCAAAGCCTTAGGAGCCGCGCCACTGCGAAGGAGCTCGTCTAAAATAGCCGAAATTTCATTATCAAGGCCCGTATTACCTGCACGCTTCGAGGCAGCTAATAGCTGTAGCCTTTCAACGAGCGCCTCTGGGTCCTTATAATATTGTAAAGCCCCACCTTCGCTGCGCGAGGACCTTATCAGCCGGTGTTTTTTGCTCTTTCGCCCATGGAGAGGCAAGCCCGCAAGTTCAGCCAGCCGCTGGAAAGTTTTGACAGCCTCGGGGGTATATTGCATCGTTTTTAAAAAGCGTTTTGTGAGGAGAGTGTAAAGCGAATCATCTGCCGGGGCTTCGAACACAAGATTGTCTCCATTGTCGAACGCCCGCAGTTTTCCCGCCTGCAAAGCTTGCGGGTCGATTGTGAGGGATCCAAACCGGTTTCCCTTCAGTTTCAACCCACTACCTGTAGCGGTAGCTGTAGCGGTAGCTGTAGCGTCCTCCGGACGGGTAAAAGCCTCGCGCAGCGAAGTAGCCCCACTAGATCGGACGAGCCTGTAACCCTGTGTTAGTAGGCGAAGACGTTCACTATATTGTTTTAGAGCGTCCTTTTCCATCGTTAATTGCTGCTTTCTTTCTTCTGTGGTGGCTTTACGCTTTTTTTTCCGCTCCCAGTACATATCGGTTGATGCGATTGACCTCATTGAGGGTGTTGGTGATTACTTGTGTGTCGCTGAGGTTGAGTTCGCTGGGGGGCTTAAATCCGTGGCGCCTTATCACTTCAATATCCAACCCTTGGTCGGGACTAATATATAGCGTGGGGGCATCTTCTACCGGCAGAGGCATGTCTTGACGTGCCGTCGGTGCCGCTCCGTGGAGTGCGTAGGCTTGTCTTGACGTGCCGTCGGTGCCCTCCGGACGGGTAAAAGCCTCGCGCAGCGAAGGTGCTGGCAAGCGCTCTATTGCGGCTGTGACTTTTCCTATCTCCGCTGCTTGGTGTGAGGTGATTGGTTTGAAAAGTTTGGCTGCCTCTTCCTGCAGAGACGACTCCCCTAGTGATTCTGTTTGAAGGCGTTGCCGCGCCTGGTCTCTGAGCGCTAGGTAGTTCCGGACGAGGGCTGTACGATCACGCATGTCGGTTACTTTGCGCCACATCCTTACTTCAAATAGATGTCATCCCTACTTTAAATAGATTTCATCCCTACTTTAAATAGATGACTTCGGTATGTAGAATCGATCAAATCCACATCGATACCGACCATCATAGGCCCGGCTGGTCAGATCAATACAACAGAACCCGTACGGCTCGCGCGTGCACGCACTGAAGAAGTTTCGAAATTCTTCGAAAGGCATGTCACCACACACATAGGTGTCATGTATGGCGCGCAAGTTTTTCGTGTCTTGATTAAATATGATAAGCATGTTACAATTATCTCGAATCGTTTGTTTGGGAATCCTGAAATAATTCTGCGTTAGATAGAATGAGTCCGCACCACCGTGACGGCCTTGGCTGAAGTATTTCTCGATGGGGGTTTGTTTTTCCAACATAACGTCATCAAATACCATAATGCTACGTTCGTTTTTGTTCAGACTCTCTACTGGGATGATATCATCTGATATGCTGTGAAACGAGGCTACCTCTTTCCCAGTGACTGCTTTAATGGCATCCGCCAAGTCCTGCAGCCACTGGTATTTCTCTTGTCTAAGGGATTTTGAGTATATATGCAGTCTATTGTATTTAAGGAAATCCTTTCTTAGGAGGAGATTGAGCATCAGGTTTGTTTTACCACATCCGGACGGGCCGCAAATTACACAACGGATGCTACTAGGAAGCAGCCAATGGTGTTTGTGCTCGTGTGGATTCGATTCATCAAGATCTAAATTTAAGATTTCCATACTTCTATATTTAGGGAGAGATGTATTGCCTCCGCTGTAAACAACACACTCCCACTTCAAATGAGGAGACTATAACTCTAAAGAACAACCGACCAGCCAAGAGAGGTGTTTGCACGGTGTGCGGTGCTAGAAAGAGCCAAATTCTCCCTGCGTCCTCCGGACGGGTAAAAGCCTCGCACAGCGAAGGTGCTGGTCTTCTTAACAGTGCCATGAATGCCCTACCTCTGCCCGAGATGCATATGCGTCTCCCCAAAGGGGTCCCATCTGAAGATGTCCCGGGTGGAACTTTTCAAAACACTGGAAAATACTCATATTGCGGGCCGTTTACCAAGATTGCCAAACGCCTCTCTCAGGGCTATAGGGGTGTGAATAGTCTTGATCGTGCCTGTCTAAACCACGACGTTGCCTACGCAGCCCATAAAGATACCCCCGGACGGAATCATGCGGATGATGTACTGGCAGCTACCGCATCGCAGATTGCACTATCAGATGCTCCAGACTGGGAAAAGCGTGATGCTAAGACGGTTTCTGCGATTATGGCTGCGAAATCACGCTTCGGGATGGGCCTTAAAAAAAAGTCGCGAAGAAAATATTCCTAAACTGAAGAAGTTTTCTATGGCAGAGAAGTCCGACGGCACGTCAGCAATCATGGAGAAATTCTACTACAGTCCTCAAGGCTATTGGCGTGGGCTGGCGGCCATCCCGAAGCTTGCTGCGGCAGCCCGAGTTAGCAAAAAGGATGCTCGGGACTGGCTCTCGAAACAAGGCATATGGCAGCTCTATTTGCCTGCTCCTCGACGAATACCACGGCCACATTTTAACGTGACTGCGCCAAACGAAGTTCATCAAGCGGATTTATTATATCTGCCGCATGATCGTGTGAAACGACGCACGTACAAATACGCCTTGTCCCTCGTCGATATAGCCTCCCGGTACAAAGAGGCAGAGCCCTTGGCTACAAAAGATTCACAAGAGGTTGCAGACGCCCTTGAGAGGATTTATAAACGGAGCCCTATGGATTTTCCAAAGCTTCTTCAGGTCGACCCGGGAAGAGAATTCATGGGCTCGGTATCATCACTTATGGCAAAACATGGGACTGAAATACGGCGTGGGCGTGTGGACCTCCATAGAGACCAAGGTATAGTAGAACGTTTTAACCGGACTCTGGCCGAGCGGCTTTTTGGTCACCAGTATGCTCAGGAGCTATTGCTTGCTGCCCGTGGGTCTTCTGAGCGGTCTGCAGAATGGGTGGCTCGACTCCCTGCGGTTATTGCGGCTTTAAACAATGAGCCGACTCGGCTGACAGGTAAGAAGCCTGTGGATGCCATTAAACTTCAGTGAGTGACTGCGCAACCCTCATCTGTCGTTCCAGGACGCCCTGTAGGGCTCGAGGAGCCGCTGATCCCGTCTGATGCAATGGTTCGGTATTTGTACCAGCCTGGCGAGCTCGAGGGTGGTCGAAAACGTGCTACTGACCCCGTGTGGTCTGTGACCCTGCATTCGATCCGAAATGTATTGCGGCAGAATGGCCAGCCTGCGGTATACTATTTGGAAGATGGTCCACAGCGTGGGTTTGTGCGTGAAGAGTTGATGATTGTTCCTGAGGGGACAGAGCTTCCTCCAGGTAAGATTCTTGCAATCGATTGAACCCAAGGAGACTCATGTAATCTAACGGCGTCATCAGAAACAATGTTCCTAATAGATGCCCAAGAAATGCATCGTCGACACCCAGGCACATTTTGGGCCCCACCCGATGAAGAGCTTCAGCGATTGAAATCAGGGGACACCGTAAAAGTTTGTAATGGGGAGGAGCGATTTTGGGTAGTGATTCAAACTGTAGAGTACCCACAGGACTGGAATGCTTCTGATATTAGATTAACTGGTGTGCTTGATAATAACTTAGTAAGTTCTAGTGCTCGTCTCGGGGACGTTATAGAATTTCGAGGTATGCATGTATATGATATATACCCTTCGCTGCGCGAGGCTTTTACCCGTCCGGAGGCTTCGCTGCGCGAGGCTTTTACCCGTCCGGAGGACGAATACTCTCAATCATTTGAACCCATGGCGCGTCATGATAATCCATCTATGCCTTTAGTCCTAGTAGAAGCTCAGCATCAACAGTGCCCCGGTTCACCACCTCCGACTAACGAGGCCCTTATGGGCTTGTCGCAGGGGGACGTAGTTAAAATTGGTACCTCAAACATGCGCTTTTGGGTGGTCATTCAGAGTATAGTTCTCGCCTCTAGTCCCCAAGATTATACATTTACGGGTATACGTGAAAGGGATCTCGAGAGAGACGGCGTGGGGGATGTTATAGTGTTCCAAGGTAAGCATATATACGCTACTGACTAGGCAGCGGTGTACTCAATGGGTTCCGTGTGGATCCCATCAGGCAAGACCCGTCGCTTGTCGTAGTATGCACTGAGCCCGAGCTTTTCTTGGTGGTAGGTGGTCATCTGCCCGTTATGCATACGAAAGCCGCGGTTCACAGCACGGTCTTTGAAACCGTAGAGAGCCAACTTGTACCGTTCCCATGTCAGGTTATTAAGCCTCGCTGACATCCCCTTACACGAGTGTTTGCTCTTTTGCTTACCATCGACGAAATAACATTTCGAACACAGAGCAATAGCTCGATGCCCTGAGAATTCGAGCTTGAACAGGCCCGGAGTTCGTCCGCTCCAGGTATCCCAAGAAAGCCAGTCTTTTTTGCACTTAGCAAACTCTTCTTTGAGCTCTGGCCGAACTGCAGCCTCTAGTGTGGTGGTGCTCAGAGCGAAGTATAGTGAATCGGTGTCCATTTGAATGAGCTCAAAGTCTTGACGGTCGACGAACCGATCCAGGAAGTCGTAATAGAATTCAAGTATGCGAAGTTTTGCCAACTGATACACCGCGATTCCGACTTGGAATGGTCTGTATATACATACCCGAGGCTTGCGGCTTTTTATTTCGTAGGCATCTCCTATTTCGGTGAGATCATCGAACCAGGCTGAACGTAGTGCACGGTCCACGGTTTCCTCGTCTTTTGTGTAGCAGACTTTGGTGTGTCGCTCCAAGGCTTCGATTAGTTTTCCGTAGCTTGAGTTTCCTATCAGTTTGTGTATTTCGGCTAGGAGTGCCTTCTCTTTGTCAACATCACCCAGTCGGCGTGCCTCAGTGACTTCCTTGACGAACCAAGCCAAGCATTTTTCTGGCTTATAGTGAATTATTGTATAAACGGCTTGGAGCTCTAGTCCATGCTGCAAGTACCACTTTAGCAGCGGTGTGTATACCAGAATGTCATCGGCCTCAAGGACACCCAGCAGTTTCTTTGTGGAAGAACATTTTCGATCTGTCTGCTTCAAATAATCCTTCATTTCTTGAGGCACGGCAGCTTCTGGAACTTCACGGTTTATAAATATCGGTGGCATTTCCTCGAATTTCTTCCATAGTGTTCGCTGTACGGCAAGCTTGCACCTGACGAAACCAAACAATCGACCGCTTAAGACTAGATCACGTACCCTGGGCGCATCAACCTCAGGCTCTTTAAGCTCGATTACCTTCTCTTTACCAGCTGGCATGTCCTGAAGCATTGTAGAAAGATATAGGGCGTTTGCGTCATATCCAACTGCCCGCTTACAGCGTTTTGCTTTAGGATTTTGATGCGAGCGGATTCGTGTGACCCCCGCTTCGTGATAACGGGTGAAGACTATCGAGGGACCTCCAGTTACTGCAGCTTTCAAATACGCGTATGCCTTTTTACCTGGAGCATACAAGGCCCCTTCTGGTGTACCCCTTAATAGATACTGTAGGGACACCCCTGGCAGTGAAACAGCGTCTTTAAATATATCGATGCCTTTTTCACCGTAGTAGGTTCTCATCTTCTCAGCCGCTTCAATGCCAGGACCTACGTCGAGGTCGTTGTAGTAACGTAGCCAATCTGCGAAAGTTGTCATTCCTTTCTCTCTGAAGATACATTGACAGTCACCCCATTCTGTCTTAGACAGGGGGTACGCATTTTTCAACCGAGAGAACCATGCAGGGTAGTCTGGAAGGCCTGGATAGGTCAGTTTGTTCGGACTGTCAAACCATTCGTATGGGAACCACGACTTTGTCTGCTGACACCCGTAGGCTTTGATCCAGTTGTCGTAGGAGGCACCAGGGCCTAAATAGTTGATGATATCCAAGAATTTGAACTCGGGTGTTGCTAGGAACATTATTTTTGTGCCTTTACTGGCTACAAAGACTTTTTTACAGGTGTCGGCGAGCTCTTCTACAAAGTATTGCTTGATGAGGTTCAGATCGTATTTGCCCGAGTTGAAACCTAATACCGGGACCTGCGAGCACCAATCTCGTATCTTATTTTGCTGCTTCTGAGACAGTAAAGTGATGTCGTCTGGTAGAAACTGGGTCTCGACCTCAGCCCTTAAGATTGCAGCTCGTCGCTGGAGTTCTAGCCTGAATTTGTTTGTCAAAGCTTTTGGGTCGGCGTCACAAATATGTGTTGGTTGACGGTCTAGAGTATCCCCTATCGACACTGAGATCGGTGTGTGTTCGTTTTCGCATGTGAGGTCGAGGGTGGGTTTATTTCTCTTCGTTTTGTCGAGTAAAGCTTCGAAGTCATAAAAGATAAAATGTTGATATGTAACAGTTCTTTCTGCAGGCATTGGGATATTTAAACGCGGAGGCTTTCGACATTCCCACACGACCACCAAGTTGTACCCAGCGTTTACGATTTTTCGTTCTTGCTGACGGGTCTTCTTGAGTATATCTCGAACATAGACGGCCTCCTCCTTTATTCCCTGTCGTGTCTTTTTGATTATTTTTCTAGTTTCGTCCTGCTTACAGTGGTCAGGGCATCCGTGGAAATAACAACCGTGGAATTGAAACACTGTCCTCGTGATTGGCTCATACCCGTCTACAGGAGCACCTGCGATCTCCCGCTCCCCACCGTGACCACAGTGAGCATGGTGAATGTGTAACCCTCGGGCTTGTGCTTCGTGCTCGATCCACTGTATCGAGGCGAGACTGGCACTTGACTTAGGATCGAAGGCTTTTTCATAGGCAGATTGGGGGCGTATCACTTTCTCACCCTTACAAATGACTTCGGTTTCCCCCTTTTGACAACGAGTGACGTGTCGCTGCAGGCTAGTTGACTGCGTGCACCGCTGATTACAGTGTCCGCAAGCATAGGTGTTGGCTAGTTTCTTGATGTCAGTGATCAGCGAAGCATGTTCGTTGTAGATAGAAAGCGTTATTGGTTCGATGCCTATTTCAGAATAGTGTGCTGGTTGTCTTATAAGCTTCCAGATGCCATCCTCACTCGGCTCGTAAACTCGTATGCCCAGACGAAAATGCTCCTCGGCCAATTTAAAGTCTGCGAACGGTAGCTTTGGTGTTTTAGTAAGGTCAACATTTGCCCCAAAGAAAGATCTGGCTAGTTCGTGCGCTTTCGCAGTACAACGGTCTGATCTGGATCCTCGATGAACAGCTAGGCACCGGAAGAAACAGAAATTATCGTTGTAGCCGTCCAGCGCAACGAGCCCTTTCTTGTTTCGCAGCCAGTCTGGTAATCGTCCGTTTCCTACCAGCAGTTCATTGGTCAGAATAGCCTTGATCTCGACCTGTACCCAACGTAGGAAAATCCATTTTGTATTGGGCTTCTTTTCATTCCCCAAACGCTTTTCTTCCTGTTCCTCTAACCACTGACGAGCTGCGGCCTGTGTGGTCAATAGGTTACTGCCACGTCGACTGCCAAGTTCATTTGGGTGGAAAAGTATGATTTTACCAGTCTCGATGTGACGGATCTGAATTGTGTAGCTATATCTGAGATAGAAAGCTGTCTGCAGTTCAGCTACCCTCTCCATCGCACGATCGACAGGGGTGGTATTATTTTCAACGAACCTCGATAGACCTCGGAAGAATTTCCAGATGATGACCCGTCTTCCTCGCGATTCCCCGTCTTGGGGAATGAGCTCCTGAAGTATTCTCTCACCCTCCCTTGCGATCTTGCGAGCCGGAGGCTCTCCTCTGCGATGAAGGGGGCGAAATAATTTACTGGTTTTCCTTTGCAAGCTCATTCTTGCGCTCCACTTTCACAGAGCTGGCAGTCGAAGTTTTGGATTTTTCTTGACAGCTTGCTCATATTTACGAGCTCGCAATGTAGCAGTTATCTCAGCATCAAACATCTTTAGTTCATGACGCAGCTTTTCCAGCCTCTGGGGATCATCATAGTTAAGACTAAACATGGCAGGGTATCGTCTAGTTAAGTTTCCACTTTTTACTCCACGAGCTATGCGCTCACGTTGGACTTGTTGTCGGGCCTCTGTGATTAATTGTGTCAATTCAGGTTTCTGCATTTTTGAGTAGCCTTCTAACCCGTAACTCTTTGCTTCTATTCGCAACTGCTTGACAGTAGGCATGTTGCAACACTATATACACTAGCCCTCATTTCTCTAATAGGAAATTTCGATCCGCGCTAGGCGTGTAAACTCCTTCTGAAAGGCTCTCGCGCGTGCCTTGCTTTCTCTGGTGTGTGCGTTATGGTACCCACATCTTACACAGAGACTAAGCTTGTTTGAGACGCCCACGCCGCAGCCAATACATGGTGTTGTTCCACCACCTTTTCGCAATCTATCATTATGAATCCAGCAGTACGAACCCCTGCACGTCCTCCCACAGGTTGTAGTAGATCCCCACACTAGCCACGCACAATGATTTTTGCCTGGCGCCATATCATATATCTATAGAACTACACTCTCTAACTGTTTTTTCCTGAGTAGTTAATCCGGTATGAAAAAGATACGCGCCCGTGGGCCAGTCAGCCGCGTGCGTTGGACCTCCCAGAGGCAACAGCAGCGGGTACCTCTGGGGGGCTTATTCGGCCGGGCGTGAGACAAAAGATACGCGCCCGTGGGCCAGTCAGCCGCGTGCGTTGGACCTCCCAGAGGCAACAGCAGACGCGCCCGTGGGCCAGTCAGCCGCGTGCGTTGGACCTCCCAGAGGCAACAGCAGCGGGTACCTCTGGGGGGGAGGCTATTCGGCCGGGGCGTGCGAAAAAAGATACCCACCCCCCGGTAGGGTTTCTGGATACCGTCGATATCAAAACGATCTAAAAAAGGTAGATTTGAGGGACACCCCAAAACTCGAGGGGGCTGGGGGTGTTCATTTGCTTCAGGGATGGTGAGCTCAGGGGGGTGGTATCATTTTAATACCGGATCAACTACTCAGCTGTCTCTGCTTTCTCTGCCAAGTTGTCTATATAAGCTCTTGTATCTCTTCTTGCCGAACTTTTCACTTTGTTGTCTAATTCTTTGTATGTTGCTTTTGCCAGAACCTTTCCAAGACTTGTCTTTACATTAGTCATGGCTCTCTTTGCTTCTCTTCTTTCTTTGATGTATTTCCATGTGGTGTCTGAGATCCAAGCTCGTTTTTTCCATTTTCTTCAGTCCGGCACTTGCTTCTGCTGCTGTCATTAGTACTTTGCTCTGTAAGTCCCACATTTCATTGATATCTAAGTCTATTTCACCGAGTGCTGAATAACAATTACTTAGCTCTATGTTAAACTTTTCCTTTATGGCTTCATCTTTCAGTTTATGACTATCAATTTTATGTGTAATTGACCTCTTCTGTTGGTTTCTAAATTTTAATCTTATTTTCCCAATGCACAAGTTGTGGTCACTATTAACATCTGCACCTCTGTAAGCTCTTACATCTATTAATGATGATCTGAATTGTTGTTTAATACATAGGTGGTCAATTTGATTTGAGGTTCTATCATCAGGAGATATCCATGTTGTTTTGTGAATATTTTTGTGTGGAAATAATGTCCCACCTATAACTAAATTTTCTATTAAACATAATTCTATTAATCTTTCTCTATTCTGACTTGTTGTATTACAGCCTTCTCTCCCCATAACATGTTCCACTCCTGCGTTATCTTGTCCTACTTTGGCGTTGAAGTCTCCCATTACAATTAAAAGATCGTGTTTTGGTATTTTGTTTATAAGTTGTTGCAGTTGGTTATAAAAATCGTCCTTAACTTCATCATCAGCTTCGTTAGTAGGCGCATAACATTGAATAATTGAAAGTCTTCCATGTTTTGTTTTGTATCGTGTTCGTATCAGACGGCTGTTTACCGGTTCCCATTCTAATAAACTTCTTGCAGCTTTGTCTGTCATCATTATGCCTACTCCTTCACGGTGTTTTCCATCTTCCCTTCCAGAAAAAACTACTATTTTATTATCAATAGATCTCCTACCTGTTCCAAGCCAGCGCATTTCGCTTAATCCTAAAATATCTAGATCGTATCTGTCCATCTCGCTCGCGCCCTGTGCATGTTTCGTCGGAGCGGCCATTGTTCGCACATTCCAGAATCCTATTTTTGTTGTTGTTTTAGGGCCGAAAAAACTATCACTACTATCTACTGCTAATTTACACATTCTGTATCAGGTCTACGTTTCATTAACAACATCGTTTTTACGATAGCGGCTTGTTAAACCTCTGATCAACGGTTCTATACCAAGCCGGAGAAAAATAATTCCTCCATTTTGGAAACCACCGGAAACATGCCCCAAGAAACTACTTCTGCCAAAAAAAAAAAAAAAAAAAAAAATTAACTTAGATTATACCAAACTGCCAATGCGAAATTGCTCAGTTTGAGAAAGCCAAGGTAAAATGATTGATTTCAAAATGTAAAGATTGAGACTGGCATATACAGGGAAATAAAGTCACAGTGTCTCAAATCTAACCTCTCAGAGAGGAAAGCAAAACGTGTTGAACCAATGAAACTAGGTCTGGCATTACAAACAGGAAGTACATGCGAACTCAAACATCCATCAAATGCTTAGCAATCATCAACAGGAAACCTACTAACATGAAACTTCACAGAACAGACATATCTTTAATAAACGATGGAAAAACATCAACTACCAGTACTTGAATAAAACTTCACTTTGGTCATCATCATCAAGTACCGGGCCTGCTGGCGTAGGTGATCATGTCTCTCCACAATTTTCGATCTCGGCAGCTATTTATCATTTCTGTTGTTGACCTTCTGCCAAGCCATTCTCTTAAGCTGTCTGTTATTTTTTCTCTTTGCTTCCCTCTATCTCTTCATCCCTCATTTTTTCCAGTTGTTACAGCATATTCCAGTTGTTCTCTTCTCATTACATGGCCAAAAAAATGATGATTGTTTCTTCTTAATATTGGAAATTAGCTCTCTTTTTGCTTTGACCTCTCTCAGAACATCTTCATTACTCTTCTTAGCTGTCCATGGTACTCTCAACATTCTTCTGTAAAACCACATTATCTTATAGATTAAGACAGTCTAGCATAATGAAAATGCAAAGGGGGAAAAGGATTTTGGGGTGGGAGCAATGAAGTATATAAACTGCAGCTACTAATAAGATTATCTAAAATTGTTGCTACTAATAAGATTATCTAAAACTGTCACTACTAATCGAATTATCTAAAACTTTAGGCTACTCATGAGATTATCTTAAACTTCCGCTACTTAGATTATATAAAACTGTCACCACTAATAAGATTATCTATCTAAAACATTTACTACTAATAAGATTACCTAAAACTGTCACCACTAATAACATTATCTAAAACATTTACTACTAATAAGATTACCTAAAACTGTCACCACTAATAAGATTATCTAAAACATTTACTACTAATAAGATTACCTAAGACTGTCACCGCTAATAAGATTATCTAAAACTGACACTACTAATAAGATTATCTGAAACTGTCACTGGGAAATCTATACTGGGAGCAAACAGCAATAATAAAATATAATAAAGAGAACTCTACACCCATTGATATAAAAAGAGGAGTAGGACAAGGATGCATCCTATCACCAGAATTGTTCAATCTATACACTGACCAAATCTTTAAAAAACATCATAGAGATGCCAGGCCTAAACATTAATGGAAAGATAATCAATAACCTAAGATATGCTGATGATACTGTAATACAAGCAGAAAATCCTAAAGATCTACAACAATTACTTAATGAATTAAACATGACAAGTAAAATAGATGGGTTAGATGTGAATATCAAAAAGACTAAAATTATGATCACAAGCAAAAATAATAGTCTAAACCAACAAGTGGATATCAAAGTTGAAGGAATAGATATGAAGACAGTTTAGAGGAACTACCTTGGACCTTACAACACCAAGGCTGAAACTAAGAATGGCTAAAAGTTATATCTTCTCAACATTCCTGTACGGTGTAGAAACATGAACATTAGACAAGAAAACAGAACAAAAAATTGAAGCCTTTGAAATAAGGATTTATAGAAGAATAGGAAGATTTGGATGGAAAGAAAAGAAAACAAACGATGAAGTCTTACAACAACTAAAAATGAAATGAGAACTACTAGATACAATTCAAACAAGACAAATAATAATTTTCGGGGCAAGTTAAAAGACACAGCAGCCTACAAAAAATAATCTTGGGAGGGAAAATATAAGGTAAAAGAGGCAGAGGAAATCAAGACTAACATGGAGGAGTAACATCAAAAGATGGACAGGTCAGGTTGTGACAAACTGCACTATCAAAGCAAGAGACAGTGGAATGGCGCTCCATGGTAGCCAACCTTCGATGCAGATTCGGCACTGAATGATGAAAACTGTCGCTACTACTAAGATTATCTAAAACCCTTCACTACTAAGATTATCTAAACACCTTCCACTACTAAGATTATCTAAAACCCTTCACTAATAAGATTATCTAAAAACCCTTCACTACTAAGATTATCTAAAACCCTTCACTACTAAGATTATCTAAAAACCCTCCACTACTAAGATTATCCAAAACCCTTCACTACTAAGATTATCTAAAAACCCTTCACTACTAAGATTATCTAAAAACCCTTCACTACTAAGATTATCTAAAAACCCTTCACTACTAAGATTATCTAAAACCCTTCACTACTAAGATTATCTAAAACCCTCCACTACTAAGATTATCTAAAACCCTTCACTACTAAGATTATCTAAAAACCCTTTACTACTAAGATTATCTAAAACCCTTCACTACTAAGATTATCTAAAAACCCTTCACTACTAAGATTATCTAAAAACCCTTCACTACTAAGATTATCTAAACACCTTCCACTACTAAGATTATTTAAAAACCCTTCACTACTAAGATTATCTAAAACCCTTCACTACTAAGATTATCTAAAACCCTTCACTACTAAGATTATCTAAAGAACCTTCACTACTAAGATTATCTAAACACCTTCCACTACTAAGATTATTTAAAAACCCTTCACTACTAAGATTATCTAAAACCCTTCACTACTAAGATTATCTAAAAACCCTTCACTACTAAGATTATCTAAAACCCTTCACTACTAAGATTATCTAAAACCCTTCACTACTAAGATTATCTAAAACCCTTCACTACTAAGATTATCTAAAACCCTTCACTACTAAGATTATCTAAAACCCTTCACTACTAAGATTATCTAAAAACTCTTCACTACTAAGATTATCTAAAACCCTTCACTACTAAGATTATCTAAAACCCTTCACTACTAAGATTATCTAAAAACCCTTCACTACTAAGATTATCTAAAACCCTTCACTACTAAGAAGATTTTATTCAAGGGGAACTAATTAAATGTGCACACAGGTTTCATGACATTTTTATTCGAAAAGACCTACTCCCACAAGCATGTCTTCTCTTCTTTCTCTCCCCCCCCCCCCCCCCCCTCTTCTTTTGGGAGGGAGGAAGAAAGGAAGGCGGTGTCAGATGCAATGAGAGACAACTCGTAATTATCATTGAAAATAGTTACTACATTTAGTAGGTTCCCTTACTTCGAGAGGGAAAATTGAAGAAAAAAAATAGAAAAAATGGTATGTTAAAAGCTTTACATGATTAGTAGACGACACAGATTTGAACGATGTTTCGGCTCAATAGGCCTTCAGCATGAACAAACAAAAAACACGCACACACAGATATGTAAGTAAATAAAACTGATCCTACATAGCTAACTAGTAATGAAACATCCAAAACAAAAATAATCGAAATTGGTTAAAGAAAATATAAATCAATTCCCTGTGTCGTGGACCGTGGTCAGAATGAAAAAGGAATGGTCCCACGAGTGTAGCTATAATTATACCCTCAGGTCAGGTGAAGGGTTCTAAAAATACACGAGTGAGGGGAACGCTGTCTAGGTTACCTCGACTGCAAAGAAACTGACAATGTTTGAAAGTATCTAAGGGCCCATAAATGCATGTATACACACACACAGATGCGTGTATACATATATATACACGTACAAACAGACATGCACATACCTATACATATCAACACACACATATACAAACATACACATACATATATATGCATACCAACAAACACACTCATACATGCATATATATATATATATATATATATATATATATATATATATATATATATATATATATATATACATACCAATGCCCATACATATGAACACATATATGCATGTGCACATCCATACGGGGACAATCATATACGTGCAGAAATGTGCGCATAACGCACACATAACCAGAGGAGTTCACACCGGGGTCAGTGTGCCAACACAAGAAAGAAAGAATAGAACAGTAGACTAACAGGTACTCAAAAGGCGGAAAGAGTGAGATGTCTGAGAGTGGGGTACAATAAAAACATATGAGGGGTAAGAAGCACAGAAAAAAGGGGTATAGAAGAACACCGAATTGTCCCAATGGGGACTAGTGGAGGAGAACTATGAATAGCATGGCATAGTAGATAGACTAAAGAGCCCAAACATGGGCAGTAGAGAAGGCTATGCAAAAGGGAAGGAGTAGACCGAACGGAAACTATGTCTACGTTTACAGTACTCGACTAGATAGCTTGGTCATGTGCTCTAGCGTTTGGTTTCTCGTGGCAAGGTGATGTGCCAAGGAGTACGGGTTCAATCCTGCTTCGGACCATATATTGTTTTGGTTTTTTTTCTCTTTCTGTTCATTATTTGTGATTTTGTCCTAGTGCTGTAAACATACCTCCTCCACTGAAATGATTCGCCAAAGTAGTATACATGGCAGTGGCGTCTCGTGATTCGAACGGCCCAACTCTTCTTTGGCGTTCATCTTTAAGTGGGCGTTGATGCGATGTGTCGTCAATTTGCGATGTACGCGCCTTGAGACTTGTCCAAGGTGGATGACCTGTCGGCTAAGCTGAAGTAAAGCTACACTTCACAACACTGAACCAAAATACACTTAGCTAAACTAAACTACACTACACTAAAATAAACTAAACTAAATTAAACTAAACTACACTACACCACACTAAACTAAACAACTAAGAGAGTGGAAAGCACCCAAGAAGCAACCACGGATTCAAAGTGAAAAATTCCCACCAACTGACGGGTTTTGAACCCGCGACCTTCCTGTCAGAGGCCGACATCTAATCCTTCGTGGCAAAGCGCTGTGTCACTGAGTACAGGTTCGATCCTGCTTTGGTCCATATTTTTTTCTGTTGTTGATTATTTGTCAATTTTTCCGAGTGCTGTAAACATACCTCTTCCTCTGAATCGATTCGACCCTAATTTCGAACATTCAGGAGCTCGGACGCTGAAATCGAGAGATTTTTTTTTTTTTTTTAAACCGAAGTTGGACCTATTTTCGCTACAGCTGCGCGTGCGCAGTGAAAGATGTTCGTGTTTTTTCGAAACTCGACCCGCTACGTTTCGATAAGCTTTCAGGACATGATGAACGGACTAGCATTACAATGTGTTTATAAGTACAATGTAATTGAAAACTAGGGTTGCTGGAATCGATCTGTGATGAGTACTACAGAGTCCTGGCTGTGTTCTACACAGGTCACTCCTAGCAATAATGCATATGCGTCTCTCACAAATTCAGCAATGTAGTGCAGTTTTTGTTTGCATCGTGCATGATGTATTTACTTGAAAAAAAAGTGATGACACCTTTTCAGTTTTGAATGTAAATACAGATGTAATATAATTAGGCGGTTCGTGCGTATAGATGATAACAGCGCTGCTCCGTATTAATCATATTTCACAGTCGCCCTGTCATTTCAATTTTTAAAAATGTCGATTTTATTTTGTTGTGTGCATTTTTGTTTTCATCTTAACCATTAAGTGCCCGTCACCGCATCGAAGGTTGGCTGCCATGGAGCGCCATTCCGCTCTATCTCTTGCTTTGATAGTGCAGGTTGTCATAGGCTGACTTGTCCATTTTTTGATTATACCCGTTCATGTTAGATTTCGTTTGCCTCTGCCTCTTTTACCTTGTATTTTCCTTTCCAATATTTTTTTTAGTAGATTGTTGTGTCTTTTAACATGCCCCAAAGATATAGTTTGTCTTGTTTGAGTTGTGTTTAGTAGTTCTCTTTTCATTTTTAGTTGCTTTAAGATTTCATCATTTGTTTTCTTTTTTTCATCCAATTCTATTCTTCTATAAATACACATTACAAAGGCTTCAATTTTCTGTTCTATTTTCTTATCTAATGTCCATGCTTCTGCGCCATAAAAAAAAGTAAAGTTCCCCCGTCACGCCAACTGGCGTATAGGAAATATGGTGTTAGTGACCATAAATATTTACAGACCTTCGGCACATGATTTTTGGAATAATGTGGTCGGTATTACTCCCTTGCCGCTTTACTTTCCCAGAATAAAATCCGGTACCCATTAAAGGCTGGGTGAACCGGAAGCCGTCGGTTGGGATCGAACCCTACCTCTTGTCCTTTGTAGTCCAGTTCACTAACCACTGAGCTATAGCGGCTCCCTTTTCTGCACCATACATGAATATTAATTAAGAGGATATAACATCTTGCTAGTCTTAGTTTTAGCCCTGGTGTTATTTGTTTTGAAGTTAGTATATTTTTTTTAATGTTGAGAATACCATGGACAGCTAAGAAGAGTAATGAAAACGTTCCGAAAGAGGCCAAAGCAAAAGAGAGCTAATTTCCAAAATTAGGAAGAAACGATCATCATATTTTGGCCATGCCGTGAGAAGGGAACATCTGGAATATACTGTGACAAATTGGAAAAATGGAGGGGCGAAGAGATAGAGGGAAGCATAGAGAAAAGATACCAACAGTTTAAGAGAATGGATTGGCAGAAGGTCAACAATAGAAATGATAAATATCTGTCGAGATCGAAAGTTGTGGAGAGCCTTGATCACCTACGCCAGCAGGCACGATACTTGATGATGATGATATTTTCCATGGCATTAAAATGCACCTTTTTATTTTTTTAACAAAACTGTAAATAAACTTTAATATTGGTCAGTTAAAAGTGGAAAGGATTATACGTTTTAGACTGTTTACTTTTGTTGTTTTACATTGTGTTGCAGTATTGAGCCGGATTACCTTTGCAAACGATAAGTCTCGCAACAAATTATGGCGCCAATTACGACACATTAAAAACGTAGGGAGGGCAGATTTATTAACAAGTGGATCAAAGTAATATTAAAAGATGCGGCAAGCTCCATTTAGGAGACAGAATATGACGCTTTTTTATTTTTCTGGAGTACTCCCTTTTCTTGACCGTCTGTTCTACAGTAGGGTTAGTCTTTGGTTTGCTTGTGTTCAAACCTGCTACACAGTGCAACGTTTTAACGGGTGCTCAATCAAAGTGGATCTGGCAGACTCTAAATGTGTTGTTCTGTCTGTGGGGGCGATCAACACACTTAACCTGACAGCTGACTTCATGTGGGAGTCTGGAATCCTACTCTGATTGAGTCCTGATCGCAGAGAGAGAGAGAGAGAGAGAGAGAGAGAGAGAGAGAGAGAGAGAGAGACCTGCTACTTTGTTGTTCAGTGCTATAATGGATTTTTTTTTTTATTCTTGTTTATGTTTTTAAAAGATGTATGCCTTAGTTGTCCATGATATACGCTTATCCTTGCAATGTCAAAAGGGGAAAGGCTGCAGTTTTAAAGACGATCTCCAGATAGTATTCCAATCTAATAAGTTAAACGGAGGACAGAAGCACTGGACAGTAACAGGACTGAAAACTGCCAACGACTCATAGCTGACGGTTTGCATCGTGTTCGGTGACCCACAACAATCCAGACAATACTCCACCTCTTCGCGGTGCCCTTAGAAATAGAATAACTAGTCAAGTTTGGCTCAAGGAGTGGGTATCGATAGGGAAATCAACAAGACACTCAAAATTGCCGTTCTCATGTCGGATGTGCTTGACCGAAAGGCGCATATGTCACAATTCTACAGCAAACTGCAACACAACGCATACACGCCACTTAACGTCCTTTTAAGGGCGGATGACGAATTGGTCAATTCCTTTAATCATCGGGGGAGCTGCGGTAGCTCAGTGGTTAGTGAACTGGACTACAAAGGACAAGAGGTAGGGTTCAATCCCAATCGACGGCACCGGGTTCACCCAGCCTTAAATGGGTACCGGATTTTTTTCTGGGAAAGTAAGCCGGCACGGGCGTAATACCGACCACATTACCCCAAAATTCATGTGCTGAAGGTCAGCAAAATTTATGGCATTTACACCATATTCCCTATGTGCCACTTGGCGTGACTGGGGCTCTTTACTTTAGTCATCGGGTGAAAGCAAGAAAGCTGTAAGTTACACCGTTCGGTGCAATTAAGGAATAAAACTGGTATGTCAACGTCGCAATGCCATTTCTTCGTTGCTCGAGATCTACTGACGCGACATCTATCAATATTTACGTAACCAGAAGTATGTTGGAAAGATTTCGGATTCAGTTTAAAACATGTTTTTAAAAAGTTCGTGCATGATGAGGCACGATAACAATATTGAAAGTGATAAAACTGCAACAAATGAAGCTCTTATAGTTTATCCTACTCTGCATCACAGCCTGTCTCCACGTAAACGACCCGACTGCTTGTCAATACTAAAATCGAAGGAGAAATTGGGGGGGGGGGGGTAGAAAAATTGGTATGGTTAAAGCCTTACGTGATTAATGTAACGACACAAATTTTGAACGACGTTTCGGCTCAATAAGCTTTCAGCAGGAACAAACAAACAAACAACACACACACAGATATGTGAGTAAATCAAATTAGTCCTACATAGCTAACTAAAAATGAAGCATCTAAAATAAATTAAAACAGAATAAAATACAATCGAACATTTATGAACTAAATCTGTATTCAGCACATACCAAATAACAGAATTAATAATTCTCAGTGTTTTATCTCCATACACATACATGGCGAAGTAATTATGGATTTGAATAAAACAGAAAGCACTGCAGTCCGTTTAAATGTATCAAACAAAAAAGAATTGAGAATTTTTGTGGGCGGGACATACAAATATACAACTTATATAGTTGTCTCCGATGCGCCGTCCGACTGTTTACCAAATGATTTAAAATGTTTTGCAGTGAACGTGTACAAACACATGTACTTCAGTATGTATACATAGCCAGAGCTGATGAAGTGATAAACCTGTCTGACTATGCAGGAAACAATTACGCTAAATGTAATATGTGGCATGGAAATACAAGACTGGTTGTTGCTGTGTCCATCTATTGACAGAATCGCTATGGATATTTGATGGGTTCGTTTTAATGTCTTTCTCAAGGCAAATGATTGCTTGCTTTCGTTCATCCGAGAAACTGTCTGCATGCTATCACTCTTTAAAGAACGCTAAAGTTGTTGTAAACAAGTTGTGGTTTGCAGCACAGATGTGATAGTTGCGCCTTTCGGTTCAACACATCCGACTTCAGCACAGCATTTTTGAGCACCAGGTGCGATCTCTAAATCGCTTAGCCAGACTGAACTGGCTGATTTGTTACTAGAGGCACCACGTAGAGATGGGGTAAGGTCTGAATGATTCTGGTCACCGATCCTGCGCAAGTCATCAGCTTTGAGTCGCTGGCAGCTCCCAGCTATATTTACTGTCAGGCGGCTAGTCTAAAGTCTGAGACAACGAGAGCTGCGTTGTAAGGAAAAACCGTGTCATGACGTGAGAAACTTTCAGGTGTTGACGTACTGAACTTTTATGCGTTCAGATTTTTTCATTGAAGAAATATTAATAATGCGATCGTAAAAAAACACAATCAAGCACCAAGTCTACCTAAAACTGTGTATGGTTCTGTCACTGAAGAGTAGTGGTGATAGTGGTAAATTCAATACATGCTATAATTAACTTTATTTAATGTCTAGTCTGACTTTTCCATGAATAAAAGATACTTCATAACCTTCGTCCGTCTGCACCAGAGTTTAATTCGGTGTTAAAAATAGAAGGGACTGACCTTGCCGATTGTAAGACAGTAATTGCTACCAGCCACTTCACTGACATCTCATGAGAGTCATTGTCCAGATTTGTTGTCATGTGATTACCAATGAAAGTCAGTCTCCTTTGCTGGATATTTAACAGTGGCTCGTTAGCCACCGAAGAGAGAATTTTGCATTAGGTTAGAAAGGAGATTGACTTGTGAGAATGGGTAACATCTTGAAGGCTGAAAACATCTAAATTCAGATAGTAGTTGGCTAGATAGACTCAAGTATATTAAAGCAGTCATGAAATATTGATTCCACCATCTTGGACAGTGTTAAATACTTGAGGTGTCTGTTAGATTTGATAAGTTGAAAATTATTTGCGGCTTTTTTTTTTAATAGTAAATTTAGAAGTATGTGAATAAGTCACGTGGTCTGATTGCAGAGATCTTCAATTTGCAGTTGTTATTAAAAAAAAAAAATAAAAAATAAAAAAAAAAAAAAAGTACTCCCGTCACGCCAAGTGGCGTATAGGGAATATGGTGTTAATGACCATAAATTTTACAGACCTTCTGCACATGATTTTTGGGGTAATGTGGTCGGTATTACGCCCGTGCCGCTTTACTTTCCCAGAAAGAAAATAAATCCGGTACCCATTAAAGGCTGTGTGAACCGGAAGCCGTCGATTGGGATCGAACCCTACCTCTTGTCCTTTATAGTCCAGTTCACTAACCACTGTTGCTGTTGTGATGCTGCTACAAAACCTCAGGGAGAGCTGGACGTGTTTGAATCAGTCTCCTGGCATTTGATTCCATACGAGTCGTGTTTGATTCTATGTTATGACAAGTCTGTCCAATGTTTCAGTCCACTATTTAATCACACAGCCAATCAAGAAGATGACTGCACAACAAACAAACTATTACACATTGTGTTCTTGTCTCGAGGAAACATGACTGAATGTTACCTTTATTATTTGATTTATTTTGTATCTTGTTTTACTTGCTTCTTGTTTTAAAAAAGTCTCATTTAATTTTAATTTATTAACGGAAAAATATTTTCCTGCGTTGCTTAAATGTTATGTAAATTAAATGGAGTGCATGTGATAGTAATTTTACTAAAAGTTATACAGGGAAGGGGTGTCCGGTTAGCGCAATCGATAGGCGGTTGGCTTACCACGGCAGCAGCCGGGGTTCGTACCCTGGCGAGGACACCTGGGTTTTACTAATTCCCTAAAAATTAGTACCTCTGAAGTCGGAGTAAATCTGCCTGCATGGCGAGGGGCATCCTGTAATGGGATAAAACAGACTTACACGCAAAGTTCAGTCCCACAAAATTGAGTGGGTGGGACTTCGTCAGAGGTCAAAGCTGACGAAAGCGAACGAACGAACGATACAGGGAAGGATTCTGAATAAAATCAATACTGAATTAGATGAGCAACAATTTGGACTCAGGAAAAACAGTGGGACAAAAGAAGCCATATTCAGCATGAGAACATTGATTGAAAAGTACACAGAAAAGTACACAGAAAAGTACACATAAACAAACCAACATATGCCTGCTTCATAGACTACACCAAAGCTTTCGATAGAATACACCATAACCAACTTATAGACTGACTAAAGGATATAAATCTAGACGACGCAGACATACGACTAATATGTAATTTGTACTGGGAGCAAACAGCAATAATAAGATATAACAAGGAGAACTCTACACCCATGGACATAAAAAGAGGAGTAAGACAAGGATGCATCCTATCACCAAGCTTGTTCAATCTATACACTTAGCAAATCTTTAAAAACATCTCAGAAATACCAGGCCTAAACATTAATGGAAAGATAATCAATAATCTAAGATATGCTGATGATACTGTTCTACTAGCAGAAAATCCTAAAGATCTACAACAATTGCTGAATGTGATAAACATAACAAGCAAAAAATATGGACTAGAAATGAATATCAAAAAGATTGAAACTATGATCATAAACAAAGAAAATTCTCAAGACCTACAATTAAATATGACAGTTGAGGGAACACATCTGGAGACAGTCCAGAGCTACAACTACCTGGGACATACTATAACCAATGATGGAAAATGTAAAATTGAAATAAACAAAAGAATAGGTATGGCAAAAAGTAATTTTAATGCCATGAAAAATATACTAACAACAAAACAAATATCAGCAGGGCTGAAACTAAGAATGGCAAAATGTTACATCTTCTCAATATTCCTGTATGGTGCAGAAACATGGACATTAGACAAGAAAACAGAACAGAAAATTGAAGCCTTTGAAATGTGGATTTATAGAAGAATAGGTAGAATTGGATGGAAAGAAAAGATAACAAACGAGGAAGTTTTAAAACAACTGAAAATAAAAAGAGAACTACTAAACACAATTAAGACAAGACAAATGAAATTTTTGGGGCATGTTAAAAGACACACAACCTACTAAAATTAATATTGGAAGGGAAAATACAAGGTAAAAGAGGCAGAGGCAGACCAAGACTAACATGGACGAGTAACATCAAAAGATGGACAAGTCAATCTATGACAGCCTGCACCATCAAGGCAAGAAACAGAGTAGAATGGCGATCCATGGTAGCCAACCTTCGTTGCGGAGAAGGCACACGATGGTGATGATGTGATTGAAAACACTTTGTGGGGGGGGGGGGGACAGGATTAGATAGGATAGGATGGATGGATTAGCAGGCAGGGATGGCGAAGTTATTTTAGGCTTCAGCATTTTTGGTGCTAGTATTTCTGATATCGTGATTGGCCTAGCTGTTAGCGTGTCGTTTTATTACTGTCAGTCACGTTACGTTGTCAGTCTTTGGGGCGCTACTTCTCGACGCAGCTATATTCAAAATCTCGAACTTTCTCAATATCTGCAAACTGGTAATAACGGTAAACATTTCATTCTCCGGTGTTGCCTTTTTGTCTGACCTCTTTTACAATTACAAGTTATTTTTTAGTTTACTATTTTTGTTTTGTTTTTTGGCAGACTAAAAAAGCGTATTATTGATGCTCAATCTCAGCTTTTCGTCTGTTGGCGGTAATGTGGTGACCTTCATACTGACCCCCACAGTGGTTGGCCATTGATACTTTAGTTCATTTGGTCATGTGTGTCTATCCAGAAAGATAAAATACACATGCGTCTATTATACACTAAAAGTGATTAGAAGAAGCTGTATCCTCTGAAAGCCTCAGTTTTGATTTTGTTATGCGACGAGTACTAACTACTATTTACAAAGTCAATGAAAATTATATATCTGGGAATAATGTTAACCTCAGATGGTAGATGTACAACAGAGGTGAGAAGCAGAATAGCTCAGGCAAAAGCAGCTTTCCAAAAAATAAGGAAGATATGAATTTTGTACTATGTAATATAATTTGTATAATAATTGCCCTAAATTAACATAATTATAATGATATCATAATGTCTTAGTTATTTGCTTTATAAGTTATAAAATACATGGTTTTGCTGTTAATTAAAATCCCTTACAGTTTTGTTGATGTTTGTTGTTAGACAGAAATATAGGGCAGTGATTCTTACCGAAGACACTTCACAAATAAATTCTCCTCCCCACCGTCACTACTTCTTAGGTTTAATAAAACGATAAAGCGTCATCTGATTTGTTATTCTTTTGTTGCCATGGAAACTGGGAGGTAATTGTTGAAATGGCCTACCTAATTATACACATGGCAATGTCGATAGATGTCGTTGTAGGTAACAGTAACAGTAATAGTAACAGTAACAGTAATCGTAACAGTAATAGTAACAGTAATAGTAACGTTTGACCTCCATAGACATTGAAGCCTATTTGTTAGTAACGGCGTGAGTTACTTGAACTATATCACGGCTATACTATGAAGCACAGTGGCTGGGTTGTACACTGACATTTAATTCATTGAGTTGGAATGTAATTGTGTTCTGTAGTAGAAAAAGATGTAAAGTGCCCCCGTCACGCCAAGTGGCGTATAGGGAATATGGTGTTAGTGATCATAAATTTTACAGACCTTCAGCACATGATTTTTGGGGTAATGTGGTCTACCGGTATTACGCCCGTGCCGCTTTACTTTACCAGAAAAAAATCATGTACCCATTAAAGGCTGGGTGAATCGGAGCCGTCTGTTGAAATCGAACCCTAACTCTTGTCCTTTGTAGTCCAGTTCACTACCCACTGAACTATCGCGGCTCCCGATTGTGTTTTGTATTCTGATAAAATATTAGGAGTCTTGGCTCCTTTGAATATCCGCCGCTGCTGTGCACGTACAACGGCATTTGAGCTGAAAGACTCACAGCTGACTGCTACCGGTCAGGATCAATGAGCCAAAAGTGATCAAGACCTATACTTCCCGTGGTGGGCCGGGAAGCATACATTTATATGTCTTCTTCTGCGATCTTGGCTCATTCAGACTAAGATGCCGGACTCTCTTATGAAGGCTGCTATCTGTTTCGGTGTTTGATCTGTCAAGCAAGTAGTGATTTCTTCTCCTTCATTTGCGATCATGGCTCATTCAGACTAGGACTCCGGACTATTTTATCATGTCCGTTTCCGTGATTTGGTTGCCCCATAGAGTTTCTCTTCCAGGGAGGTGGGTGTGGGCCACATTGTCCTTCTCAGATCTGTGTACTGGGGGCAATTCTGTAGAACATGTTTTGTTGTCATGTTATTCAGTGTACAGTGGCATTGCCTGGTAGTTCCTATTTTGAGTTTGGTGAACATGTGGTTTTTCATTCTGTTGTGACCAATGCGTAGGTGAAGTATGAAAACTTTATCCCTCCTTGATAGTTGGAGGTATCCATCCTTCTCGTTATACATTGGGTGTTCTTGTGTCCATGTTTCATGGTACTGGCCTTTGATGATGGATTTGGCTTCATCGTAGCTGACCAGGTGGTACTCTTGTGATAATCCCCCTCCCTCCTTAGCTAGCTTGTCTGCGCATTCGTTTCCTTGTATATTACAATGTGATGGTTATCCACTGGATGACTACTCTCTGGAACTTCTTGCACAATTGGTCCAGGGTTATTCTCAAGTCATCTAGATCACTGTTTCTGTGAGTTTTTAGAGCTGCTAGGACTGACAGTGCAGCAGCCGGTATTACCAATTTCTTGCGCACGTTATTTTTGTGTTGGATAGCCAGTTCAAGCAAGTAGTGATTTAAAAGGGAATGCACTCCATTACCCCAAAATTCTTTACCTGCGTCGCTTGTGTTGGATCAAAAGACGCAAAACATCGCAGCTTGTTTAAGCAACAACATAGCGCACCTACGCTCATTTAACGTCCTTTTAAGAGCGGAACATGTAAGTGGTTAGTTGGTAAAGGATTTATGACATAATCATGAAGTATATATTTGTATACTTCTTCACGCTCTTGGGCCATGTTATATGTGTTCCAACTAACGGCAGTATATATTTGTATACTTCTTCACGCTCTTGGGCCATGTTATATGTGTTCCAACTAACGGCAGTATATATTTGTATACTTCTACACACTCTTGGGCCATGTTATATGTGTTCCAACTAACGGCAGTATATATTTGTATACTTCTACACACTCTTGGGCCATGTTATATGTGTTCCAACTAACGGCAGTATATATTTGTATACTTCTTCACGCTCTTGGGCCATGTTATATGTGTTCCAACTAACGGCAGTATATATTTGTATACTTCTTCACGCTCTTGGGCCATGTTATATGTGTTCCAACTAACGGCAGTATATATTTGTATACTTCTACACACTCTTGGGCCATGTTATATGTGTTCCAACTAACGGCAGTCACAACAAGCACAAAATAAGTGTTTAAAAAATCAAATTTCGGATACGTCAGAAAAAAAAAAATCGAATGAACTAGTCCAATGTTTTCGACCGTCTCTGCTAAAGGATGAGCGAGC
Source organism: Megaustenia siamemsis (assembly GCA_032433765.1). Taxonomy (NCBI): domain Eukaryota; kingdom Metazoa; phylum Mollusca; class Gastropoda; order Stylommatophora; family Ariophantidae; genus Megaustenia; species Megaustenia siamemsis. The sequence goes on from JAVIAB010000024.1 coordinate 60,677,593, forward strand.
AGTCCCAGACAGCGCCAAATGTGTGACAGACAAATCGATACCGTTAAGACGGAAAAGAATAATCAAAGGGTTAGTCATGGCCAGTTTTAGGAAATGTGGAGTCTGATTGGACAATTTTGATTTAGCCAGTCTCAAGGTTTGTCTTTCTTCCTGGCTCACCCCATGATGACTTGCTCTTCATTGTGCGCGCTTAAAAGGTCGTTAAGTGTCGTAGATTGATTGTTTACTTTGCGTTCACAGCTTGCCACTTCTGGCTAGGCGCTCCTTACAAGCCTTTGGATTTTTGTTTTGAAGAACTGCGTTGTGCGTGAATATTTGTTTTGTTCCTAATAAATACTGGCAGTGTGAGCGGGTGTCCCTCGCCATTCAGGCAGATATTCGCCGACTTCAAAGGTTCTCGTATTTTTATCGACCAATCTGATGACGTTTTGGTTACAATTTTCCTAACAATTGTATACGCGACCTTTTGGCATACTCTTTTCTACGTTTAAACGACAAAGAGATTTTTAACGTGCGCAGTGCATCCACCGGATCTTCTGTTTTTTTTTCCTTTTGCACTATCAAGAGATCTAGACATCGGATCTAAATACCCAGACAGAGTTAAGCCACAAAGAAACAAAGGATTCTAAGAAAATGTCCACCGGCTATGGCTCAAGCCGGTGGCCATATTGTCTAGTCTTACCTCTAGACCCCCCCCTCCCCCCACAAGTGGACGTGATGCTTAGTGTTATGGTGTTTATAGCAAGTTGTGATTTTCAGCCCAAAACATCCGACTTCAGTATGTCTTGGGAACATTATTGTCTTCTTTATTCGATTGATCAGTTGTGGTTAATCTATTTATTGCCAGACCCGCCAGAAGGTGAAATCTAAACCGCAGCGCACTCTCTTAATTTAAACAAAATAATAATAAACTCGATGTCGATATTATAAGTAGGGAAAGCGCCTCTATGTTTATAACTACATATGGAGGCGAAGGAGCGGCTCGCAGCACCAGAGCTGGAAGTTGTCAGCGACCCACAGCTGATGACTTGCGCCAGGATCGGTGAACCAGAACCATCCAGACCCTGCTCCACCTCTCCATGGTGCCACTAGTAACAGACTAACCTGTCTAGTCTGGCCAAGTGAGTAGGGATCGAAGAGGGAAGACAACACGGTACTCAAAAATGTCATGCTGAAGGCGGTTGTGTTGGGCCGAAAGGCGCAAATATCAGTTATACTGCAAACCACAACACAACGCAGACACACTCACTTAACATCCTTTTAAGGGCGGATGATGAAGAGGTACACTCCTTTAGTTATCGGGCGAACGCAACAAGCATAACTACATATAACATTGACATGGTTATCAATTTTTTTCTTAAATTTTATTGCAAATTTTTTTTCACTAAAAGGAATGGACACAACAGAAAACTGAAGCCTTTGAGATGTGGATATATAGAATAGATAGAATTGGATGGAAAGAAAAAAACATCCGATGAAATCTTAAAACAACTAAAAATGAAAAGAGAACTATTAAATACAAATCAATTTAAACAAGACAAATGATATTTTCGGGGCATGTTAAAAGACACAACAGCCGACTAAAGGTAATCTCGAAAGGGAAAATACAAGGTAAAAGAAGCAGAGCAGACCAAGACTTACGTCGACAAGTAACATCAAAAGATGAACAAACAGGTCTCTGAAAACCTGCAACATCAAAGCAAGAGACAGCCAACCTTCGATGCGGAGACGGCACTCAATGATGATGATGAAAAGGAAAGGGAAAAAAAGTCCTGCCATAGTCTAACTATTCGAATCCCCCCCCCCCCCCGACAAGAGATCAATTATTTTCCCTTTGAGCTAATTTTAAATCGTTGTTATATAACACTCGTAACTGACTCCTCAGAATGAGTCCCGTCTCACCAAAGATGTGCATGGGCATTTACAGCACGCTCGGCAGGCAGAGTAGTCCAGGAAGACAGTGGTGCATACGTTTTGATCACGAGTTGCATGACGATGGAGGTGATGGTAGTGACCAAGGCATTCATCTGGTTAGAGTCACAAGACTACACCCACGCCTGTATACTGAGTGATTCGATGAGCATAAGGAAAATGAAGGCGAGATCTGTACGAATGTAATGGGTAGTCATTGCAGAAGTAAAAAAATACGCAATGTCACCTTTGTCTACGTCCCTGGATATGCATGAGTACGGGGAAATAAAAGAGCGGACATGTTGGCTAGCTGTGATAGTGTTGAGGACGGTCAACCAATGAATCGGGCGGACATCATCAAAGTCCTCCGGGAAGTGAGAAGGACACAGGATTTCGACAACCATGAGTCCACGTCACTTCTTCGGATGAAAGAGATGGGAGTTAAGATGGGCACAGCCAGAAACGAGAAACTTAGTGAGCGTGTAAGAAGACTTACCAACCAACACAGAACTGGAGTCGTCAGCCGCTGGACACTGCGGACTTGCTGAGAAGGGGATCTGAGCACATATGGACATGTTTGGAGTGCAATGATGATGACCCGCTAATAACTCAATGTTATCGTCGTTTTGGAGCGAAACAATAAGCGTGTTATTATTGTTATTTCATTCAATTCCCAATGTAACATTAGTCTTCAACAATCACTTTCCGCTGATATCAGAGTCATCCTTATGGTTGCTGGCGCCCTCATTAATTATAAATATACACATTTTTACAAGGAAAAACTTGATGGTACCTTGTGCCGCTACTACTCTTTGTCATTCCCTTAAGATCATTCCATGTCTTCACCATCTGGTTCACCTATTTTTCCACCTGTCTTCTCTAAGTATATTCTTCACTTTGTTTCCTACCCTGGGGTTTCCTAAAAAGGATTTGTCGTGTAATGCTCTCAGTTGGTTTCTGCAGTACTAAACTTCCCTGTACATGGTTAAATACACTGGCAGCCAATGCTCTTCCGCGCTGTTATTACCGCCTATAACTCATTTAACGGAACATATTTATTTTGTTCTATTGCGGGATCGACTAGAAATAGCCACAATTCGAGCCAACTGCGCTCACTTTATCGACAAACACGTAAGCTACCACTGCGCATGTCATAAAATGGGACTAGACTACGAAGAAAATAAACAGTAATGATATTGAGCAGCTAAGATAATAGAAAGAAAAGAGAAGCTGGAAAGTTTCGGCAATGACTAGAGTACAGTTTTGTTGTTGTGAGAAGCATTCTCTCAGTATAAAATGAGATATCTTAACCGGATATCTCAGTGCCGCGTACACGAGGCACAAAATAGAAAAATATGTTGATAACCAACATTAAAACTTTGAATAATAAACATATTTTCATTGGTTAAAACTTGGCTGGTATATGTGTTATAAGATTAATGCGCATTCGTGATCTGCAGTAGTTCTAAAAATGTGAGTAGCGGCTCCAAATGTACGAAAGATAGATAAAATGACAACATCCATATAGTCTAAATATTTTGTAGTACATAATTGAGTTAAACAACCTAACTGCCACGAAGGCGACAAAATATCTACAAGAAAAGGGGTGTGTTGAGGGAACAAATAAAGAAACACAGAGCTACGATAAAGCTGGTAGCAGGTCACGAGATGTTGGGTGTAACACACACTTCTACAAAGTATGGTGAGACATTACAACACAAAATATTTGTTAAAAATAAATAAACTTCGTGTTTGTCTATTGTCATTCACGCATTTTTTGGGGGTTATGTTTTATAACTCTGTATTCAATTTTTCACAGTTTTGCGTCTGTTTAATATCGCCTCGGATTTTGCCACAAAACTCTCCTTTCACCGCAGCTACTTCAATTATTTAGATGTTACTTATGTGTTTTTATTTTTTCTTCCAGAAATAAGTTTTCTTTTAGAAAACATCCTCAATAATCTTTCTAGCCATCTTTGTTTTAAAACTCTTCGGCTGCCTAACATTTCTCCCTCTTATATCACCACATCCCACCCCTTTTTTTTTTACCCTTCTATGCCTCTTCACTATCGTGGCACAATTTTCCCATACTGCATTCCCGTATAACACCATCTCCACATATGTATGGTACAAGCAGATCTATCTATTGACCTTTCGAGCCGTAACCGGCCCATAGGGCGTAGACCAAGATACACCTTCTCCTATATGAATTTTTGTTCTAGCAGTTTTCTTTTAAAGATATTTTATCAAATCTCGCCATCTGTCTCTGTTCTGTGCAAGCAGTTCTATCTCATTGAGGGAGCCGATTCCTGCTGCTCTTGCCTCTCTCATCAATGTTCTTCTCAGTGTCTCCCTGGGTCTTCCTCTTTTTCTTTTACCTGTTGTTTCCCATATGAGGGCTTGCTTTGCTATTCGATTATTATCTCTTCTCATCACATGTCCAACGTATGACCATCGTCTTTTCTTTATTACTGAAGATATTAGTGGTTGATTGGCGATTTCTCTAATTTCCTCGTTTGTTTTGAATTCGTTCCATTCTATACCAAGTAACAAGCAGATATGCACCCATATATTCTAGTGTGCATAAGTAGTCTCCTTAACGTTAAGTACATATTTATAAGAGTTGTAATCTTTATATAAGTAAAAAAAAAAAAAAAGTAGAGCCCCGTCACGCCAAGTGGAGTATAGGGAATTTAGTGTTAGTGACCATAAATTTTATAGAACTTCGCCACATGATTTTTGGGGTAATGTGGCCGGTATTACGTCAGGGCCGCTTTACTTTTTCCCAGAAAAAATCCGGTGCGCCTTTCAGCCCAGACATCCGACTTCAGCACGTCACGGCGTCCTGAAACATAGAATACCCTATCTAGATGGTGCCCGTCTCGGTTCTTCTTGACCCTCACTCTCCCGTCATCCTACCTCCTCTTACGGACCACCCTTGCCAGATTTTGTCTCATCTCACGTGACTCAGTCCAACTTCCGCCTTTTCCTCTCACACTTCCCGACAGAACACTGGCCAGGTCTGCACTTCATCTAATCGACCCATTTTTAAAATTCATTTTCTCCTCTCTACCTAATGTCTGTACCTACGTGTATACTTTCCTCATATTTTGATTTTATATATTCCTCCGTTGTAGTATTAGTTATATTACCCCAGAACATGTAGAATATATCTTCATTCCTGAGTCCATTTTCTGATGAATGCCCCATGTAGGCGGTAACAAATATTTGTTGTCCCTTCTAGTATATATGTACCTTAATAGCAAAAAGACGTAATGGTAACAACAAAGAAAAAGACATCCCCTCAGTGCAAAATAAAGACAAGTGGAACAATATTAAAACAGGTAAATTAATTTAAATACTTGGGAACTTTGTTAACCTCAGACGGAAGATGTACAAAAGAGGTGAGATGCAGAAATGTCCAGGCAAAAGCAGCTTTCCAAAAAATGAGGAAGATACTATGCAATCCATTTTTGACAATAGAAACAAGAAAAAAAGAGTTCTTAAATGTTACGTAGAGCCAGTCTTAACATATGGATGCGAATCATGGACAATAGGACAACTGACAAGAAAATCACTGGAGTCTGCAGAAATGTGGTTTTACAGAAGAATGTTGAGAGTACCAAGGAGAGCTAAGAAGTGTAATGAAGATGTTCTGAGAGAGGTCAAAGCAAAAAGAGAGAAAATTTCCAATATATGGAAGAGACCATCATTTTTTGGCCATGTAATGAGAAGAGAACAACTGGAAAAATTGAGGAAGGGAAGCAAAGAGAAAAAAAATAACAAGACAGATTAAGTGAATGGCTTGGCAGAAGGTCAACAGAAATGATAAATAGCTGCCGAGATCGAAAGTTGTGGAGAGACATGATCACCACGCCAGCAGGCCCGGTACTTGATGATGATGAGTATAGATGTGACGATATTTTGCAGAAGTGTATGTTACACCCCTCCACAACTGTGGAGATTATCGTAACAACAATGCCAGTTCTAATTGATACCTTCATCTTTGTAAGACAGCTCCATTGCTGTTGAGGGGAGATACAATCCGCGATTCTTTGCTCTTCTGGTGTTTTCCCTCCTAGTGACTCTAGTATTCCCTTTATCCATCTCTTTCTCGGTCTTCCTCTTAATCTGGTGTTATCGTAGCGTTTGTTTATGGCTCTTTGATTCATTGTTAGTTCTTTTTGTCGTTATATGTCCGAACCAATTTATCTGTTGTTTCTTTATGCATTCGATGGCTGGTTCAATTTCGAGTTTCTTCCTCAGTCGGTGTTTCTTACTGTCCTTAAGCTGTTTCCTGTCATTCTTCTGACACATTTCATTTCGGTGGTCGTTATCTTTCTTATTGTTCTAGAGTCCGGCGTCCAATTCTGGCACTGATAGCATATGGTAGAAAAAGTGATTTGTATATTGCCCTTTTTGCCTTCGTACGTTTATTACTTTGTTTTTCAATAGTGTTGATACTTGGCATGCTTTGTTACAACTTATCAAAGGTATTTCAGTGTCGAAGGGAGATATAATTTGCGGTCTTTTGTTCTTCTGTTATGTTTCCTAATGTTAATATTCCGTCAATTCATCTTTTTCGTGGTCGGCCCTTGAGTCTGGTGTTCTCGCAACGTTTATTGAAGGTCGCTGTTTTGATTTTTCTGAGACGTGGCCAAGCCACTTTATCTGTCGCTTCTGTATATATTCTGTAGCGGGGACTATTCCTTAGCACTTTTCTCATTCGTCTAACATATTTCATGTCAGTAGATGTTACTTTTCTTGTTCTTGCATATAGGGTCCAGGACTGGTATTGGTAGCAGTGTTGGGATGAAGATTTGTATTGCAGAGTGCCCGTTTTGCCCCTACAGTTAGTTCCTTGTCAGATAATAGTGGTGATAGCTGTCCAATGATTTCATAAGCTTTGATTCATCTTGAGTCTTTTTCTACCTGTTTCTGAATTCTAGTCACTCGATCCTAGGTATTTAAATTCCTGTTGAAAGAGAAAGCACCAAGCGAAACTATACCTGGGGGGAGGCACAGACAACGGTGTGATCATGTGTGAACATGGCACACGGGATTGGATTGTTTATAAAGGGCGCCCACTCTTGCAAGACTGCCGACCAATATTAAACTTCGTACTTATTCGTCTTATTGTAGAAACCACAGTGGGGTCACAAATATTTGCCGCTGTAAATACAAATATATATCATTGTTACGTCTATGTCTCACACATCGTGGCGACTGCTTTGACCTGGTGTCCTTTATCTAGTAATTCAATTTAAAGAAAAAAACAAGTAAAAAGTGGTAGGATGACATCTTTACGTGGTATTCAATAAAACAAGAATCGACGTTTCGGTCAAGTAGGCCTTCAGCTGGAATAACAAATAACACACACAACAACATGGTCCTGTCGTGAGCACCTCGTTATACACCAGTAATGGTAAAAGTGTGTGTGTGAAATTCTTGAAACGTCAAGCACACAAACTCTCAAAATTGAGGAAAATCACGTATTTAGTTACACCCAAGAAGTGTAATATTGCTGGCCTCTATCTCGCTGATACACCAGGAATTAAGAAAACTCACAACTTGCGCAGTGATGGTGGAGGAAAATAAAATTTAATAACACAGATAAAAAGTGGCACCACACAGCTGTTTCTTTCAATCTAAAAATATGGCGTTTTAGTTCTATTCTAGGAAATGTTGCTGGCGTGTATGGGGATGAAGATATCAGGAGCCTTGTGGCTCTCCTTAAGGTCTATTAAAGTTGATGTTTTATGGAAGTGGTTTTAATTTGATTTACTGCACATACAAAATTATAATTATCTTAATTCAAATAAAATTTTATGAGGTCATATGTTGTATATGTGATGAGGAGAGATAATAACCGAATAACAAAGTAAGCCTTCAGGAGTTTTGGTGATTGTGGGGAACAGCAGGTAAGAGGAAAAGAAGCCGACCCAGAGAAGAACAGTGATCAGAGAGGCAAGAGAACAGGAATCTGCTCCCTCAATTAGATAGAGCTGCTTGCACAGAACAGAGACAAATGGTGAGATTTGATAGATTTACAAGGATTGAAAACTGCAAGAATAAAAACTTAGATAAGAGAAAGAGTATCTGGGTCTATGTCCTAAGGGCTGGCTACAAAGGTCAATAGATAGATATTTATGAATTATATTTTAGTAGTTAAAGCACGTAAACCAAATCAACTTAACACAAGAGGTTTAACCTTTTTACAATACAGCTACCTCTAACCATACAGAAAGTAAAAGCAATCTGAATATCTCAACCAGGAAAGACACAAGAGTAAATCAACTAAGTCTCAACGACAAACAGTTGTGACCACTGTACAAGTAGGCCACTTGCTAATACTTGACAGAAATAAGCAGGTCACAATTCATCTAGAAACTTCTTGTACACAAAGAAAATCAATTACCGCCTACATGAAATGTTAATATCTCACAATAAATGGTCTGAGAATTAAAATCTCAAAATGAAGAGACAATAGAAAATATTGCAATAATTCCTGTCACTGAGTACATAGAGAAACAACAGTGAAAAATGGTGCCACTTGAATACAACACAAGGAGCCTTCAATAAAGGCTAAGAGAACACCAGACCCAATCTAACAAAATATGGATTGGAGGAATTACTAGAAACAGGGTATATAGCAGCAGAGAATATCACTATATATATATATATATCCCACAATACATTTAGAAAAGGAGTAAAGATGCAACTCCAAGGCTATGATTGGTAAGCCAACTCATAGCGTGACCTTCACCTGATGAAGATACTAGTCTCTTCCATTTTGTGATTCTGATAAGACTCACCACTTTGGTTAAGTCAGAGTTGGAAGGCAAGCCGGTACCTAAAAATGCCACACTTGGGTTTGATGCACTGGGTTGTTGCTATAACACAACGCTCAAGGAATGACTTTCCAACAGGTTAAATGTAGGACAGAGCGCGAACTAAAGAAAAGGAACATGTATTCACGGCAACTGTCAAAAAATGTTTTGAAGAATTATTAAAATAGAAGAAAATTCACTTCTTTCAAAAGTGTTACAGAAAAAATAAAATGACTGCTACAGCACTACTGACACCATAAGATGAGCTTCTATCTATTGTCCTTTCGAGACGGCACATAGGGCAGAACCACAATCTTAAAAACAGAAATCTTGCGTGCCAAAATGTCACATATTGCAGAGATCACTGCTTCCAAAATCTATGGCTTTGTTTCCATAACAATACTTTTTACAATGACAGCTTGTCAAGCCATCAGTCAATCTCCTTAGTCGCCTTTACGACATGTCTGGAGGGCAGTGTCACTATTCTTTACTCCCTCATAATGAGGGCCCGGTAACACACGGGAATTAGATGAGCTTAATCTGGTCTAAACTGAGCATAACTTGTCCTCCACTGATATGAAACAGTTCTGACCATCTGTGAGAGAATGCCCCTCTTGATTAAATTTCATATGGTCAGTCTATGTGGTATACTTCATTTGAAAGAGGGGAGGAGGAAAATAATACTTGAGCAAAATAATAGTGGGTGGAGACAAGAAAATTACAAAGAAAGTACAAGTGGATAAAATAATAATACATTTGTATAGGCGCAGACAACTGCAAATCGACATTGAAAGGGGACAGTATTAATATGGTCAACACTCCCAATGTAGAGAGAGGGTTTGGCACAGAGACAACTTCCAGTCACAAGGCAGGACTGCCGCATATCAGTGATGAGGTATACTTTGTGTATACAGACTGCAACAGAGAATGTAGACACTGCTGAGGGAGAGATATCACATTTGATTGATATATAGTAAGCCTAAGACTGCATATATATCACATTTGATTGATATATAGTAAGCCTAAGACTGGACAGATATCACATTTGATTGATATATAGTAAGCCTAAGACTGGACAGATATCACATTTGATTGATATATAGTAAGCCTAAGACTGGACAGATATCACATTTGATTGATATATAGAAAGCCTAAGACTGGACAGATATCACATTTGATTGATATATAGTAAGCCTAAGACTGGACAGATATCACATTTGATTGATATATAGTAAGCCTAAGACTGCATATATATCACATTTGATTGATATATAGTAAGCCTAAGACTGGACAGATATCACATTTGATTGATATATAGTAAGCCTAAGACTGGACAGATATCACATTTGATTGATATATAGAAAGCCTAAGACTGGACAGATATCACATTTGATTGATATATAGTAAGCCTAAGACTGGACAGATATCACATTTGATTGATATATAGTAAGCCTAAGACTGGACAGATATCACATTTGATTGAGATGGTAGTAAAACTGGACATGATGACCGTTCTGTTAAAAAGTAACCGCAGACTTAGAGCAAGATAAGGACAAATAAAAAGCATGAATAATAAAAATGAATATTTAATTTACTAGGACGACAACTGGTCCATTGATACATTCTACAGAGGTAGAATAATATAGCCTGGAATGATGATTCCTAATATCAGAGATAATAGCTCAGTACTTATCACTAAATGAAGGGGAAGATATGAACTTGGAAAACCCAGCCATCTATTGAACATATAAATATATCAGAGATTGGAGAACACACTACAATAAAGTATCATTGGCCCAGAAGTTTCAACAGACGAGATAACAAGATAATTATGTCTAATAAATTGATTAAAACCCGGATTTAAAGACTACTTTAACTCTTTCCGTACGATCTGCCGCATCATTTCCATTTCGGTTGCGTACGTTCAGCCGCATAGTGCGCCACGCTCAATTTTATTAGTGTGAACGCCATCAGACCATATTCGTTTTACATGTCTTGTATCATCATGATATTGGTGAAATCTAATACCTTGTTCAATTATCTAAACATTCATATATAATATGTTAGATAAATATAAATATGTAGATTGATTCTTAAAACCATGAACAAGTTTGTCTCTGAAATCTCGTCCGTTGCGTCGATAAAAAGCTTCCGTACGGAAAGAGTTAAACAATAAATCATCAATGAATTTTGTTGTTCCTGAATTCAAAATGTTCAATGTGCTGCAGTGTCCTCAGATATACCATCATACATAACAGAGAGACCAACATGTTGAGCTGATTGTAAGCAACTAATCTTCACTTCAATTTACTTTATACATTATGTCACTGTTATCACATCAGCACTTGTACTGGGCTTTGTCATAAACTCTGATATAACAGATAATGGCAGCTTAGTCACCATCATTGATGAACAAACAATACACAGTCCCACCCCTGGCTCCAAATACTAACAATTATTCTATTAATAAATCGACACAGAAGTCTTAGCAGTTAAAAATAATACAAATCTGGCAATGGATTGCAATGACTATGATGGATACCATACTGACCCTTCACTGTATCATATATATCATGACAAAAGTGTTTGTGTGTGTGAAGTAATTTTGGAGTAATTGCTTGGGAATTATAAATCTTTCTTTGATGCAACACAATGTTTGTTATATTACTTCAAACTTTACATTGTCTACAATCCTCAACCATGCTTCTGTTCATGGCATTAATTTATAATTGTATAGTCTCTGCTAGTGATTTCTGCAATATGCCCCATTTGGCACACAATGTTTCTTTTTGAAATTAGTTGTTCTGCCCTATGTGCCGTCTTTGGCTCGAAAGGACGATAGATGGATGGACATCAAACTGGTCAAATATACTAAGAGTCTTTGTTACAACTGGACAATACCCTGCTTGGCAATGATTGTGTATTATACAGTACAGCATTACTTTCAGCAAGCCAAAATGAGTCCTGCCCAGAATAAATGTGTGATAGCATACACTTCAGGTCCTGAGCAAAGCCTGATATTCCTAGGGCCCTATCTCCAAAATACCAGCAGCAGATCAAATGACAATAATAGTGTCATTTTCAACTTGAATGAAACAGTTTGCCACTGCCAATTGTATCCCTATAGTTAAGGTAGTGGCTAAAATGTAACATTCATATATTTCTATGCATCAGCCACATATACAAATTCCTCACCAAAATTGTGTTGCTTCTGGTCTAGTAATGGATCAATCAGCCTTGAGCTGGCGCCCTTTGACCCATTTGCCATATACCTGCAGGTAGTTCCATATATAAGTTAATTCCATTTATCGGGTCTATGAGGCAGTAGAGTTGCTCTATCAGTGATCTTTGGACTGTGAAACCGGTGGCATTTTGGTTCATTCAGATACTCACAGAGCAGACATGCTGGAGTATGGTTTTATTCTATTAACTGTAGGTTTTGAGACTAGTCTGAAGTTAGCAGTCCAAGCAAGGTAAAATATAATTCAATTTATATTTGAAATTATTATTGTAATTATAGTTTGTAGGACCATACAAACTGTTTTGGTTTCCTAGATTGTACTTTCCTAGATGTCTTTATTAATTAATGAGAATTTTTTTAAATTAAGAATGTAATGTTTTGAAGTCACATACAAGGACAAGTCATTGTATTTGTAGACAGTATGTGTTCTATCCAAGGTAACAGAAAAAGCAATCAGCACCTGTTGGGAACATAACCCTCCACTCTAAGCTAATTGTGGCCTTACTTCATCACAAGATGTCCAATGTCTAGCTCACACAATTGATATCAGTTGCCCAGTACCTAGCAAGGGTGACCTTGATCACCTTCCTTCCGGAGTTCATTAAGTATCATCAAATAGTTATTTCTAGAACTTATCTGTACTAATGGCAGAAAGGTTTCACTATCTGCATTTATCACTTATATATTTATGAAACTCATGTATCATCTAAGGTTGAGTTTATTTAATGTATTTGAGAATTTCTCCTTAGGCAGGAATAGACAGGTGAAATATGTCAAAGTTTACTTCCCATGACTGATATCCATATCAGTCATGCCCAGGATGCAGTGACGATTATGTCTCCTCTCTCATGTTTTCTTTTTTAAATTGGTGCTTTTTATCAACACTGCCTCTGTTCCATGTTGATGCACTTTCTGTACATTAGTCTTTCATTCACTCAGTATTTACCATCAACAAATATACATGATCTAGTTTACCTCTTTGCTTCAGATGATCTAAGAAAGCAGAAATTTTCTGGTAGAATTTTAAAATCGTGGAAGTCTAGTAAGAAACGAATAATTCAAGTACAGCAGAATATTCAAGTACAGCAGAATATTCAAGATGCAACAAGCTTGTCAAACCATTGAACAGACATCACCACTGCTGTATGATCATTCCAATGTTGCACTTCACCTGGACATGAAATGTTTCAGACGCATTACAGGAAACAGCACAAGAAATAAGACAAGAGAAGCTAAGATAATAGGAATAATTCTCACCACTGAATGCATCAATAAAATTGTTGCCACATTGATAAAAATAAAACAAAACAGGATTTAAACAATATATGAGAATACCAGGATCAATAATAAAAGCAAATGAAGGAAAGTAGACATGCTAATTACATGGGACCTTAGTATGACCCACAAGCTGGCCATATTAAAAGATGCTTTAAAAACTACATTGATGTACATTTCTATGTAGTCGTATTTGCAAGTTAAAATATGATCAATGAGGTGCCTGTTCATTTTCATGCTTGAACTTTCCTTGTACATCAACTGCTATGGATAATCTTTATTCTCCTGGGAATAGTTGCTACAACCTTCAACTCTCCTGTGGTCATTTGTTTTCTTTCAGCAATTTGAATAAGCAAATTGTGATTCCAAATGTTAGATAGATATATGGTAAATCAACACAAAACAAAACTGGGGGATATGTAAAGATTCTTTTATATATAAATATGCAATAATAAATGCAATAACAAGACAGAAGATGTTAAATGTGAATAAAACTGAGACTAATGTCCAAACAAATTATTCATTACGACTAATATTAAACAATAATTCTTAAAAGATTAAAAAAAAAAAAAAAGATTCCCTATTTTGTTTTGAGGCTAACATTTGATAAATATTTATTTTAATGTAATTAAAAAAAAAAGCCAAAAATATATTTTGTATGAATTTAAAATGGAAGAAGAAATACAAATGACCAAAAAATTTACACCAAAACTTGAGGCTTGGAATAATAGTACAGAACAGAAAGGCAAAAGCTGAAACTTATCTGCTTCATTGTAACAAAATAAATGTCAAAATTGGCACATACATTAACCTAAATATAATGAAACAAGTGAGAGTAATGACAGGGACACATGTTAGACTATCAACAAAGCCTGGACAGTAATGACAATGATGTGATATGGTTACACAAATGCTAAAACAATATATGAATGCAGAAATGTTTAAAAATGTATGACAAGAAAGAGCTAACAATGGTATTTTATATAAACATATGCTGCTTATTTCTCTAGACTAATTCTGGATAAAAATTTCTAGTTTTATTTTTATTTCCTCACATTTACCTAATATTAGAAACATGTAAAACATCAATTTAGCCTTACCTACATCATCTAAATATTTTAACCGTACATGCATGGGAGATGATTTTTATGATTCAAATCACAGCTCCTGATATGTAATTCTGAACATTCATGCAAATCTTCCTCAGGCTTTCCTATATCAAAATCGTACACTGACTTAATGTATTAAAAGGATAAATTAAAATACTCACTTTCGCAGTAATTCCAGAGAATAACACTTTGACACGAAAATAACACTTTATTATACATAGAATGGCAAAACTGAAGAAAACCGTGATGAAAGTCTACAACCTGACTATAAATTACACTTCAGATCCTTGAACACAATGATACACACATTTTTACAAGTCATGAAACAGACCAAATAGAACAGTCCAGAAAGCAACTGGAAGGAGAAAACTAGGCTGATTCAGTTGTTCCTTCTGTTTCATCTGTGCCATTTGATGATTCAGTCTCGTTGGAATCTGATTTAGCCTTTTTCTTTGGACTTTCATCTTCTTCATCATCCTTGTCCTCTGCTGATCGTTTTTCCGCAGTGGTTACAGATTCTATAAAAATTAAAACAAAATTGCATTAAGTACTGAAATGGCAAGGAATGAATGTTATTTTCAAATAAAATAACCAGCATTAATATAATAATAGAATTATAAAATAATAGATTTCATTACATAATACTAAGGAGATATTTTATTCTTGTCTCCAAATAACCAAATGATTTGTTAAACTTGATCACTAAATTGATATGTTTAAACTTGTAATAGTAATAATATTCTCCAATTCAGCACCAAATACCTGAGTTTGATTCAACATCTTCTGAACTGGCATTTGTATTTTCATCACCAGCTTCCTCAGATTTCTCTTCCTCTGTCTTTTCAACCTATGGTGGGGAAAAAATGTATATTCTAAATCAATAAAATGTTGGTCGGGCCAGGTAAATGGCACATATTATGTTGTATATATATAATGATTTTATAAATTCAAAGACATCAACTGAATAGTGAAACAACATATATTGTAATGGCCTATCAATAAGAATATGCAGAATTAGTTTGTGATTATTGCACAGCCAACTATAGTTCTAAGGCCAGTTGGCTGAAAGGAATCACCCAAAACCTTATGTGTTCAGCATTTTAGACAGGGACAGTTATGGGCAAAATCTATGTTGCTCACCTGAAGATTACTAAAGGAATTAACTGTCACCATCCGTCATTAGAAGGATGTTAAGCTGGCATAGATACCTTATGTTTAGTTTGCAGCAGAACTGTGTTATATATATAACTTTTGGACCAACACATACATCTGATTTCAACATATATTTTAGTTCTGGGTTGTCATCCCTCTTCGCTTGGCCAGACTAGACATAGTCTGTTTCTGTACATGCTGCGAAGATGTGGAGTGGGGTCTGGATGGTTCTAGAGCCCAGCTTCTGATGCACCTTTGCATTCCAGGGGCAAAATGATATCGGCCGTCTATAGCTCTCGTAGCTGAAGACATTACTGGCTTAGGGAAAAACCCTTTCACCTGACAGGTCTGAAGAAAACAGCTGGCTGTGGTTGAATGGTAACAAGCAAGAATTTAATTAAGTTTTCGCATCTTTCGATATATAATTGCCTTTAAGGTTCTGAAACAAAACAGTAATTAGGCTCACCAAAGTAAATCTTCCTAACATAATTATTCTCCATCACCCACATAATTATTCTTTCTATTCTATTGTCCTTTCGAGCCGAAGACGGCACATAGGGCAGAACTACAATCTCAAAAACAGAAACCTTGCGTGCCAAAGTGGCACATATTGCAGAGATCACTGCTTCTAAAATCTATGGCTCTGTTTCCATAACAATACTTTTTACAATGACAGCTTGTCAAGCCATCGATCAACCTCCTTAGTCGCCTCTTACGACATGCCTGGAAGGTCACAGTGTCACTATTCTTTACCTCCCTCATAATGAGGCCCCGGTAACACACGGGAATTATTCTTTACCTACATAATTATTCTCCTTCACCTACATAATTATTATAAAGTATTACCTCTTCTGTTTGTTCTTTCACTTCCTCTGTTTTTCCTTTCACTTCCTCTGTTTTTCCTTTCACTTCCTCCACTGTCTTTGCCACAATAGGCTCTGTGGTGGTTTCGGGCGTTTCAACAGCAACTTCATCTCTGTAGATGACACATGAAAGTGCTAGTTAATTGAAATGGTTCAATAGAGAACCAGAAGTTTTTCTTCATGATTGAGTCTCAGATGGGATCCTCGTAACACTCACTGGGCGTTCTTTTTTGTGCACCCCTCCCCCACTCTAAATAATTTTTTTTTTTAAATCATTTCAATGTATAGAACAGGGAATCCCATTTGATCTTAAATAACAATGTAAATTGATCAGAAATAAATTAATTTTATAAACAAGAATGTTTAATTTAGCAGATAATGAATTATGAGACAAAGAGTCCTGAGATTGTGTGGCAAGATAAAATGCAGGTTCTGTGCACAGTCTGACATGTGTTAACAAAGATCATTGGACATGGTGTAGAATTGCTGCAATATCTAGTTTTTGGCTGGAAAGGATGATAGGTGAACAAGTCTAAGAAGTCATTCAATGAATGAATGTGTATATCTAACACAAAACTAGCAGAACATGGGACGCTAATCTTGAAGGAAAAGTTTGCTGAAAATAAACATTCAGTGATTCACTAACATGAATCACAGTAACTATACTACACAATACATGATCTCTACTCTCTGTGGATGATGATGATTCATAAGATAAGACTACTACGTCAACTATCTACAACAAGATAGTCAAGCAATTAGAACTACAATGGAAAGCATTAAAGTTTCAAAGGACATTAATTATATTAAGTTATCTTTACAATATACCACCTACTGATTCCACTCTTGAAACATCCAAGTATTTTATTGACAGCTAAGAGACAAATGATAAATAGCATTTAACACTAACATTTTATGCTAGCAATGTAAAACATGGACATTGAACAAAACCCAAAAACAGAAATCACAACATCCAAAATAAGGTGATAAAACATGGGCAGACAGTATCAAATGTTAAAAATCAGAGAAGAAATCAGAATTAAACCACGTCTGGGAATCTATATATACTCATACTGGTCTGGGTAATTTGAATGAATCCAGACCAAAATCTCACCAAGAGCATTCTAAGAACATCAAAACAGATGGTAAGAGGAAGACCAAGGGAAAGAAGGATAGATGCAATAAAAGACATATGCAAAGACCAAACCATTTGTTTTTAACAGCAACCTAACATGCCAAAGAAAGATGCTCCATTTATGGAAAGAGAGAATCAAACAAGCAACCAAATCATACTGACAACCTTTCTCTATGACGCTTAAAGGCATCAGCGGCAAGATGATAAAAGAAGAGGTAAAAGAAGAGAACTACAATATAGTTACTATTAACCATATCCAGCAAGCAAGCAAGGCTAATAGTGAGCATCTATCTATCTTTCGTTCGCCTGAAGTATTGTCTATATCTGCAATGTCGTTTCCTGTATAAATTTTACTGTCTTTTGTAATTCTTGCAGTGGCCCATATAGTTTTGTCTGTAGTGTTGCATCTATAGGCCAATGGATTTTCATCAGTCTACTGTGCCTGTCCACATGTACAAGTAGTTGATGTGCCGATCTTAAATTTTGTATACATGTGACTATGGAGTCGATTGTGTCCTGTTCTGAGGCGTATAATGATAACTTGATAGTGAGCATCAAAATAGATACTATAATCATGATACTGTGAATATGAACAATTTGAGTATGGTGCTGTATGTAGTGTTTGAGTGATGGGGATTAGTTTACTTATTTTTTTTTTAAGTGAATCTAGCTACTGTTAAGTGTGTTGTGTACTAGGTAGGACAAACACAACTGTGACAACAGCAAACCAGCACACCTAAAAGTGGATAGGTCAGAAGAATAACTAGGACATGACTGTTAGTCTATCTTGTTTATATGCATTTATTAAATTCTGTATTTAATAATGACTTGAAAAATTTATAATTTTTTTTACTGCTTTAATATTAATGTATTTAAATTTTATATTATATTTTTATGATTAATTTAATAATATCAATCTATCTTTAAATCACCTGAAGTATTATCTACATTTGCAATGAGCTGCAATGTTCTTGTATAAATATTACTTTTTTTTGCTGTTCTTGCAGAGGCCCAGTTTTGTCGTTGTCGTAAGTGTTAATAGATTTTTCTGTGACCAATAGGTTGTTTTCTTCCTCTAAGTCAAGTGTAGTAACATAGTAAGTATAAACTATACATTCAACAGTATTGAATGAGGTGTTCAGTAGTTTGTAAATGTAAAACTGAAACAAAATAATATAATGAAAAGGCAAAAAGTAATTTTAATGCCACAAAAAATATACTAACATCAAAACAAATAACACCAGGGCTAAAACTAAGAATAGCAAAATTTTATATCTTCTCAACATTCCTGTATGGCACAGAAACATGGACATTAGACAAGAGAACAGAAAAGAAAATTGAAGTTTTTGAAATGTTGGTTTAATTTAAACTTTAATTTAAACATCCATAATTGGATGGAAAGAAAAGTCTTAAATTTAAAACAACTAAAAATGAAAAGAGAACTACTAAACATGATTCAAATAAGACATGATATTTTTGGGGCATGTTAAAAGAGACAGCAGCCTACCAAAAGTATAATCTTGGAAGTAAAATACAAGGTGGTAGTGGCAGATCAAGACTAACACCAACAAATGGACAAGCCAACCTTGAAAACCTGCACTATCAAAGCAAGAAACAGCGGATTAGCTCTCCATTGCAGCCAACCTTGGATGTGGAGACGGCACTCAATATGTTTGGGGGTGCCTGTCTACACTTACACATACATGAACTGAGGTGAATTTTATGTGACTCATCAAGTACCGGGCCTACTGGCGTAGGGTATCATGTCTCTCCACAACTTTCAATCTCGTCAGTTCTTTATCTTTCTGTTGCTGACCTTCTGCCAAGCCATTCTCTTTAGCTGTCTGTTATTTTTCTCTTTGCTTCCCTCAATTTTTCCAGATATTACAATATATTCCAGTTGTTTTCTCATTACATGGCAAAAAATGACAATGTTTCTTCCTAATATTGGAAATGTGCTCTTTTTTTATGTGACTAGGGAGTTGATAGTGTCATGTCCTGGGGTGTATATTTTAATATTGCATAACATAAACAAAATAATTAATAATCATCAAGTGCCGTCTCTGCAACGAAGATTGGCTACCATGGAGCGCCATTCTGCCTGTCTCTTGTTTTGATGGTGCAGGTTGTCATAGGTTGACAGATTTGTCCATCTTTTGATGTTACTCGTCCATGTTAGTCTTGGTCTGCCTCTGTTACATTTACATTGTATTTTCCCCTCCAGGATTACTTTTTTTAGTAGGCTGTTGTGTCTTTTAACATGACCCAAAAATCGCATTTGTCCTCTTTGAATTGTGTTTAGTAGTTCTCTTTTAATTTTTAGTTGTTTTAAGACTTTGTCGTTTGTTTTCTTTTCCTTCCATACAATTCTACCTATTCTATATATCCACATTTCAAAGGTTTCAATTCTCTATTCTGTTTTCTTGTCTAATGTCCATGTTTCTGCACCATACAAATATAGGAATATTGAGAAGATGTAACAGTTTGCTATTCTTAGTTTTAGCCCTGGTGTTATTTGTTTTGATGTTAGTATGTTCTTCATGGCATTAAAATTACTTTTTGCCATTCATATTCTTTTGTTTATTTCAGTTGTACATTATAATTAATAATAAATATAATCAAAGTGCTGTAGACTGTAGAATAAAGCAAATTTTATTATAGTCAAAGTGCAAAAGAAATTAGCATGCAATTGAATATTATTGTTTATTTTTAATTATATAATTAAAAATTATAATAAGCTAAGCTAAGCTATTTACAATTTACATTTTTCATTCACATATTTATTTATTAAGAATTTGATGGCCATTGTGAGATTTATAACTACATGGAGAGCTTACACTTACTACTAATTACTAATACTGAAAATATAAAAATTAAATGAATAAATGAACTACTTTATATTCAAATCAGACCAGTTAAAGAAAAGGTAAACCACAACAGGATCAATCAATGTACCTATTATAATTTTATTATAAGTGGTTTTGGTTTAGTAGGGTTCAGTTATTTCATTAAGGTTATAATATTATTTTATGATATCAATCTCAGATCATCTATCATCTTGGGTCTATCTCTGCAGTTGGTGAATGCTGAATTATTATTATTATTATTTATTATTGCTTGTTACCAGACTCCCTAGATTTTTGAATTCCTCTACCTCTACTACTTAGTACTTTAGTGTTTTATTTGTCTGCAGTCTATAATCATGTTGATGTTCTGTTTTTCCTTTGCGATATTATTCAAGACTTTTGTTGTATGTTTATTTTATTTTATGTATTTTATTTTGTGCCACTAAAGTATTTTTGCATGTCTTCTAGTTTTCCATGTATCTAATCGTTCAGTGGTTAATTTTTTTAAATAAATTGTTTCTATAAATAAAAATGAAAGCCATTTTGTAAATTATAATTAATAAATAATACATTTAATTTACTATGGAATACAAAAGTTCTATATTAAGTAGTAACAAACACTAAACAGTAGTAGTAACAATGAATGCAACACTGGCAGCAGTACAGTAATTGAGTAATAGTATAAAGTAAAAAGTAATTTGTTTACTTAACTAGTTTACAGTTTATATTTTATGACACTTGACTGATGACTGTCGCTCCTAAGGTACGACACCGTGAGTCCCGAACAGTCACAGTCAATCGGAGTCTTGTTCAATTTCATCATCTACTATGATAGTTATCATCAGTTATGATCAACATCAATGTCAATAGTCAATGTCAATAGACAATTGTCATGGTGATGAGATAATCAGATAATGACAATGAGTCTCAATGACAATGAATATCTGCTTTTTTTATATTAAAATTAATTAATCTGCGACTAAAGGAAAACCATTTCTAAAGCACGAATCTTGCACACGGGAATCAATACATTACATACTGGAAAAGCGCACAGCCAGCATGGAAGCAGTAAAACGCGTGAGAGAGAGTTCGGACCGAAGAGACCAAGCCCATGTTTTAACACATGGAGACCATCTCATTTCGATTTCGAACTCGCCGCGTTTTCTTTTAATTTCAAGTCCTCTTTTTTTAAAGAATGTCTCCACGAAAAAATATATTATTACGCATATATAAATATCACAATATACTTAAAATATCAATAATGTAGTAAAATGTTAAAAGAACTTACTTTGTTCCAGGCATGATGATAAAAATACAATCCCCTGTCGAGAGTGAAGCCACAGACCTGTTACCTCCACAAAGAGAAAGATGCAAACGATTTCGGTTTAGGTTCGCGCCCAATTTCTTTTCCGCATTCAAGTCACATGACAGCGATAGTTAATCTGATTGGTCCAAAAATTCTCAGCCAGCAACATCTGAAAGCGCGCATGCGCTTAATAAATTCTACATTGAGCTGTTTCGAAATATGCACACTGTATTACTCAATTAATTCCAGATGACAACACAAATTAGATTATTGTTGAATTTGCATAAATTTTCATTTAATCCCATATGCAGATATTTTTTGTGCAAGGTGTTTTATCGTAACTAAAGAGTTTGTAAAATTTTCCACAATGTCCAAACGATAAGAACAGAATTTACACAAAATCGAGATTTGCGCAGATTCCGATTCTGAAAACGTTCTCAAATTCACGGTTATATATTTGTGGATATTGACTATACTATAGAACATTTGATATGCACCGAAATGGCAGGACAAAGTAACTAACTTCTTACACATATTAAGTTCTCATCCGTAACTACAATACACAGGAGACGTAGACTAAAGTGAGTGGAACATGCTGGGAGAAATGACAACTTCTTCCTGGGATGAAGTCTGTCAGCCACGGGGCAGGCTTCTTAGGAGTAAATTATCAGACACGAGTTTTGACCATGCCTTTGACTCATCTTACGTCACGGTTTTCCTCGTATTCCCATCATGTCTAAAACATCTCTCAAAAAATGTATGTAACAGTGTAAAGAGCCAGGAAAATATTACTAAAGATAACACCACTTTTGGAATAAAATTGAGGTCAATGGGAAGAAGCATAATAGTTTTTATGTTTCTTATTTATTCTTAAAGCTGGGCTTCATTCATATATTAATCGATATCTAAAGTTGTGGAGAGACAAGATCACCTACGCCAGCAGAGCTTAATGGAGATGTTAAAGTTTGTCTTGTTTCTACTCCATATAACCATGTTCAGACTGCACGAACATAGGTCAAACCTTGGGATGCCTTAAAGGGAACGCTGCATGGGAAAACAGACTATTAATGAAATCAACGTAGAACTGGAGTCATCAGTCTTTACTCGCTGAAAGATATACTGGGGAGGAGATCTGAACACATTGACTTGTCTGGTGTGGAGTGAGGAGGATTAGTCGATTAAACTAAACTTACTCCATCTGTTGATCTTCAACTCGCTGTTATCACTGCTCTCAGCCATGTTATACAGCATATACATAATAACGATAAAGAGCATGTTATGTGTGCAACAATTTATAAGCTGTAAAATATTTACACTGCAACTGAGTTTTTACAATGCAAAAAGTCATTTTATGTGGCTCAGTGGCGCGAATGTTTAAAAATGCAGCTGAAAAAAGTTATAAACGTTTGTAAACATGTGGGCACAATAAAAACATCAGATGGAAAATGCACCACAGAAATAAAAAGCAGAATAGCTCAGGCCAAAATAGCATTTCAGAAAATGAAAAATATCTTATGCAACAAATATATATCAATAGAAATGAGAAAGAGAGTTCATCGGTGCTATATAGAACCAATTCTGACCTATGGAAGCGAATCATGGGCAGTAGACAAACGAATGAAAAGAAGATTAGAGGCCACAGAGATGGAATTTCTCAGAAGAATGTTGATTGAAAGTTCCCTGGACAGCTAAAAAGACCAATGAGGAAGTTCTCAAAGAGGCCAACACAAAAAGGGAGCTCCTAAAAAAACATCAGAAAGAAACAATCAACATTTTTCGGGCACATCGTGAGAAGAGGAATGTTGGAATATTTGGTTGCAACTGGCAGAATAAAAGGAAAGAGAGATCGCGGACGTCAAAGAGAGAAAATACTGGATAGCTTGGTGTCATGGCATGGAAAACAGTGAACAACGGAACTGATACGATGCACTGTAGATAGAAGAGTGTGGAAGGACATGATCGCCTACGCCAACCGGTATGGCACATGATGATGATGATGAAACATGTGTTAGATGAACATTCTGAGCATCAGATGTATGAGAAGATCAGTGATGAAGTTATCTAGGGGAAAACAAAAAAGAAAACAAGTATCAGTCCAGCAACAGTTCATGAATAGCAAATGAGTTTGATATACACTAAGAAAACGTTGATGCCAACATAACAAAATAGGCACTGACAAAGAACCCACAGGGGAAGAGAAAGACATATAGGTTCCGGAATACATGAAGAATAGAAGCCATGAAAACTTGTAAGAACATAGTTGGTCTGTACTGGAGAGAAGTAGAGAACATGTCCAAGAACATGGATGGATGGAGAAACCTTGTCCTCTGCTTTTGCCTCCAAGAGATCTAAAGAGCGTTGAGTGAACTGAGTTTTTAAGCGTGGCATATGTTGTTTGATTTCTTTTATGGACTCGTTATGTAGAGCCAGTCTTAATATATGGATGTGAACCATGGACAATAGGACACCTGACAAGAAAATCACTGGAGACTGTAGAAATGTGGTTTTACAGAAGAATGTTGAGAATACCATGGACAGCTAAGAAGAGTAATGAAAACGTAAAGAGGTCAAAGCAAAAAGAGAAGAGAGCTAATTTCCAATATTAAGAAGAAACAATCATCATTTTTTTGGGCCATGTAATGAGAAGGGAACAGCTCGGATATATTGTAACAACTGGAAAAAAATGAGGGACGAAAAGATAGAAGGAAGCAAAGAGAAAAGATACAGACAACTTAAGAGAATGGCTAGACAGAAGGTCAACAACAGAAACAATAAATAACTGTCGATATCGAAAGTTGTGGAGAGACATGATCACCTACGCCAGCAGGCTTGGTACTTAATGATGATGGACTCGTTACGTCTTAATCATTATTATTGAGTGCCATCTCCGCATCAAAGGTTGGCTACCATGGAGCGCCATTCCATTCTGTCTCTTCCTTTGATAGTGCAAGTTGTCATTGGCTGCCTTGTCCATCTTTTGATGCTATTCGTCCACGTTAGTCTTGGTCTGCCTCTGCCTCTTTTACCTTGTATTTTCCCTTCCAAGATTACTTTTAGTAGGCTGCTGTATCGTTTAATATGCCCAAAAAATCTAATATCTCTTGTTTGAATTGTGTTTAGTAGTTCTCTTTTCAATTTTGTTGTTTTAAGACTTCAACGTTTGTTTTCTTTCCTTTCCATCTAATTCTTCCTATTCGTATTCCTCACGTCTAAATATAAAACTATTATTAAGAACGAGAAGAAAGAGTTATATCCCTCGTCGGGATGGCTGCTGTAACTCAATATTCCTACACATTTCGGAAATAAACACATTGAACATCGTTGCAAAAGCGCTAACTACCAACAGCTCATGCGTTTTATTGAGCTAGTAGTGGGGGTGTAACGTACACTACTACAAGGTGACAGCTTTACAAGAAGCAAGGAGCCAGTGGTGGGGTGTAACGTACACTCCTACAAGGTACGCTGACAGCTTTACAAAACAGGAACACAACAAAATACTGATGTTTTGGCCACCATGCGGCCTTCTCCAGAAAACGAGAACACCAACAAACGATGAAATAAAAATGACCCTACAACATATAGGATGATTGGGAGAGGTAAGTCATCTAGGCTTCCGGTTGTTGTGATGTGCAACTACACTTGGTTGGTTGCGTTCGCCCGATGACTAAAGTATTCTAGGGTATCATGGTAGACTAGAATATTCCTCTTCATCATCCGCCCTTTCAAGGACGTAGTGGACGTGTCTGCGTTGTGTTGTGGTTTGCAATATAACTGTTATATTTGCACCTTTCGGCCCAACACATCCGACTTCAGACAACATTTTTGAGTATCGGGTTGTGTTCCCTCTTCGATCCCTGCACGCTTGGCCAGACTAGACAGGTTAGTCTGTTACTGGAGGCAACGCGGACAGGTAGAGCAGAGTCTGGATGGTTTTGGTTCACCGATCCTGGTGCAAGCCATCAGCTGTGAGTCGCTGACAACTTCCAGCTCTGGTGCTGGGAGGCGCGCCTTCGCATCCAACTACATTTAATTATAAAGAAAACATGAACAGCTTTAAACAATCACATTCATCTTCCTCTTCTTCTCTTTACCTTCACTTTTCTCTTACTTGAAAGATTGAATATCGCAAACTGTACGATGGAGCAAAGTATCAGCCATTTTCCTAGTCTCTTTATTCCGTGTTTTTGTACGACGACGGCTTTCTTTGTCCACCGTTAAGTGGGCGTAGATATACAAGTAATAATCCTTCAAAGAATCGCATATTTAAATGATTGTGGTTTGTATTGCACATCGATGCACTGGCCATGTTTTGTGTTTAAAACTCGCTTTTGTCTGGTTCTAGAGATCTAATGTTACGTTTAGTTTGCAGCAATAAATGTGCAATTCGTCCTAGTACATCCGACTCCAACATGGCTTTTTTGTACCGAGTTGCCTTCCCTCTAGTTCCCTACTCGCTTCTCAAAGTAGTCTATTACCAGAGCAACGGGCGGAGAGTGGGATTATTACTATGTATCCGCTTTTAAAGCTGATCTTCAAGCAACGGTCAGCTATGAGTTATTGGCCTCCATGAAATCAGCTGCTCTCCAGAGTTGTGGCCCCATTTTTTTTATGCAAGCTTAAGTTGTACGAAGTAAACAACCGACGAAAGACAAAAACAAAACGTCTGTTCCTTTTTTTCTAGAAATATAATGGGTTTAAAACATAAAGTAATGTTCCTGGACATCAAACCTCTGACTAAATTTTTACTTCAGCTACGCTTTTCATTGTCTGCATGCACAAAATATAAAATATACTGGGCAGAGTGCTAGGTTAAACAGTAACAGTTTAGAAAGAATGTATATAACAATCCTGGAAGAAGCTAACTACAACTTTCAGAATAATAAATTAACTAGCGGAGGTTGATGCTATAGTTCGTTCACAAATGTTTAAAAATGTATATTTCATCATTGGTGAATTAAAAATTGTTGAAAATACATATTTATATATATTTAATGATTGAGTTGTTAGTGAGTTATCATCACTTCGCCCCGAATATGCCAAAAGATTTATATTTTATATCATCGTCAACTCATATGTTGCATTTTTTTGCCTCTCCTATCAGTTAATTAGGGCAGATTTGTTTCTTCTTTGAGATATAGAAAAATATCGTAATCCTCGCTTGGTTACTATTGGTCGTTTCAAATCTAAATGTTCACGATTAACATGAAATATCTCCTCTTTCCCTGCACTTACAAACTTGATTTTTTGCATCTGGTCTTGTTTTTCCAAGGTCCCACCGATTTCACAAAATTTAATGATGTAGGAAGTATGCTTCATCATGAAGCAGCACTTTCCTTTGATCTCAGTGAATTTACGGATCTTTTTGCTCCTGGAGAAAATAATTTACCGTACATTAATGGAAATCAGCTTCTCGACATAGGCGTCTCTACACAACTTGAAAGTTGGAGGCGTTTATCAACTGTTTACTTTCTATTGTTTACTTTCTTTAAAATACTATGAGAATGTCAATGTTATAGCCTTTACAGACGGTCTAAAACAAATCAGCGTATAAACAGTTCCATTAATGAAAACTATTTAAACAATATACAACAAAGAATACATTTAAAAAATTAATTATCCGTTGCGAGCGATAACGAGCATGACATATCAAGCAAAGTTATTGTTTATGGGTACGCATGTGACTAAAGAGTCCGATGTAAGCACGGGATCCTCTTCACTGTAAAGAGCTACATTGTTCGTTTTATGTCTTTCCATGTGACTTTCATTATTTTACGTAAACAAGACATATGAAAGTGATTTAGTTTCTTTGCATGCCTGCAGTACACATATCAAGAATCTTTACATTTTCAAAACGTTATCAACTTTAGCTAAAGATTGATCATGCGGACATATAAAAACGTCCATTATTATTTCATTTATTCTGAATCAGAGGAGTCTAACATATTGATTACTAATCTGGGCTGAACGAACGATAGTCCATCTTTTTTCCAATAGTCATTTTCTTCTTTTAAGACATGATCTTCACATTTGCACCAAAAATATTTGTCAATCTGTGATAGAGCAGCATATGTCAGTCCTTTTATATCGCATAGTTTAAAACTTGTATTCTCAGCTGCCACCTGCCCTTTAATTTTTGCCCAAACGAGTTCAATGGGGTTTAATTGTGGATGATAAGGGGGCAGTCTCAAGCACGTATGACCATGCTGTTGAATGATTTTGTCTATTTGGAATACTTTGGTCTTTTGCGATTTCTTAACAAGTGACAGTAATTCAGGTTTCAAAAATCCCTCGTTAAATGGAATTCCTTCCTTTCTTAGCCAAATCTTTATAACATCTTTTGTACTGGTAGATGTAGGAATTTTGTCTTCTTCTGCCACAGCGTTGTGGTACGACGCGTTGTCCATTACCAGACAGGATGGTCTGTCTAGAATTGGAAGAAGAGTATTTTCAATCCACTCTCTAAATATATGGCCATTCATCTCGGTGTGATAGTCCCTGTTGTCAGTATAATTAGAGGTGAATATAAGTTCTGCATTTTTCACCAACCCTTCTTTTCGGCTGCCTGCATGTGCCATTATAATACGCTGTCCTTTTCCAGTGGGTACACATCTTTTAATACTTCCATCTGATAACTGCCATTCCTTGGCACTTGTGTGGTGAGAATTTATCCAAGATTCATCTAGAAATACAATATCATAACCTTGGTTACGCATTTCCCGTACTTCACGTAAATATTTACTCCTCATAGAAACTAAGTGCGGCTTCTCGCAGATGACATTTCTACCACTATCGTACTTTCTAAACGTAAAACCGATGCTTCTAACAGTTCTCCATAATGTTGTTTTCGACACAACAATGTCATTTTCTGCTCTCAGTCGAATTTTCAGTTTTCTTAAAGTCACAGTTTCTTTGGAATCGAACATTTTACAAATTGCTCTTCTAATCACTTCCTTGTCAAAACTATCTACTACTTTCTTTCTTCCTAGCGTCCTAGTCTTGATTGAACTGAATACAGAATTGAACAGAATAATTGTATGTGGAGACTTTAACAGCCATTCACAGAGCTGGGGCTATGAAGATATGGACAAGAGAGGTGAAGAACTTGAAAATTGGCAGGATGACAATGGGCTTATACTATTAAACCAGGCAACAGATCCACCAACATTCTATTCCAGATCATGGCATACCACATCTACACCAGACCTTGCTTTCCATTCACCAGACCTGGATTGGAATATCACACGTATTGTTGGGAAACAACTTGGAGGCAGCGACCACCGACCTGTCTTTTTAGTGGTGCAAAATGAGGCCGTCAGGGAGAGCAGCACTCTCTCCAGATGGAATTACAAAAAGGCAGACTGGAAAATGTATCAACATTACACCAGTGTACTGACTAAAGATCTAAATACAGACAGAGACATCAACAAAATAGTTGATGAATTCAGTAGACTAATAATACAAGCTGCCAGTGAAACAATACCCAGAGGGGCACGGAAACACTACAAACCATACTGGAATAGTGAACTAGAGCAACTGCACAATGACATGGAAACATCTCGAAAACAAGCAGAAAATAACCCCTGCCAGGAACACCACAATAACTATCAGCATGCTAAAGCCAAATTTCAATGGGCTAAACTACAAGCCAGACGGAGAAGTTGGAAAGAGAAAACAGAGTACATGAATCTAGAACGAGACACAAGAAAAGTGTGGAAGCTTGTAAAACAGCTGAATGATGAGGGTACAGAAGGGAACACAAAAATTACACTGAAGAAGGATGGAAACATTCTAACAGGTAAACATGCAGCAAATCACTTTGCAGACTCCTTTGCAAATGACAACAATATTGAAATTAGCCTAGAGAAACGTCAAGAGGCCCGTCTAAAACAACAAAATGCAAGACAAGAAGAGACTGCACATGAAGTCATGGAAATACCCATTACACAAAGAGAGCTAGAGCTGGCAATATCCAAATTAAAAATGAAAAAGTCACCAGGTAGTGATGGAGTGTCTAATGAAATGTTTAAGAACTTGGGAACTGCAGCTAAAGCAAAACTACTGCAGATCTACAACATTTGCTGGATCACAGGTAAAGTGCCACAGGCATGGAGAGAAGCAATTATGATACCATTACTAAAGCCAGGAAAAGATGGTTCAATGACATCCAGCTATAGACCAATCAGCCTTACAAGCTGTTTGTGTAAAACAATGGAACGTATAATCAATCTCAGACTGCAGTGGTACCTGGAAAGTGAAAATCTCCTTGTCCCACAACAAGCAGGCTTTAGACAGTGTTACTCTACCGAAGATCAGGCAACCTATCTTTCCCAGGAAATTGAGGATGCGTTTCAAGAAAAGAAACTGGTACTAGCAGCATGGATAGACCTAAAGAAAGCATTTGATAAGGTATGGAAGGAAGGGCTTTTGAAGAAACTGAGAAATTATGGAGTAAATGGCAGGATGTACAAATGGGTCAAAGCATACCTGCATAACAGGAGAGCCAGAGTGCAACTGGATGGTCTTAAGAGTAAGAAGGTCTTACTGCGCCAGGGCGTTCCACAGGGAGGGGTACTATCTCCAACACTTTTTCTGATCTACATCAATGACCTAGTTACTGAACTACCACATGGTATCAAAGTGGCAATGTATGCAGATGACTTGGTAATGTGGTGCACAGAGGAGTATGCAACAGTGGCCTCCAAATTGTTACAAAGAGCTATGAATGCACTGAATTCATGGACAAATAGATGGTGTATCAGCATCAATACAGACAAATGCAGTACTACACTTTTCACTCTTTCCCCAAAACAAAAAGCAGGAGCCATCTATATAAACAATGAGCCTGTGAAAGAAGACATACAGGCTACGTATCTCGGAGTTACATTTGATAACAAACTATCTTGGAAACAGCAGATAAATAAGGCAACCCAAAAAGCAAGGAGAAAATTGGCTATTCTAAGAAAGCTGTGTGGAACTACGTGGGGTGCGAGTGGGAAAATACTCAGTAAAGTTTACCAACAGAGTATACGCCCACATTTAGAATATGGATCATCTGCATGGTGTTCAGCATCAAACACCACACTTCAAGAACTGGATAAAGTACAAAACCAGGCACTCAGGGTCATCACAGGAGCAATGAAATCAACACCAATATTAGAGATGGAGAAATTGTGGAGGATACCAGCACTGAGAGAACGGAGGGACACAAAGGTGCTGATACAGGCAG
Source organism: Megaustenia siamemsis (assembly GCA_032433765.1). Lineage (NCBI taxonomy): Eukaryota > Metazoa > Mollusca > Gastropoda > Stylommatophora > Ariophantidae > Megaustenia > Megaustenia siamemsis. The sequence continues at coordinate 60,708,487 of JAVIAB010000024.1, forward strand.
AAAAATTTGCTTGCATGCCGAGACATCCAATGAAGGACCGATTCCAAAATCTTGCATTGGGACGACTTAAGAGAAGCAGTTTTATCCACCAAGCCAAGCGTATTAGTAGACAAACACCAGACATGCCAAGAGCTGTTAACCCCCTACTGCCCATACCAGAACAGACCAGACTCCCTGGACAGAGGAATCTGGATTATCAGTTCAAATACGGACAGAAGTGAAAGGAATAGTTGATAAAGAGGAACAGAATAGTCTACAGCGAAAAACAATAACTCTCAGTTTCCTGGATGAAGAATACCCACAAGACCTATGGATTCGTGTGTATACAGATGGATCAGCACAGAATGCAGTAAAAAATGGGGGAGCAGGTGCATATATAGAATACCCAAATAACACTAGGGATATGAATAAAATAGCAACAGGGAAATATTGTCACAATTATGATGCAGAAATACAAGCAATAAAGTTAGCAATAGAAAAACTGCTGAACATAATCTTAGCCCGCAGCCTGTAGTGTTTTTGACAGATGCAAGATCAGTACTCCAGGCACTACAATCCAGAAAATTACCACATCTGCAGACCTTATTGACTGAACTCTGCAAGCACCACAGGGTTGCCCTGCAGTGGATCCCATCTCACTGTGGAATACCAGGAAATGAGAAAGCAGATCAGTTGGCAAAGGAAGGTTCAACAGGCACACAACTAGATACACCTGTTACATACCATCATAAGAAACAGATAATCAAATCAATCAGAGGACCACAAGCCCCAAATCAGGATGCCTTTTATAATATGAATAGATATGAACAAGTTATCATTATACGTCTCAGAACAGGACACAATCGACTCCATAGTCACATGTATACAAAATTCAAGATCGGCACCTCAACTACTTGTACATGTGGACAGGCGCCCCAGATTGCTGAACACATACTTCAAGACTGCACTGAATATAGTAGACTGAGGAAAATCCATTGGCCCATAGATACAACACTACAGACAAAACTATATGGGCCACTGCAAGAATTACAAAAGACAGTAACATTTATACAGGAAACGACATTGCAGATATAGACAATGCTTCAGGCGAACGAAAGATAGATAGATAGATAGATAGACAAGTCCGTGGGTGCTCACTCATATGAAGCGGTAATTCCTCCAAATATATGGTTTGACCAAAATGCCTTAAATTTGTATACTTCAAATAAAGAATATTTAAAAATATACGTTTGTTGGTGAGGAAATGAATGTACTTCTTGGGACCAAAAAATCACAAGACCATATGCAAAATTTCAACATTATCAATCAATTGGTTGCAGAGATATGGAATTTTAAACACCTTCAAAATATTTTGAAACGACCTATAGTTATGAGTTTTACAGATTATCTTGTGGTAGCAACCAGCCGCCCGTTCAAAATGTGCATTTTAAGTTTCTCGTTAAGAAAAACCTGAACGAACATGAACATAATGAAATAACATTTTCAGCGCATCTATATTTAAATGTCCTTCTAGTGGTTGACAATGAAAGCTTCTCTAGCGTGACGTTTTCGGTTTTCCGGGCAGGAGTGTTTGTGGGTAAAGTGACGTCAGCCGCCTATATCTCAAATAGCTGAAAATTTCACGCTATAGTTGGTGTGTTTTTCCGATTTTATTTTGTGCCCGAGGGTCATCTATATTGCTGGCTATGCCACAGCCGCCCCTGCCTGCAAAGCTTAAAACGTCACAAAATTAGGGTATTTCTGTTTTCCCAGCTGGCCTTACTACTACAGATGGCTGTGATCAAGACATGAAAGGAACCTTTGTTTGTTTGTGTGTCCAGATATCAGCTCTTCAGCAGTTTACAGAGACCATGTTAAGAGTGGTGCTGTGGTAACACCGATCTTGAATCGACCACGTGGTTGATGCTAAACCAGCGATGATAATGCGCGTGGCTCAGTAAGTTCACAGCGACATGACTGCAAAGGGGAGGTACACATGTGAAACTTCCTGGTAGTATGTGAGGTAAAAATCAATGTGGAACAAAGCGAAACTCTTATGTTAACTACCAACAATCATGGGAATTAAGGTCGAAGCGGTTAAAGCCTTTCACTTGTCGACTTACTTGGACACTTTCAAGATAGCAATTATTGTGTCAGAATATCTGTCCCTTTTAAGAAAAGTATAAAGATTCGTTCTTTTTCTTCGTCTTCTTCTTCTTCATCTTCCTCTTAATCTCCATCCTCTTCCACCTCTTCTTCTTCTGTCTCCTTCTCCTCCTTTCGTTTGGTCTGAATCTGCAAAGTTGTCTTTTTTTTAATGAAACTGTTTTTCCCCCCCAAAAGATCTCTAATAATGCGACATAGCGTTTTACATTGTGTCCTTTGACCTGCACATGCCACTCAATGCAATCATCACGCTGGATACAACCCTCAAGGATGTTGCTTACAGTACGTGCTACCTGTCCGCACGTGCACATGTTTGTGTTAACTAGTAAAAGGATATAGCGGGTAGCTCCGCTACAAGTAGATGCAGTGGCACTTATAAACCTCATACTTATTTTCCGAGCAAATGTCATCAAACGGGTCTGTGGTCGTATCAATATCAACGATGGCGAAGAGTGGATACCGGTGCCTACGTCATTAAGGGACACATTCTTTTTTTTTTCTCGTGTATTGTCGCACTCGACAGGAAATGCAGGGAACATAACTCAGTCGCGGTTAATGCGGATGTAAACGGTCTCAAATGGGATAAAACCGATGAGGAAGATGCAGTCATCTATACAGATTGATCCGTAATACGACAGCAAAGGGGTGCATGGGAATTTACAGCACGCTCGGCAGGCAGAATAGTCATAGAAGACAGTGGTGCATTTGTTATGGCCACGAGTAGCATGACGGTGGAGGTGATGAAAGTGACCAGGACATTCATCTGGTTGGAGTTACAAGACTTCACCCACGCCTGCATACTGAGTGATTCGATGGGCATGATAAGAAAAGTGGAGGCGGGCTCTGTACGAAGACAATAGGTAGACTTATTGCAGACTTCAAAAATACGTAAGGTCACCTCCGTCTACGTCCCTGGACATGCGGGAGTACGGGCAAATGAAAGAGCGGATAAATTGGCTAGCTGTGCTGTCGTTGAAGACGGTCAACCAATGGATCGGGCGGAGAACATCAATGCCCTCCGATATATGTGAATGACACAGGAGTGCGACAACTATGAGTCCACGTCACTCTTTCAGATAAAAGAGATGGGAGTTAAGATGGGCACAGCCAGAAACGAGAAACTTAGTGAGCGTATAAGAAGACTTATCAACCAACGCAGAACTGGAGTCGCCGGTCAATGGTCACATTTAAATACACACAAGTCAAATACACATTTCGTAGGTCAATATGATTTATTTGCTTTGATTCGCATTTATTAAAGCAAGGTTTTCCTCCGGCCACTAAAACGTTTGTGAATGAAACAAAACTATTCTACAATGAAACCTCTAGGAGTCAGCTGTACATTTTTCCTCTATCCGGATCTAGTTTAACGACCTTGACATTGAAAAATTCCCGTCAAAATAATGTAGCGGGTGTTGCCGCTAGAAGCATGCGGTTTCATTGGTTATTTTTAACTCTAGCCAATCAGAATCATCACAAAGTGAAAGTGAAACAGTCTGATTACCGGAACTTCCTTAGCTATTTATAACTACGTTATGTGCATCAGCATCTGTAGAAAGAACTTTTTCTGCTCTCAAGAGAATCAAATCTTATTGTCGCTCAACTCAAACACAAAAACGCTTATCCAGTTTGGCATTAATATCCATTGAGAAATCATTCCCTCAGAAACTTAGAAACCAACCCAACAGTACTTTCAATGACAAAGTCATCAAGACATTTTATTCCCAAACAAAGACGGATAGAGTTTACATATAAATAAGTAACTAATTTAAAATGTAGTGAAGTCATTAGAAAATATTGCTTCATGTTAACCTACTGAATATAATGCATGTTTTTATTTATTATGTCAGCGGTAGCGTAGACTCCAAAACCAGTATACGCCACTGATATATATATATATATATATATATATATATATATATATGGCGATATGTGGGTGCGTTATGTTGTGGTCGATTTGCGCCTATGGCGATATGTTGTGGTCTATTTGCGTATATGGCGATATGTGGGTGCGTTATGTTGTGGTCTATTTGCGCATATGGCGGTATATAGGTGCGTTATGTTGTGATTTATTTGCGCATATGGGGATATGCTGTGGTCTATTTGCGCCTATGGCGATATGTTGTGGTCTATTTGCGCCTATGACGATATGTTGTGGTCTACTTGCGCATATGGCGATATGTGGGTGCGTTATGTTGTGGTCTATTTGCGCATATGGCGATATATAGGTGCGTTATGTTGTGGTCTATTTGCGCATATGGCGAACCAGTGACCGTCCTGTCCAGATGCCGATATCTTACCTCTAGACCGCCTAATTTATCTTGATTTCCATGAATTTAACCGTCACTCGCTGATCCTTAAAAGTGCTATACAATTTGAGATCAAATCAGAAGCTAATGCAGATCGTAAAGTTATTAGAGGGAGAGAGAGAGAGAGGGAGAGAGAGAGAGAAATTTGCAGCTTCAATTTAACATCATCATCGTGTGTAGCATCGTCTGGTGCTTTTCATAATTCTCAAAAGAGGGGTATCTTTAGAATGAAAACAGACTCATAAGAAAAACAAAATTCTATAGAAAACATCTTAAGATACAGTGGAAAACAAAAACGAGCAATGAAGACATATTAAAAGGTTAAAAATGAAAGAGAACTGAAATATAAACACCGTACTATAGAGTAAAATTAAAATACTATGGCCACGTCAAAAGAAACAGCGGGCGGGAAAAAAAACAATAATGGAAGGCGTGGGTCCTGGGCGACGCATGAAGACAGACCAAATAAAAGGTCAGGATATCGAGGGGACCTTGAACATGACAACAGTAGAAGTGGGAGATCTGGCTAGAGACAGAGATTCTTTCAGACGGGCTGTGATAAATGCAAAGTTCTGCAAAGGACATGCGGGCCTGATGATGATGACCTTTAGTGTTACTTATAGCGAAATGATATGGATGTGAATCATGGACAATTGGACAACAAACAAGAAAATCACTGGAGTGTGGAGAAATGTGGTTTTACAGAAGAATGTTGAGAATACCATGGACAGCAAAGAAGAGTAATGAAAACGTTCTGAAACAAGCCAAAGCAAAAAGATAGATAATTTCCAATATTAGGAAGAAACAATCATCATATTTTGGTCATATAATGAGAAGAGAACAACTGGAACATATTGTGACAACTGGGAAAATTGAGGGACGAAGAGATAGAGGGATGCAAAGAGAAAAAAAAACAGACAGCTTAAGAGAATGGCTTGGCAGAAGGTCAACAACAGAAATGATAAATAACTGTTGAAATCGAAAGTTGTGGAGAGACATGATCACCTACGCCAGCAGGCCCGGAACTTGATGATGTTGATAGCGAAATGATGTTCCTTGCGATTGTGACGTAACCACGGTGAGAATTACGATGAACGGTTTACATTAAGTGTATCGTCCATTGCACTTCAACATGTTTTGAATACCTATTGTATATGCTCCTCAAACTGGCGGTGCACCCCTTCCTCATTAGATGGATCGCTGCGGCACTGTTTCAGAGGAAGGTGATACTCAGATGTGGAAGTTGGTCTTCCGAGCCAACATCCATTTGTCCAAGGCTGTCACAAGGCTGACCATTGTCACCAGTTCTATTTAACGTGTACACAATAACGATCACGGAACAACAACTAGATGGGAGGGGAAGAACTATGACTTTTGCCGATGATATTCTGGTATATCGACAGGGAAGAGACAGACGGGGAATCGCCTCCACAATACAAGACGAACTCGATCGCATTTCTTCCTGGTGTGCGGTTTCAGGTGCCTTGGTTAATCCTAATAAAGCATCCGTTTCATGGTTCTCCCTTAACAATCATAACGTTAATACGACCACACCGGTAGTACGAATGGGAGCTGATGAGGTGATCAGGGACAAATTGATGACATACCTCGGAGTTAAGTTTGATCTCAGACTGTGTTTTCGGGACCACGTCAACCATGTGATAACAAAATCCCGCAAAGGATTAGCCGCCTTGAAGGTGATGGCAGTGACCAAGGCAATCAAATGGTTAGAGTCACAAGACTACACCCACGCATGTATACTGAGTGATTCGATGAGCATGATAAAAAAAAAGTGGAGGCAGGCTCTGTACGCATGCAATGGGTAGAGTCATTACAGAAGTCCAAAATACGTAAGGTCACCTTTGTCTATGTCCCTGGACATGCGGGAGTACGGGGAAATAAAAGAGCAGACAGGTTGGCGAGATGCGCTGTCGTTCTTCTTCTTCTTCTTTCCTTCCTCATTTACCTTTCAGCGTCGAGGGGAGATATAATTTGCGGTCTTTTGCTCTTCTGTTCGCCTCTGCTGCTGTTATGTTTCCTAGTGCTTCTAATATTCCATCGATCCATAAAAACTATCTTTACGTCACATATGACCATTGCTGGTGTATGACGGGGGGCAGCGATAGGGCCAGTCGATAGGCTCTGTCGTTGAGAACGGGAAACCAATGGATCGGGCGGACATCATCAGTGCCCTCCGGGATGTGGGAAGAGCACAGGACTTCGACGAAGACAGATCGCGCGTCACTTCTTCGGATGATGGAAATGGGAGTTAAGATGGGCACAGCCAGAAATGAGAAACTTGGTGGGCGTGTAAGAAGACTTATCAACCAACATAGAACTGGAGTCGTCAGTCGCTGGACACTGAGGGAATTGCTGAGGAGGGGATCTGAGCACCTATGAACATGTTCGGAGTGCAATGATGATGACCCGGAAATAACTCAATGACTCAATGTTTGTGTTTCGCTTTGTGTGGCCCAACCGTCCTTGACCTGACCGCCTGTGGTAACACAACGATAATATTCCTACCACCAGCATGGTCCTAACAACGACAAGGTGGACAGCTTGCTCTACATTTTGTTGACGGAGGCATGTCATTGATGCACATGTGTAACACATGCGCTACGAGTGAGAATTTAATACACACAAACATCATCATCGTCGTCATCATCATCATCATCATCATCATCATCATCATGAAGAATGTTGGCGTGATCATGTCTCACTACAACTTTCGATCTCGACAGGTATTTACCATTTCTGTTGTTGACCTTCTGCCAAGCTATTCTCTTAAGCTGTCTGGTATCTTTTCTCTTTGCTTCCCTCTATCTTTTCGTACCTCTATTTTACCAGTTGTCACAATATTTTCCAGCTGTTCCCTTCTCATTACATGGCCCAAAAATGATGATTGTTTCTTCCTAATTCTGGAAATTAGATCTCTCTTTGCTTTGGCCTCTTTCAAAACGTTTTCATTACTTTTCTTAGCTGTCCATAGTATTCTCAACATTCTTCTGTAGACCACATTTCTACAGTGATTTCTTGTCTGTTGTCCTATTGTCCATGATTCACATTCATATGTTAAATCTGGCTCTACATAACATTTAAGAACTATTTTTCTTATTTACATTGTCAAAATGGAATGCACAGTATCTTCCTCATTTTTTGGAAAGCTGCTTTTGCCTGAGCCGTTCTACCTCTCACCTGTGCTGTACATCTACCATCTCAGGTTAACATCAATCAAAGATATCTAAATTAATTCAACTGTTTTAATATTGTTTCACTCTTCCTTATTGTGCAATGTGGTGATGTCTTTTTCTATGTTGCTACGATTACTTCATTTGATGGTGAAACAACTGATCAATAATGTTACTATTTTAACATGTCAGATCCGATCAGTCATAAGTGAGGTCGTCATAACTGGCTCATGCCAAGTTATATAAATGTTACTAACATTGTTAGCTGAAAGTTTTACACGTATATAGATGGTGTCCTTAATTTGTTACACACTGAATGCCACGCTACACATTTACTGTGTTTCCTAGCATTTTATGAAAGTAGATTAGATAGGATTATTACGCAGCTGATAACTTCATGTCAAATTAAACTGTCCTCCGAAATCCCGTTTTTAATTTAACAAAATTGTATTTCGCCCTTTTTTTCCTTTTATTAAAATTAAATGTTAATTCACATTAAAACAGATTGCAGAAAAAACGACAGAACACAATCAAAATTTATACATAGCTTTCATTGACCAGGAATACGCATTCAACAGAGTAACCAGAGAACTGTTGGAGATACTAACAACATACGGAGTAAGCCAACATCTAACCAACCTAATTAAAAGCCTCTACATCAACAGCAGCTGCAGGGTCAGAACAGCAGCAGGCTACACAGACCACTTCAAAGTTAGATCAGATGGACGACAGGGGTACGTACTACACCCCCCCCCCAACCCTACTGTTTATTACATACATGAACTATATATGCAAGTTAGCCAGCCAATCATAGACAGAGGATATCAACGAGCTTTTATTTGCAGACGATCAGGCACTAATACATAAAACAATAGAAGACCTACAAGAACACTTAAACAAACTCAACAGGTAAGGCACAAAATACAACATCAACAAAACAGAAGTCATGAAAATCAACATCAACAAAACAGAAGTCATGAATGTCGCCAAAAATAAACAGAACATCAACGTAACTATAGAAGGTAGGAAACTAAAAGAAGTAGAGGAATTCAATACCTTGGAAGTTTAGTGACAAACGATAATTCACAAACAGCAGAGATAGAATCAAGATGCAACAAAGCATGTCAAATCATTGGGCCGTTATCACCACTATTGTCTAACAAGGAAATAATTCTAGAGGCAAAACGAACATTATACAATATAATCTTCATCCCAACGTTGTGCTACCAATGCCAGACCTGGACCCTAGATTCAAGAACAATAAGAAAATAATCTCTACTGACATTAAATGTGTTAGACGAATGACAGGAAACAGTCTGAGAGATAAGATCAGAAAGAACTGAGAAAAAAGCTAGGAATAGTCCCCGCCATAGAATATATAAAGAAATATACTGCGAGTCGATGCACAGAGCTTCCGCGCAAATAAGTGCTTGTCAACTTTGCCCCTTTGTTATTCAAACGTTAACGTTTGTTCCCTTTTTCATAAAAAAATTAAAAACGTTGTTGACATATCATTTTTGTTTAATGTTTCAAGCTTTTTGTGAGTTAATTTTAAAAGAAGGTGTTGAAATACATAAAAACAGGTGTGTTAGACTTCTAGGAGAAATATTCATGGTACAGTCGTGGTGAAATAGTCCATCTATATAGCATCATTATCATAATGTGCCATACCGGACAATACCGGTTGGTGTAGGCGATCATGCCCTTCCACAATATTCTATCCACCGTGTATCGTATCAATTCTGCTGGTGACTGTTTTCCATGCCATGACACCTAGTTATCCAGTATTTTCTTTGACATTCGCGATCTCTCTTTCACTGTATTTTCCCATTTGTAAATAAGTATTCCAATTTTCCTCTTATGATGTACTCGAAAGACATGGTTTGTTTCTTTCTGATGTGTCTTATGAGCTCATTTTTTTATGTTGACCTTTTAAAGAATTTCGTGGTTGGTTTTTTTAGCTGTCCAGGGAACTTTCAACATTCTTCTGAGAAATCCCATCTCTGTGGCATCTAATCGTCTTTTTATTTTTTTGTTTACTGTCCATGATTCGCTTCCATAGGTCAAAATTAACAACATAGTCCACCTACACTTTTGGCCAAACCCATACATGGGTTCTGTCATTTAAATCTAAGACAGGGTTCGTTCTAAACGTTTATGTGATTTAACTTTTATTTTATTTTCTTACATTTTCATGAATGTTAGATAACCCTCGTCCGTCCCATTTTTGTCTCAATGGAATATTGACATCCCACATCAAGAGGCAGGGAGCCGCGATAGCTCAGTGGTTAGTGAACTGGACTACAAAAGACAAGAGGTAGGGTTCAATCCCAACTGACAGCCCAGGTTCACCAAGCCTATATATATATATATATATATATATATATATTACTGTCCGATTGTTGATAATTTTAAGCATCCGTGGGCCCCTCGAAGCCGAATTATCCACGGGGCGAGCAAACGATAAATGATACGGTCGTTTATGTGCTGTCTCGATGAAAAAGGCATGAGAATTCTGTTAAGTTTCGCGCCACGACACTTAAGAAGTATATAATAAGCACAATATAGACCGCACGTGTTGCTAAACAAATCTTGCAACACCCGCGGGTTGTAGACGAATGGAGCGTGTGAGTTTTGCTCTATAAAGTTTAATATATCGTCGTGTCTGGTAGGCAAACCGTAGGAATCGAAATACTCACATTCGCCGAGACCGTTGTAAAAGAGGGCCACCCAATGCCCACCGAGTTCGTGTGCCGGGTCGGTGTTTATGACAAAGGCTGCGGTCGCCGTTGGGTCGATGCTGGGGGGGGGGGGGGGGGTAAGTGGTTTCGTGGAATGACACTAACAAGGGAACAACGTTGAACGTAAATTTCCGACATCAAAAGGTTGTAAATCTCCCTCGTGTTCATCTTCTCTCTCACTCTCTCTCTCTCTCTCTCTCTCTCTCTCTCTCAAACGGCGAAGTCTGTTAGAATCTGTCTTGTCTTCGACACCTCGAGCACTGAGTCCAACTCGGCGTAGACGATAACTTGTAGGGGAGTAGTTATGGGAGCGGCAAACTTGAGTCCTATCGACAAGGGTTTGCTTGTGGCTAGCTCAAAATCGGAGCCGTCCAGTAGGCTGGACGAGAGGTCAAAACCAAATAGACAATATCCGTCCTTGAACTCTCTATAATCAACGTTATTCCCAGCGCCTTTACCAATCAGACCCATGGCCAGATTTGTACCGAAAAAAGCTCTCGCGTACTTATTTCGTTCAAAGTCCATAGTTAGAGGCTTTTCCGAGATACATTTCCCGTCGACCGTCAGGTTCATATAAATCAGACCAATGTGTTGAAAATTGAACGGGTTAGCTGTATAAACACCATTAAACGCACTGGCCGTAATCAGACCTATCACTATACGGGTCGGTGTTTGTGACAAAAATAAATTGTCTTGATTGTGGGAGAACATACCGCTAGCGATGGAAAATGTCTTGATGGTAACCCTCTTGATCGGGTACCGAGGAGAGGCACCATCACATCCCCGACCGGTCTGGGGGAAACGAGATTGCAGTAGACGTAGACATTCTTCGCAACACTTTCCAAGTCCATTACGCTCACGCTGAAGATATCGGGAGCCGTGTCTGATATAGAGGTCGTGGGGAAGGCTAACATGTTTTTCAAAGTGTCGCTTATGGTAACACTGACTCCTTTGTCGTAAAGTTTCAAGATGGCTTTATTCACCTCTTTTGCGTAAATGAATCTCATTTTTTTCCCTTTCACATCCCCGTTCGACTCATCCTCCGCTTTTATGATCGATGCGTTCAACGCGCTGATGACGCATCGGGTTTCGTGTATAACCCAGGCTCCAATGTCACGTTGAAATAAAATCCAGCGTCGCAAGTATCGTCGTTAGCGAGAGATTCGTACCGAATCCAGACATCACCCTCTATTACAATGAAATAATTTAGCGGAAACTGTATCTCCACCAGTGCGATCTCATACTGCGTCGAAATGTCAATGGTCTGAGGGAGTTTAACGAAAAAGTGGCCGGGGTTATTATCCTTAAAAAGTTCCATAGATGCATTGCTGGGTAGGGTGACATAACAACTCATTTTTTACTCGTTTCACCGTCGCCTCTCCAAGTTTGGATTCGGTAGCATGTAACCCAAACAGCTGGTCAGTAGGGCTATCCACAGTTTTCCCTCCTTTGCGTCCGGCTTTTCGGTGGTCAGATTGAACAGCGAAACCGCGACAACGGTATATATAACTACCACTTGACAAATAAAGACCAGTTCTCAGTAGGGGGATAGTTTCCCAAACACCGATCCCCTGCGTGGTTCGCTCTCTCTCCTCACTCCCGAGTTTGCGGCTCGCAAATCGGGCTCTCCACCAAAAGTTTCCACTTCTTCTTATTCTTCTCTCATGTCTAGTTTTTGTATCTGACAATGTCCTTGGACGGTATCCAACTGTTAAATGAGGAATCGTACCCAAACCATTTGACTAAACTCTCTTTTCGCCCAAATGATGTGCGACGCTCGGTTATGATACTCTCGATTCTGTACTCGTGCTTGTCTCCAACTTTTTGAATTTCCGGTGTGTAGAATGACCCCTTTATCTCATCGTCTTTCAACACATATGTAACGGAGTTTGTTTCATTTACTCGACTGATGGAAAACAGTTCCTCCGTCCAAGCCGGGGCATAACCCTTTTTAAAATTGGCTCTGCCCAGGACCAGTCTAACTCGATCACCAGGCTTAAACAGGGGTCTTTCAAATTTAAAGTTGCGTTTGCTATTATACAACGTGTTCCATACCTGTTCTTGATTGTCTGCGTTGACGTCGACCGGTGCCTAACAATACCCCCTTCAACGTCATTGCTTGTCAGCATTTTTTTTACATGTCGCCTCCTGTTGCCTAATACCCACCTCACACATGATGCTAACGATACTAATAACACACACTCGACCAATAAAGGCACCCTTTCCCCCAAGAACCGCTATCCTGGCACATGATGATGATACTAATAACACACACTCGACCAATAAAGGTACCCTTTCCCCCAAGAACCGCTATCCTGGCACATGATGATGATACTAATAACACACACTCGACCAATAAAGGCACCCCTTTTCCCCCCAAGAACCGCTATCCTAGCACATGATGATGATACTAATAAACCCCCCCCTTTTCCCCACCCGCCCCGCCCGCGCGAGATAACCGGCGTGAGCGCGCAAGTTTTAGAACCGCTGAGACACACACAAGTTTTAGAACCACTGGTGTCCATAGCCAGCGAGCGACAGACCCCCACGCGAGATACGAACCCACTTGAGATAAGCCCCGGCGTGCTGCCCACTCGAGATAATCCCCCACGAGATAAGCGGTCACCCGACCACCGGGTCTGGTCATAACAACAACAAGATTGCATCGTACCAGAAATATGCAGGAATGGTTCCAACAATACTTCCTTAACGATGCAGGCACGGTGCAATGCCATGAAAATTCAGGCTCAAAACATTTTTATACACTACTCACAGCAGCCTACTAATAGTAATCTTGGAAGGAAAAATACAAGGTAAAAGAGATAGAGACAGACCAAGACTAACATGGGCGAGTAACATCAAAAGATGGAAAAGTCAGCCAATGATAACGTGCATTATAAAAGCAAGAGACAGAGGCAGACCAAGACTAACATGGACGAGCAACATCAAAAGATGGACAAGTCAGTCTATGACAACCTACACCATCAAAGCAAGAGACAGAGCGGAATGGTGCACCATGATAGCTAACCTTCGAATCGGAGACGACACTCTATGTTCATCATTATGATGTGCAGTGAACATTTTTGTGAAATTGCGGGAAATTATAGTCTTCTTGTAGCTTTCAGCTCCAATATGGAGCATAATTCTGCCTCCAACATGTGCTATGAAAGCATCACATCTTCCTTCACAGTTCTACCTACAGCATGAACCATGGAAGTCTACGACCTCCGTACGTGCCCAGTAACAGACCCAACTGTGTCCCAGATTGCTGGAGTTCAACGATTCCGGGAACTGCCGGTTTTCCCGACATAAAACAAATATAAGTTTTAGTGCGTCACAAATGACGTCACTAGGATTGTATTGCTTTCTTGATAGTTCGCGCTGCTATATAGTACATCAGAGTTGTTGTTTCTTCAGTGGCAGGTCACGTGAATTGTGGTTGTTACTATACAGGGCGCAGGCCTAGCAACCATTCTGGCCTTCAACGTATAATTTTAACTACTGATCTCCTAGCCCCATCAAGGCCAGCTCCATGTCAGGGGATGGGGCTTAACAGTCACCAGGAACTGAAAACCAAGACTGGCCAGGCTTTCCTACACCCGAGCAAGACCGCAGTCTGCTCTAGCAAGTCGGAGGCAACCAGCCAAAAGGCGCACTATCTTCAACGACAGTGCATCTAGCCAACCTGTCCGCCCGAACCATTGGTTGACCTTCTTTAACGACAGCGCAGCTAGCCAACCTGTCCGCCTGATCCATTGGTTGACCTTCTTCAACGACAGCGCAGCTAGCCAACCTGTCCGCCTGATCCATTGGTTGACCTTCTTCAACGACAGCGCATCTAGCCAAGCTGTCCGCCTGATCCATTGGTTGACCTTCTTCAACGACAGCGCAGCTAGCCAACCTGTCCGCCTGATCCATTGGTTGACCTTCTTCAGCGACAGCGCAGCTAGCCTGATCCATTGGTTGACCGTCTATTTTATTCTTTACAATTCTATGTCGGGAAGGATTAGAGACTAGAAATGATCAAAATCCTTAAACAAATATCTGACCAAGCGAGTTGTGATCGTAGAGGGAGAATAACGCATGCAGCTCGTTGTATAGCAAACAACAATGCAATTATTCTACCCTGTTTTAACATCTTTTTAAGAGGGCGTGATGGAGAGGAGCAAAGGTAAAGGTAAAGTACGAGACTTGAACCGGCGTCTTAGCACCCATAGCGGCGTATTAGCACGAGTTTCGAGTTTCCACCCATATGTGCTCGGCCGTCTATCCAGAAATGTTCGGAGATTTCTGTATAGTGTCGCCTCAAGCATCTAAACTCAGATGCACGGCAACATTCCTCACCTTCCCAGGGTAATACCCTGGTACCCATTTCTGCCAATCACTGGGTCGACCGTGGGGGTATTTTTTTTTTTCAAACCACGAGTACAATAGAGAGGATCAGTAATTGGGCAACCAAAGAACAAGGAGAACATTGGAAAAGAAGAAGAGAAATATCGTGCCGTTCGTTCGCTTTCGTCAGCTTTGACCTCTGACGAAGTCCCACCCACTAAATTTTGTGGGACTGAATTTTGCGTGTAAAGTCTGTTTTATCCATTACAGGATGCCCCTCGCCATGCAGGCAGATTTACTCCGACTTCAGAGGTACTAATTTTTAGGGAATTAGTAAAACCCAGGTGTCCTCGCCAGGGTACGAACCCCGGCTGTTGCCGTGGTAAGCCAACCGCCTATCGATTGCGCTAACCGGACACAAATATCGTGCCGAAATTGAGTGTTTTAAATTCACAGCTATTGTTGTTGTTTGGGGCATTATCAATGCACATCGAACGAATCCATACAATAAGGTCCTACAATATCCCCATCAAGATTCTGGAGGAAATCCAATGAGAATCCTTATCCACCTGTACGCACTCCATAGCACGGCCTGGGATCCACATCTCTATCTTATATGTTTTAAAATCCAACACAACGCATTACAGGTTCATTTCACGTCCTCTTTATGCAGATGAGCCAGGCTGGTAACCAACAGGCAGGAGGAACATTGGACTTCAAGATGCACAACACAGAACAATGTAATCCACTGGTAAATAAATTAAGAAGAAGCCAAGGACGAAAACCAGTTAATAATTCTTGATGGGTCATCCTACAAACAAAAAAACAACAAACAAACAAAACAAAAACAACCGCAAAAATACCGTTTTCCTTGAAGTTTAGTTTATAGTAGGTCTTTGATAGACATACGAGACTTAGGTAGAGTAGTGATTGTGAACCCATGGTCAACTGAGGACAAGAGGTTCGAATCTATTCTCACGGACGGTTTAAGGTCCACCCAAACTGATTTTTTAATTGGAAAGAAGGATAGCACTTGCTAAATGCTGACCAAGTGTTAAATGCTGACCAAGTGCTAAATGCTGACCAAGTGCTAAATGCTGACCAAGTGCTAAATGCTGACCAAGTGCTAAATGCTGACCAAGTGTTAAATGCTGACCAAGTGCTAAATGCTGACCAAGTGTTAAATGCTGTCAGTACTAGAACTATATGACCTTTTACACTACAGAGAATGAGGCGGTTATAACCTTCTTTATTTAACAGACAAAGCTTATAACATTATATATAATTAATTATACAATTAAAATATTATTTGGTAAACGTAAAGATAGAGCATGGGCCAACACCAAACTAAACTCAGGACTAAGATTCAAATTTACCAAAGTTGTGTGCTTAGTACACTTCTATATGGATCAGAAACTTGGACTACCTATGCAGGGCAGGAAAAATGGTTAAACAGATTTCAAGTGCGTTGCCTTCGAACGATTGTGAGCATCAAATGACAGGACAAAGTAACCAACGCTAATGTCTTTCAAAGAGCCAAACTCCCATCCATCATGGCAGGACAAAGTAACCAACGCTAATGTCTTACAGTGAGCCAAACTCCCATCCATCATGGCAGGACAAAGTAACCAACGCTAATGTCTTACAGTGAGCCAAACTCCCATCCATCATGGCAGGACAAAGTAACCAATGCTAATGTCTTTCAACGAGCCAAACTCCCATCCATCATGGCAGGACAAAGTAACCAATGCTAATGTCTTTCAACGAGCCAAACTCCATCCATCATGGCAACACTTAAGAGTCGTAGACTGGCCGGGTCATGTAAGAAGAATGGCAAACAATCGCTTTCCCAAACAAATATTGTATGGAGAACTTAAGGATAGTAAAGTAAAAGTAAAGTGCCCCCGACACGCCAAGTGGCGTATAGGGAATATGGTGTTATTGACCATAAATTTTACAGACCTTCGGCACATGATTTTTGGGGTAATGTGGTCGGTATTACGCCCGTGCCGCTTTACTTTCCCAGAAAAAAATCCGGTACCCATTAAAGACTGGGTGAACCCGGAAGCCGTCGGTTGAGATCGAACCCTACCCCTTGTCCTTTGCAGTCCAGTTCACTAACCACTGAGCTATCGCGGCTCCCAAACTTAAGGATAGAAAGAGACTAAAAGGCAGACCTGTGCTGAGATATAAGCATGTTTTCATGTCTTCATTGAGTGAATTCTCTATCAGTGAAAGAAACTGGAAGTATCAGACCGTCGCATACGGAGAACAAAAATATAATTTAAAAAAACACAGCAAAATTCTAGGCAGCGTTGATATTAAATTCATAAGACAAAGTGCGCTGGAGAAAGGAGACCAGGCAAGACACCATAAATACACCTTGTTCATTCTGTAGTCGAGTTTGTCTACCCAATATTGACTGACTCAGCCACTAGAGAAGCTGTTCGGCAAAACAGTATATAACACGAACATTTGACAAAACTACTGACTTATCATGACTGCTAGCTACCAATCTTCTGTCAAGACGCCAATGGCGTTTATTTAAAATATATAAAACAATAGTACGTAAATGCATGCATGTAAGTTGTATCTAGTAATGGGAAGAGTGAGAGACTGAAAACAATACAAATTGTATGTCTGATAGCTTTTGTTGTTGTTTTTTATTCGTAACACATAATGGTAATTATCATATTAAGCTTTATAGTTTCATTATCTAAACATCTTCTCCACGCTTCCCATTACAAAAAAATTCCAGCCCAACGAATATTTTCTTCTCTTTATTATTCATTCTAATGTTTATGTACTGCAGTGTCTCCTTGAGGTTTCTATAAATATTCTAACCATTCATACTGCAGCTATCCGTTTTTAGATATTTCAAAACAAAACATGATAACTCATCATCAGGTCGCATGCTCTGTGTAGAACGTAACTTTCACCACAATCTGTCTGAAATATTCTGTCTCTAGCCTGATCTCCCACTTCATCTGTTTTCTTGTTCGATGTTTCCTTGAAGTTTTGAAACCACCTTTATCTTGGACTGCCCCTGATGCGCCGTCCAGGAACTAGGCTTTCCGTTATTTTTCTTTCTAGCCCGCTGTGTCTTTTGGCGGGACATAGTATTTTAATTTTCTACGTGAAATTTGGGTTTATAAGCCAGTTTTTAAAAACATGTTTCAGCCTTTTAATTTTCTGTATCGTTCTTTTTCATGATCCAATGTATCTCGCGGATTTATGTGTAGCATTTTGGTTCAAAATAATCGATTTTATTCCTTACTGTTTGCGAGGTAGTCTTGATTCACAACCATGTGTTGCTATTGAGAAGATTACATTCCCTCAGTTTTCATTTTGCTACCTTGCTTTTTATTGTGTTACGTACGATACGTGTCTTCATGGTGTTCAATTTTTGTGTTCCTATTGCTAATCTTCTTTTGAACTACTTCAGACTGTTTCCAGACTTATTAATCATTTCCTTGAAAAATCAACGGGAAAAAAAATTCCGCAAAGAACCATACCCTTTGTAGTATTAATAAAAGTAGTAGATGACCATGCAAAGAACTATATCTGTGGTAATTGCTGACAGGAAACAGGAAGTACCTCTCTTTTGTATTTGACTGGGGACATCCGATGGTTGACGCCCCCGTGTACTTGTGATAACATTTTACAAGCAAATTTGACTAAACGGCAGTTTTCTGTAGTTTTGGATAATTGTATCTGTTCACAAATTTAACTTTTTATGCAATTTGGGAAATATACACAATGAAAAGTGACTATTCACGGCTGGAAGTTCTTTTAAAGGTATTTTTTGTGTGATGTTTTTGAGTTTTCTGTAGTGTTGTTACCAGTAACTCAACTTGACTCAAGTAACTTAAAAAAACTTTAGTCTTAGTAACTCAACTGTACTGTACAGTTACTAAAGTTACTTGAGTTACAGAAAACTCCTACAGTTACAGTTATTACAGTGTAATAGAAATTTAATAAATAATACCTGTAAGTAATACTTTTAACTCAACTGTACTTTTACAGACTTTACTTTACTTATTTAACTTTGCAAAATTAATAATTTAAATAAATAATTTATTGTAATGATTGATATTGAAATGATAATAAATGGCATTTAAAAGACTATTTTACTTTGTTACATCATATCTATCTATTCTATCTATAATCTATTGTCTTTTCGAGCCGAAGACGGCACATAGGGCAGAGCCACAATCTCAAAAACAGAAACCTTGCATGCCAAAATGACACATATTGCAGAGATTACTGATCTAAAATCTATGGCTCTGTTTCCATAACAACACTTTTTACAATGACAGTTTGTCAAGTCATCGATTGTTACATCATATATAGTTGTATCGGGTAACTTAATTTGTTAAAAAGGAGAGAGAGTTTTGCACAAATATTTGAATATGAGATAGTAATTTCCAACTACCTCCCGTTTCCTTTAAAATATTTTGTCGTAGTGAGATGCAATACCCACAATCATCATCAACAGTGAAGAGAACAATGGAGACTGCCAAAAAGAGATCAAAAGAAGATTAGCAAGAGCAACACAAAAATTAAATGCCATGAAGAACAAGTGGCACAATACCAGCTAGGCAGTAACATTAAAATTACTAAGGACATGAATTTTCTCAATAACAAAATATTGTTGTGAAGATTGGACAATCTCACAAACAGCAAGGAAGAAAAAAGATTAATTCAAAACAAAATTCTACAGATAAATCCACGAGATACCATGGATAATGTAAAAGAACAATGAGGACAAATTCATCATCATCGAGTGCCTTCTCCGCAACGAAGGTTGGCTACCATGGATCGCCATTCTACTCTGTTTTTTGCTTTGGTGGTGCAGGCTGTCATAGATTGACTTGTCCATCTTTTGTAAGAGGACAAATTAAAAGACTGAAACATTAAAAAGATCTGGCATATAAACACCATTCTACAGAGGAAATTAAAATACTAAGGCCATGTCAAAAGACACCACGGGCTGGAAAGAACAATAATGGAAGACATGGTTCCTGGGTGACACATGAGGGGCAGACCAAGAAGAATGTGGTTTCAAGACATCAAGGAGACCTCGAACATAATAAGAGAATGTTTGAGAAATTTGGCTAAAGACAGTTATTCTTTCACACGGGCTGTGGTGAATGCAACTTTCAGCAAAGGACATGTGATCTGATGATGATGAGATACAATAGTAGGTGGGTGTGAAAAAAGCAGAATATCACAAGGCAAATATGTATTCTAAAGAATGAACTTACATACTTACATACAATTATCCTACAAATCTGTGTCAGTGTATGTGCTTTTTATCAGTTTATCTTGAGCAAGTAATGACTTGAACTATCATCAATAGCCAGCAAAATTGGGCTTGAGTCAATCATGAAAAGACTAAAGTCATGAAAAGCTTAATTCCAACAGATAACAGAATATACATGGAAAATAAACCAGTGGAAGAGATTGATCACTTTATCTGTCACATTGAATGGGAAGGGGATACAAGTAAAGAAATTAGAATCAGAATAGCTAAAGCAGCAATGTCTTCTTCTTTATCTATCTATTGACCTTTCGTGCCGTAGCCGGCCATAGGGCGTAGACCAAGATACTCCTTCTCTTATCTAAATTTTTATTCTAGCAGTTTTCAATTCTTTTAAATATATTTTTCTGTCTAAATTTAAATGTCTTTCAGAAGCCTTGAAAATTTGTGGAAATCAAACTCATCAGCACAAACACAAAACTTAGACTATTCAAATCAAACGTACTATCAACCCTTATGTAGGCATGTGTGAGGGCTGGAAAACAACAAGAGACATAGAAACAAAGAACGCATTGAATGCATTCAAAAATAAATGTCTAAGGAAAATACTTGGTATAGCATAGAACAAATTCAAAACGAACTAATAAATTAGAGAAATCGCCAATCAACCACTAATACCTTCAGTAATCAAGAAAAGACGATGGTCATTTTGAACATGAGATGAGGAGAGATAACCAAATAACAAAGCAAGCCCTCCTTCAAGTGGGAAACAACAGGTAAGAGGAAAAGAGGCCGATCCAGAGAGACACTGAGAAGAACATTGATCAGAGAGGCAAGAGCAGCAGGAATCGGCTCCCTCAATGAGATAGAGTTGCTTGCACAGAACAGAGATAAATGGTGAGATTTGTTAAAAAATCTTTACAAGGATTGAAAACTGCTAGAATAAAAATTTAGATAAGAGAAAAAGTTTATGGGTCTGTGTCCTATGGGTCGGCTACGGTTCGAAAGGTCAATAGATAGATAGATAGATAGATAGTAATGACTTATGAAAGTGAAACATGGACAACAAGTAAACAAAGAAAAACTTAAAAAGATTACCAAATGTCACAGCAATGTGTTTCTTTCCAAGAAAAATAAAGAAGGTTTACTGGACATCCACACAGGAAAACAATGAAATTCATAACAAAACTAATACACAGAGATGACTCCTAACACACGTAACAAATTAAGTTAACCTTTTTTAACATGAAAAAGATTAATTGCAGCACATAATGATGCTAAAAAATGAGAGACTGTGTATGACAGAGTGAGAAGATATTCAACAGATTGACATAGTAGATGGTCATTAACAGAATGGATACACACTTGTGCTGACTGAGATGTGTACAAAGCCATAATTACCAATGCCAACCAGCACCGTACATGAAGCAGAAAATGTTTTGTTTCTTACACAAATGTGACATACATCTTCCACATTTTCGAATTCTAAGACTGAAAAACTTCCCAATAAAATTATCATAAAACAGCCATAAAACTTACAATTCTTATTCACTTCATTTCCTCTCAGACCGTAGGTGGCACACACGACAGAAGTCATAGCTCTCCACGATTGATGATTTGTTTCTCGTTCTTGTAGGCCTTGGTTGTTTCTTAGTCCCATTTGAGTCTATCTTAGTAATTGTTCTGCATAGCAATTCTCTTGATTTACCTATTTTCTTTTACCAGTTGGTTTCCACACGAACGCCCATGAAGAAGTCTTTCTCTAATCTTTCTCAGCACACGACCGATGTATTTCCAACACCTTCTTCTTATAAAATATCAATACGTATAATTCATATTACTATAAACATAAAATGGCACCTACCTTCTAATAAAAAAAAATTATTTATAAATATTGTTCTTTAATTTAGTGTTTATCTTCTTTATTTTCATCCAATACTGCCACAATTTTTTTTTTTTGGGGGGGGGGGTGGTAAAGCATGAGCTGCTGTATATCTAGTTGCTTTTCTTCTGTTGCTAAGAAGGGGTCACATCATAGGAACATACAAAATTGGACTGTTTTCTGTTTAATAAATAATTTCACATTACAAAGTTTCAATTTAACTAAAAGCAGATCATTTAATTTGATAATGAACTACTTTCAATTCCATTTTGGGGTAAGAGCTGGCAATGTGCTGAAGTATTTGTGTCTTAAGTGGCAAGGTTTTGTGTCAAAAAGCAAAGGTTCAAATCCTAGTGTGGGCTATCTATTGTTCTCTGTATCTTCTATTAATGTTTTTGGATTTTTAAAACACTGTACAAATGCCTGTGCTCCTATGTAATTTATGTTTGCCTCTCATCTTGGTGTTTCCCCTATGTAATAATTATATATATATATTTAACAATTATCATTATTATCTCCGGCCCAATCACCTGATTTGCTTTACAATATTTATTGTGAGTCTCTGGATGTTACACCTGAATGATATGAGACTTCCTAAGTAGTTAAAACAAAGATCAGTTGTGTAACAGTTGTGTGCGGGCGTACGGGGAAATGAAAGAGCGGACAGGTTGGCTAGCTGCGCTGTCGTTGAGGACGGGCAACCAATGGATCGGGCGGACATCATCAATGCCCTCCGAGATGTGGGAAGAGCACAGGACTTCGACAAACACAGATCCACGTCACTTCTTCGGATGATGGAAATGGGAGTTAAGATGGGCACAACCAGAAATGAGAAACTTAGTGGCCATGTAAGAAGACTTATCAACCAACATAGAACTGGAGTCGTCAGTCGCTGGACACTGAGGGAATTGCTGAGGAGGGGATCTGAGCACCTATGGATGTGTTTAGAGTGCAATGATGATGACCCGCAAATAACTCAATAACTCAATCAGTTGCGTAACAGATTATAAATAGAAAATAGAGATAGATTGGACTCATATTAAGAAAACTTGATGCCAGCATAGCAAGACAAACACTGTCATGGAGCCTACAGAGTAAGAAAAACCAAGGAAGACTTAGGAATACATAGAAAATAGGTAATAGAAGTCCTGAAGAACAGTGGCCTAGAATTGAAGGAAATAGCGTAAATGCTCAAGAAAATAGAGATGATTCATTCATGGTGTATGCTCCTAATAGGAGCTTGATAGGTTTTGATTGAGTGAAGTATTTAAATGGAAAACAAACATAACATTTTATTATGCTTAAGCAGCTGACCTTGTAGAGAGACTAGACAAACTATGACATTTTTTTGCAAAATACTTCATAAAATTATATATGACATTTGGTGTCTTAACAGAAGGTTGGCAGCAAGCAATCATAAGTCGGTAGTTTGGTGAAATATTAGTGTCATATGCTGCATACTATTTTGCTGAACAGCCAACAATTTTTGCTGCCAATATTGGATCAACAGATTCAACTGCAAAATTCATAAAATGTATTCCTGGTGACTGGCCTCGCTTCCTTTCTCTTGCGTCTTTTGTCTTCTGAATTTGATATAAACACTCCCTTGAATGTTGCTGTGCCATTTTTTTTTTCATCTCCATATGCTACGATCTGCAGCCAGATCCTCCCAGTTTCTTTCACTGATAGAGAATTCACTCAAGGAAACACTGCAAACATCCTTATATCTCAGCACTGGTCTGCCCTTTAGTCTCTTTCCATCCCTAAGTTCACCATAGAATATTCGTTTGGGAATACGATTGTTTTCCATTCTTCATCAGATCACCATTATCATCAAGTACCGTGCCGGATGGAATAGGTGATCATGTCTCTCCATAACTTTTGATCTTGACAGTTAATTATTATTTCTGTTGTTGACTTTCTGCCAAGTCATTCTCTTAAAAGCAGTCTGGTATCTTTTCCCTTTGCTTCCCTCTATCTCTTTGTCCCCTAATTTTCCCAGTTGTTACAATATATTCCAGCTGTTCCCTTCTCATAACATGGCCAAAAAATGATGATGTCATGTCAGGTAATTTTTAACTGCTACTGTATGCAGTAGACAGTACAATCTGCTGCTGTCCTGCAGGTAAGCCTGGGAGAGCAAAAGGCTAAGGTAGGGTACCCTGAAGTAAAACAACCCCACTGCCTTGTGGGTGAGACTTTTCAGTCAAATGCTAGCTGAGCCAACTGTAAGCAAACCAATGGAAGACAACAGAAAACCACCGTTGTAAATTCTTTGTTTAATAATGGATCACCACAATTACTTCATCAGATACAAGACAACAAACACTAATACAAAAAACAAACATGAAATATGAGTATTTATCTAAGCATGGCGATGTGAGGCTAAGGACTTGTGGGGTCCGTTTTCAGGAAGAGGATTTAAAGCCTTTATTTGCTATTTTTTGCATCCTTTGTATTTTTTTGCAGCAGTCATGACTTCTGTTTTGTGTGTGGTAAATTTCATATTATAATCTTTGTTTGTTCTCTCAGATCATTAAAATATTGTTTTAGTTTTCTATTATTTTTGTTTAGTGCATGGTCTATTATGAAAATGAGCTATGTGAGGTTATCTTCATTTGTGTTTACTGTTTGACATATGTTATCAGTACAAGTGTGACCCAGACAGACACAATTTAACACCAACAACTAATTAAACACAGCCAAATAAATCATAAATTCCAACAGTAGAGAATATTGGCTGAATGGATGGGCCGTGGGAAAAATGGAGAGATCTTTTTAAATACTTGTCAAGGCCAAACCCCCATGACAACATTAACAACTTAAAAATAGGAGACCAAACCACCATCTTCAGACTGAGAATCTGTCATGTACCATTGAAGAACCACATCAATAAAATGCAATGAAACCAAACTCCAGCATGTCCACTCTGTGAACACCCACATGAAACAGTAGAACATCACCTTTTTGACTATCCAAAGCTCACTGACATCGGAGCAACTCTACTTTCTCAAAGACACCTTGTACGGAACTACACCTTGTATGGCTTGTATGGTACAAGGGAACTCAGAAATACCTGCAGATATCACTACATGTCATTGGGGAGAATTGCATCAGCCTTTAGGCTTCTGGATCCATAATAACAACAATAACATTAGTACAAGTGATGAATAACAAGGTTTACATTGCACATCCTTGCTATATTCCAGAACCTGCTGGTATAAGTTTCTGTGTAGCCAATGTCTATTCTAACTTTACATTGGTTGTTTAAGTGAAGGTTTTCCTCTTCATTTTCCTATCAGCATCAAGGGGTGATATAATTTGCAGACCTTTACTCCTCTTTTGCTTCTGCTGTTATGTTTCCTAGTATTTCTAATATTCCACCAGTAGTCCATCGTTTTCATGGTCAACCCTTACGTCTGGTATTTTTGTACAGTTTTGAAGCTTTGTTGCTTTGTGTTGTCATCTTTCTGGCTTATCACGTGGCCAAACCATTTTATTTATTTTTTTTCCTTTATTTATTTAGTGATGGAAATTACTCCTAGCTATTTTCTCAGTTTTTAATTTTTTTATCTTATCTCTTGAGCTGTTTCCTGTTATGCCTCTAACATTATTTCATTTTGGTGGTGATATTTAAAAAATTTTTTCTTGAGTCTAGAGTCCAGGTAAAACATGGTAACGGCTTTCACACATACTAACAAGGTGATTATTCTTTACTCTATAGCATTTTAATATCTGCCATGGCCATAGGTAGTCTTTTTCAGTGAACCTATTTTAAATATACTTCATGTAGTTAAGTAAACATATATTACACAGGAGCACAAAAATGTGTACAGCACTCAGATAAGAGTACAAGTAGAAAAGAATAGGCACCCCAAACAAGGACTGAGTATTGTGTTAATCAGCACAGTGCCTTTCCATTAGTGACACGTGTGTGCCTTTACATTAGAAATATCTGTACACCTTTACATAAGAAATATCTGTACACCTTTACATTAGAAATATCTGTGTGCTTTTCCACTGGTGATACCTGCGTGCTTTGATCCTAGAGAAACCTGTGTACCTTTTTTACACTAGAGATACCTAGTACTTTTACACCACAGATTTCTGTGTGCCTTTACACTAGAGATACCTGTGTGCCTTTACACTAGAGATACCTGTGTGCCTTTACACTAGAGATACCTGTGTATTTTTACACCAGAGACACATATGTACCTTTACACCAGAGGTTCTTATGTGCCTTTACACTAGAGATATCTGTGTATTTTTACACCACAGACACATGTGTACCTTTACACTAGAGATTCTTATGTGCTTTTACACTAGAGATTCATGTGTGCCTTTATACTAGGGATATCAGTGTATTTTTACACCACAGACACATGTGTACCTTTACACTAGAAATTCTTATGTGCCTTTACACTAGAGATTCATGTGTGCCTTTATACTAGGGATATCAGTGTATTTTTACACCACAGACACATGTGTACCTTTACACTAGAGATTCTTATGTGCCTTTACACTAGAGATTCATGTGTGCCTTTATACTGGGGATGTCTGTGTATTTTTACACCACAGACACATGTGTACCTTTACACCAGAGATTCCTGTGTGCCTTTACACTAGAGATACCTGTGTATTTTTACACCACAGACACATGTGTACCTTTACACTAGAGATTCATGTGTGCCTTTACACTAGAGATTCATGTGTATTTTTACACCACAGACACATGTGTACCTTTACACCAGAGATTCCTGTGTGCCTTTACACTAGAGATACCTGTGTATTTTTACACCACAGACACATGTGTACCTTTACACCAGTGATTCCTGTGTGCCTTCACACTAGAGATACCTGTGTATTTTTACACCACAGACACATGTGTACCTTTACACCAGAGATTCCTGTGTGCCTTTACACTAGAGATATCTGTGTATTTTTACACCACAGACACATGTGTACCTTTACACTAGAGATTCATGTGTGCCTTTACACTAGAGATTCATGTGTGCCTTTACACTAGAGATTCATGTGTGCCTTTATACTAGGAATACCTGTGTATTTTTACACCACAGATACATGTGTACCTTTACACCAGAGATTCCTGTGTGCCCTTTTTCACTATGGATACCTGTGCAATGAAAACTGCCAGTTTGTCAGCCTAGAAAAAAGTTTTAGCGTGGTTAAAATTCTGATCCTGACTGCCATTTATTTTGAATTGTTATTTGTTTATTTTCCTGAGCGCCGTAAAAATATACGTTTGTATGTAATCTATATTTGTTACAGCTTCTGAGTTTATTTCAATTGATTGTTTATTTGCTTGCTACTGTTGTCTTCAAATTGAAGTATAGTCTTCTAATTCAAATATTTTGTTGCTGTAATTGTCAAACCTTGTATTTGTTTTTACTGCAGATGTCCTCCAAGCAGCAAATGATTGGCTTATGCCAGCAAGCTTTCCTGAACAGGAGGAGAAGTCCTTCTCACCTGCCCGAAGCACTGGTTCAGTCCACTTCACAGATGCTGGCACTAACAGCCACAGATACTAGACAGGTTGGTTTTATGGGTTAGCATTGTTTGAACTATAGAATTATGGAAAAGTACCAGTCAAATACCAGTGGATAAAGAGATGCAGTGAAGACAATGGTGCTGGATAAGACACACATGGCAGAAGCCAACTGAGAGTATTACACAACATACCCTTTTCTATAATCCCCAAGGAAAAACACAAAGAGGAAGGACAAAATATTCTTGGAGAAGATAGAAGCAGAGATGAAGGTGATGGGGAAAATATGGAATGAACTTAACTCTTTCCGTACGTTTCACCACACTGTGCTACATGCCGATTTCGGCAGCGTACACTTCACCGCATAGTGTGCCATGCTCAATTTGATTAGTGTGAACGCCATCAAACCATATTCTTTTTACATGTTTTGTATCATCTTGGTATTGGTGGAATCTAATTCCTTATTCAATTATCGAAAAATTCATGTATATGTTATATGTTCGATAAATATAAATATGTAGATTGATTCTTAAAACCATGAAAAATGTTGTCTCTGAAATCTCTTCCATGGATCGATAAAAAGATAGATAAAATAGTTTTCTATACGGAAAGAGTTAAAAAAATGGCAAGAAACGGAACAGCTTGGAAAGTGTTTGTTGTAGACTTATGCTCCATAGGGAGCTGAAAGTTAGAAGAAGAAGATTATGATAACTTTTAATTAGCTTTTATTATTTACTTTGAGGAAATTATTTTTTACAACGAGTAGTCGGTATCATCTTGGATGCAGAAAGAGCAAGAACAGTGAAAGGCTTTTACCCAATATCTGACAGAATCCTAGTAAAATTTAATGGAAAGCCAATAGATATAAATCTTATACAAGTTTATGCACCAACAGCAGATAGTCTAGAGGAAACAATTCATAAATTTTATGACGAGTTAAATAAGGCACTTCATGAATGCAAACTACATGAAAACACCATAGTTCTAGGAGATTTTAACGGAAAAGTAGGAAAGGAAAGAGTTGAGGAAGTAGTTGGTCATTATGGCTTAGATGAGAGGAATAAAGGAGGTGACAACTTATTGACTGGGCAAGAACACACAACATGATGATAGGAAACACCTGGTTTAACTCTTCCATACGGAAGCTTTTTATCGACGCAACGGAAGAGATTTCAGAGACAAAATTGTTCATGGGTTTAAGAATCAATCTGCATATTTATATTTATCTAATATATAATATATTATATATGAATTTGTATATAATTGAACAAGGTATTAGATTTCACCAATATCAAAATGATAAGACATGTAAAAAGAAGAATATGGTTTGGTGGCGTTCACACTAATCAAATTGAGCGTGGCACACTATGCGGCAAAACGTACATTGCCGAAATCGGAGTGTGCACAGTGCAGCGAAACGTACGGAAAGAGTTAAGCAACATCCAAGACGTCTGTGGACATGGAAAAGCCCAGGAGACAATGCACGTAATCAGATTGATTACATAATGATAAACAATAGATTTAGAAACAGTCTGGTGTGTGTGAAAACTAGACCAGGGCAGATTGCAATAGTGATCATGTACCAGTTGTAGGAAAGCTTAGAGTAAAATTAAAAGCAACAAAATGAGCCTCAGTTAACATCAAGTTAAATTTAGATTTAGAAAGAAAATACAGATGAGTATAAAAGATTAAATAAGAAATTGTAATAAAATGCAATGAAGCGAAAGAATCATGGCTAAAAGAGCGATGCAAAGAGATTGAAATGCAACAAAAAAGGAGATGCTAAAGCTATATACAAACAAATTGATGAATTAACAGGAAGAAAAACGCAATAAAAAATTGAATGTTTTAAGATTCAAGGAAGGAAAACTCTTGATTGAACAAGAAAGCATAAGTGAACGATGGACAGATTACATTAAAGATGTAATGATGAACGAACAGAAGTAAATATTTAGGATAATGGAGAAGGACCAGAAATACTCAAAGAAGAAGTGGAAGACGCCTTGCGCATTGTGAAAGCAGGAAAAGCTTCTGGACCAGATAATATAACTAAAGAAGAGATTGAAGCCATGGGTGATTTTGTAATAGCAATAATAACAAAAATATTGAATGATATCCACAACACCGGATATATACCAGACGACCTGCAAAAATCAACATTCATAGCCCTACCAAAGAAATCTGGTGCGATTGAATACTATGATCATCGCACAATAAGTCTTATGAGTCACATGACTAAGATATTACTAAGAATCATCATGCGAAGAGTGCGAAACAAAATCAACCCAGAAATTAGTGATGAACAGTGTGGTTTTGTTAAGGTAAAGGAACAAGCAATGCCATATACATCATAAGATTTTTAGTAGAAAGAACCATAGAGGTGAAAACAGACCTATACCTATGTTTCAAAGAGCAAAGCATTTGACAAAGTAAAGTACCAAGAAATAATTAAAATTTTAGAAAGCATATACGTAGACAACAAAGATCTAAGAATAATAAAGAACATGTACTGGCAACAAACAACGGCTATAAAAACTGGAAACCAATTGGGAGTGTTTCAACAAATAAAGCAGGGTGTTAGGCAAAGTTGTGTGCTGTCACCAGATTTGTTTAATATTTATAGTGAGATTATTTTAAGATCCATAACGGGCATGCCGGGAATAACAATCGGAGGTCATAATATAAATAATCTAAGGTACACTGATGATACAGTTAAGAGTGAAAATGAGTTACAAGAAATGTTAGATATTATAGTGAAAGAAAGCAAAAATAAAGGACTCAGCCTTAATAGCAAAAAGACAGAAGTAATGGCAACAACAGAGAAAAAGACATCATCTCAGTGCAAAATAAAGACAAGTGGAACAATACTAAAACAGGTAAATGAATGTGAATATTTGGGAACTTTGTTAACCTCAAATGGAAGATGTACAAAAGAGGTGAGTTGCAGAATGGCTCAGGCAAAAGGCGCTTTCCAAAAAGGAGGAAGATACAATGCAATCCATTTTTAACAATCGAAACAAGAAAAAGAGTTCTTAAATGTTATGTAGAGCCAGTCTTAACATATGGATGTGATTCATGGACAATAGGACAATAGACAAGAAGAAAATCACTGGAGTCTGTAGAAATGTGGTTTTAAAGAAGAATGTTCACAATACCATGGACAGCTAAGAAGAGAAATGAAAACGTTCTGAAAGAGGCCAATATATGGCCCTTTTCGTCTTGTCAGACGGTCTAGTGGAGGCTATTGCGTATTTTTTTGAGGTATTGTTTTTGCTGAACAGCTTCTCTCGTGGCTAATTCTACCAATGTTTGACAAACACACGCGGTCACATAATGAACAGGTCAGGCTCGCTGGTCCACAGGGTTTACCATCCTTTTTCATGAGTCTCTTCTCTTCTAAGTCCTGTCTTAGAACAGTCTCAAATGTTGTTATACCGTTCCTTATACGTGCTCTCCATGATATGCGATCACTTGCCAGATGTTGCCAGTCGTTTTCACAGATGGAGAAGTCTTTCAGAGATGATTTGCAGATATCTCTATATCGTAGTTTAGGTCTGCCGATTTGTCGTTTTCCGTGTTTTAGCTCGCCATATAGTATTTGCCTAGGAATGCGTTTTTCTTCCATCCGTTGGACATGCCCCAGCCATCTTAGCCTTCGACTTCTGAGCATCGACATGATTGTTAGGGTCTTAGCATCTAGAAAGAGGCCAATAGGAAGAAACAATCATCATTTTTTGGCCATGTAATGAGAAGAGAACAACTGGAATGTATTGTAACAACTGGGAAAATTAAGGATGAAGAGATAGAGGGAAGCAAAGAGAAAAGATACCAGACAGCTTAAGAGAATGGCTTGGCAGAAGGTCAACATCAGAAATGATAAATATCTGTCGTGATCAAAAGTTGTGGAGAGACATGATCACCTATGCCAGCAGGTCCGATACTTGATGATGATTTACTTAGAAATCTATTCCATTTGAAAAATAGAGCCTCTAAACCTTACTCTATTGCAGCTTTTATTGTTAACAAGATTGGTGCATTCATTTTGGTCCATAGTTAATAAGTATTTTATAATTTATTTTATTGCTATAGTCTCTGCAGTGATGGAATTTGATATAGAAGACCTATGAATATAGTGTGTGTTGATTGCTCAAAATGCATCTTCTCAAGCAGAGCACAGGAAATCAAGAAAGCCATTATAGCACATCATATCACTAACAGAATCTAAGAGTCAATGGTGCATATCAACCCAATGATTTTGATCATTGTAACTTGTTTTAGACAATTTTTTGACATATTTTAAGGGTGCAAGCAAGAACCATAGGGATTATGGGGTTGTGGTCTTGAAGAGATCAGTCTTACGTGTGTACATGTGACAACCAGGAGAAGGAAACACTTATTTGTGGAAGAGAACAGTGTTAGGTGAGTCCATGTGACGACCAGGAGAGGGAAACACTTTGGGTTGTGGAAGAGAACAGTGTTAGGTGTGTCCATGTGACGACCAGGAGAGGGAAACACTTTGGGTTGTGGAAGAGAACAGTGTTAGGTGTGTCCATGTGACGACCAGGAGAGGGAAACACTTTGGGTTGTGGAAGAGAGCAGTGTTAGGTGTGTCCATGTGATGACCAGGAGAGGGAAACACTTTGGGTTGTGGAAGAGAACAGTGTTAGGTGTGTCCATGTGATGGCCAGGAGAGGTAAACACTTATTTGTGGAAGAGAACAGTGTTAGGTGAGTCCATGTGACGACCATTAGAGGGAAACACTTTGGATTGTGGAAGAGAACAGTGTTAGGTGTGTCCATGTGACGACCATTAGAGGGAAACACTTTGGGTTGTGGAAGAGAACAGTGTTAGGTGTGTCCATGTGACGACCATGAGAGGGAAACACTTTGGATTGTGGAAGAGAACAGTGTTAGGTGTGTCCATGTGACGACCATGAGAGGGAAACACTTTGGGTTGTGGAAGAGAACAGTGTTAGGTGTGTCCATGTGACGACCATGAGAGGGAAACACTTTGGGTTGTGGAAGAGAACAGTGTTAGGTGTGTCCATGTGACGACAATGAGAGGGAAACACTTTGGATTGTGGAAGAGAACAGTGTTAGGTGTGTCCATGTGATGATTAGGAGAGGGAAGCACTTTGGACTATGCAATCCATTTTTAACAATCGAAACAAGAAAAAGAGTTCTTAAATGTTATGTAGAGCCAGTCTTAACATATGGATGTGATTCATGGACAATAGAACAATAGACAAGAAAATCACTGGAGTCTGTAGAAATGTGGTTTTACAGAAGAATGTTCAGAATACCATGGACAGCTAAGAAGAGCAATGAAAACGTTCTGAAAGAGGCCAATAGGTAGAAACAATCATCATTTTTTGGCCATGTAATGAGAAGAGAACAACTGGAATGTATTGTAACAACTGGGAAAATTAAGGGATGAAGAGATAGAGGGAAGCAAAGAGAAAAGATACCAGACAGCTTAAGAGAATGGCTTGGTAGAAGGTCAACATCAGAAATGATAAATATCTGTCGTGATCAAAAGTTGTGGAGAGACATGATCACCTACGCCAGCAGGCCCGATACTTGATGATGATTTACTTAGAAATCTATTCCATTTACAAAATAGAGCCTCTAAACCTTACTCTATTGCAGCTTTTATTGTTAACAAGATTGGTACATTCATTTTGGTCCATAGTTAATAAGTATTTTATAATTTATTTTATTGCTATAGTCTCTGCAGTGATGGAATTTGATATAGAAGACCTATGAATATAGTGTGTGTTGATTGCTCAAAATGCAACTTCTCAAGCAGAGCACAGGAAATCAAGAAAGCCATTATAGCACATCATATCACTAACAGAATCTAAGAGTCAATGGTGCATATCAACCCAATGATTTTGATCATTGTAACTTGTTTTAGACAATTTTTTGACATATTTTAAGGTGCAAGCAAGAACCATAGGGATTATGGGGTTGTGGTCTTGAAGAGATCAGTCTTACGTGTGTACATGTGACAACCAGGAGAAGGAAACACTTATTTGTGGAAGAGAACAGTGTTAGGTGAGTCCATGTGACGACCAGGAGAGGGAAACACTTTGGGTTGTGGAAGAGAACAGTGTTAGGTGTGTCCATGTGACGACCAGGAGAGGGAAACACTTTGGGTTGTGGAAGAGAACAGTGTTAGGTGTGTCCATGTGACGACCAGGAGAGGGAAACACTTTGGGTTGTGGAAGAGAGCAGTGTTAGGTGTGTCCATGTGACGACCAGGAGAGGGAAACACTTTGGGTTGTGGAAGAGAACAGTGTTAGGTGTGTCCATGTGATGGCCAGGAGAGGTAAACACTTATTTGTGGAAGAGAACAGTGTTAGGTGAGTCCATGTGACGACCATTAGAGGGAAACACTTTGGATTGTGGAAGAGAACAGTGTTAGGTGTGTCCATGTGACGACCATGAGAAGGAAACAATTTGGATTGTGGAAGAGAACAGTGTTAGGTGTGTCCATGTGACGACCATGAGAGGGAAACACTTTGGGTTGTGGAAGAGAACAGTGTTAGGTGTGTCCATGTGACGACCATGAGAGGGAAACACTTTGGATTGTGGAAGAGAACAGTGTTAGGTGTGTCCATGTGACGACCATGAGAGGGAAACACTTTGGGTTGTGGAAGAGAACAGTGTTAGGTGTGTCCATGTGATGACCATGAGAGGTAAACACTTTGGGTTGTGGAAGAGAACAGTGTTAGGTGTGTCCATGTGACGACCATGAGAGGTAAACACTTTGGGTTGTGGAAGAGAACAGTGTTAGGTGAGTCCATGTGACGACCAGGAGAGGTAAACACTTATTTGTGGAAGAGAACAGTGTTAGGTGTGTCCATGTGATGTCCAGGAGAGGTAAACACTTATTTGTGGAAGAGAACAGTGTTAGGTGTGTCCATGTGACGACAATGAGAGGGAAACACTTTGGATTGTGGAAGAGAACAGTGTTAGGTGTGTCCATGTGATGATTAGGAGAGGGAAACACTTTGGACTATGCAATCCATTTTTAACAATCGAAACAAGAAAAAGAGTTCTTAAATGTTATGTAGAGCCAGTCTTAACATATGGATGTGATTCATGGACAATAGAACAATAGACAAGAAAATCACTGGAGTCTGTAGAAATGTGGTTTTACAGAAGAATGTTCAGAATACCATGGACAGCTAAGAAGAGCAATGAAAACGTTCTGAAAGAGGCCAATAGGTAGAAACAATCATCATTTTTTGGCCATGTAATGAGAAGAGAACAACTGGAATGTATTGTAACAACTGGGAAAATTAAGGGATGAAGAGATAGAGGGAAGCAAAGAGAAAAGATACCAGACAGCTTAAGAGAATGGCTTGGTAGAAGGTCAACATCAGAAATGATAAATATCTGTCGTGATCAAAAGTTGTGGAGAGACATGATCACCTACGCCAGCAGGCCCGATACTTGATGATGATTTACTTAGAAATCTATTCCATTTACAAAATAGAGCCTCTAAACCTTACTCTATTGCAGCTTTTATTGTTAACAAGATTGGTACATTCATTTTGGTCCATAGTTAATAAGTATTTTATAATTTATTTTATTGCTATAGTCTCTGCAGTGATGGAATTTGATATAGAAGACCTATGAATATAGTGTGTGTTGATTGCTCAAAATGCAACTTCTCAAGCAGAGCACAGGAAATCAAGAAAGCCATTATAGCACATCATATCACTAACAGAATCTAAGAGTCAATGGTGCATATCAACCCAATGATTTTGATCATTGTAACTTGTTTTAGACAATTTTTTGACATATTTTAAGGGTGCAAGCAAGAACCATAGGGATTATGGGGTTGTGGTCTTGAAGAGATCAGTCTTACGTGTGTACATGTGACAACCAGGAGAAGGAAACACTTATTTGTGGAAGAGAACAGTGTTAGGTGAGTCCATGTGACGACCAGGAGAGGGAAACACTTTGGGTTGTGGAAGAGAACAGTGTTAGGTGTGTCCATGTGACGACCAGGAGAGGGAAACACTTTGGGTTGTGGAAGAGAACAGTGTTAGGTGTGTCCATGTGACGACCAGGAGAGGGAAACACTTTGGGTTGTGGAAGAGAGCAGTGTTAGGTGTGTCCATGTGACGACCAGGAGAGGGAAACACTTTGGGTTGTGGAAGAGAACAGTGTTAGGTGTGTCCATGTGATGGCCAGGAGAGGTAAACACTTATTTGTGGAAGAGAACAGTGTTAGGTGAGTCCATGTGACGACCATTAGAGGGAAACACTTTGGATTGTGGAAGAGAACAGTGTTAGGTGTGTCCATGTGACGACCATGAGAGGGAAACACTTTGGATTGTGGAAGAGAACAGTGTTAGGTGTGTCCATGTGACGACCATGAGAGGGAAACACTTTGGATTGTGGAAGAGAACAGTGTTAGGTGTGTCCATGTGACGACCATGAGAGGGAAACACTTTGGATTGTGGAAGAGAACAGTGTTAGGTGTGTCCATGTGACGACCATGAGAGGGAAACACTTTGGGTTGTGGAAGAGAACAGTGTTAGGTGTGTCCATGTGATGACCATGAGAGGTAAACACTTTGGGTTGTGGAAGAGAACAGTGTTAGGTGTGTCCATGTGACGACCATAAGAGGTAAACACTTTGGGTTGTGGAAGAGAACAGTGTTAGGTGAGTCCATGTGACGACCAGGAGAGGGAAACACTTTGGGTTGTGGAAGAGAACAGTGTTAGGTGTGTCCATGTGATGGCCAGGAGAGGTAAACACTTATTTGTGGAAGAGAACAGTGTTAGGTGTGTCCATGTGATGTCCAGGAGAGGTAAACACTTATTTGTGGAAGAGAACAGTGTTAGGTGTGTCCATGTGATGACCATGAGAGGTAAACACTTTGGGGTGAGTGGAAGAGAACAGTGTTAGGTGTGTCCATGTGACGACCATGAGAGGTAAACACTTTGGGGTGAGTGGAAGAGAACAGTGTTAGGTGTGTCCATGTGACGACCATGAGAGGTAAACACTTTTGGGGTGAGTGGAAGAGAACAGTGTTAGGTGTGTCCATGTGACGACTATGAGAGGTAAACACTTTGGGTTGTGGAAGAGAACAGTGTTAGGTGTGTCCGCGTGACAACCAGGAGAGGGAAACACTTTGGGGTGTGGAAGAGAACAGTGATAGGCGTGTCCACGTGACAACCAGGAGAGGGAAACACTTTGGGGTGTGGAAGAAAACAGTGATAGGCGTGTCCACGTGACAACCAGGAGAGGGAAACACTTTGGAGTGTTGAAGAAAACAGTGATAGGCGTGTCCATGTGACGACCATGAGAGGGAAACACTTTGGGCTGTGGAAGAGAACAGTGTAGTATGTGTCCATGTGACAACTATGAGAGGCAAACACTAAAGATGAAAAAATATGTTTAATGAGTTAGATACATTATGTCTGTCATTTCATGCCATAGCATAATAATACTTGAAAAGGGTGACGGGAAAAGACAGAAGTTGGACCATGACTGAATTAGTCAGCATAGAACCGATCTTGTACTGCTTACAGGGAGAACTAATAAAATGGTTTGCCAGCTTAAAGAGAATGTCTCGCTATTCATACCATACCAGCTTATGTAAGAGGCGATAAAAAAGCAGAACTTGAGTCATATTCAGTAAGAGCACTATGGAGTGTTGGGATCTTCCCCGGTGAAGCGGATCCATGCATGTGATCTGAAATCCTCTACAGTGTGCGCAATAGTGTGTTCTGTGTTGATTGCAATATACGTCATCCTTGGAATACCGGTCAATATGACGGGTAGGCGGCAGGAACTTTTAATTGCTGTGTCTGAAAAGTGCTCCTTGTTGCAGTTTCCTCATATTCCAAGTCCGGCTTGTTGCGGGAGCTACTGAGTTAAGTGCTCTGTGCACACCGTGAGCTGTGTGTATCATCCGTGTTGATCATGTTTCGATATTCCAATGGTTTACGATGAATGATAATATCGTATGACAGGGAACAGTTGGCTGTGTTCACTTTCTGTGCGGTTTCGCCTTCTGTCCTTTGGCGTGTGCTGAGACTACTATGATAGGGACTACAGCTACCTTTCTTTGTTTGGGAGATGAGTTAGTAATTCGGATGATTCCACTGGCACGGACGGTTGAGCAATTATGGATTTTAATTCGTTTGCTGTGATACTGGGGCCTTCCATAACCATAATATGGAGTGACAGCAGCAGTGACATTTTACAAAAGCGTCCTATGTCAATGGCTGGAGCTGCCAGAAAATTCAGAGACAGAACTTTGTATCTCCCTCAAAATCTGAAAAGATAAAAGATGTGGTGAAGAAATAAAGGTACAAAGATCAAAAGTAAATAGTAAAGGTAAAAGTAAAGTGCGAGACTTGAATCTGCGTCACAGCGTGTGCATTTTCTCCCATATGTGCTCTGCCGCCTATCCAGAAGTGTTTGGAGACTTCTGGATAGTGTCGCTTCAAGCATCAAAATCAATGTGAGGCGTCATTCATTCCTCACCTTTCTAGAGTACTACTAGCCTGGTACCCATTTCTGCCAGCGGTTGAGTCGACTGCAGGGGTATTTTTTTTCCAAACACGAGTACAGCACACACTACTTCTAACGGGAATCGAACACGGGTTGTCCGAACGTCGGTAGCCCAGTCGGGTGGTTTTCCCAACTAGGCTACTGAGGCCTCCAGTAAATAGTGTAGTAGAAGAGAAAAAAAAACTGAGAAGTCAGCATATGTATTCTCATGTGCTTATATCTCTGCACTTTGCATCGAGTACTTTGAGTCTTTTCCTTCTTATTCCCTTCCTTATTTGCCAGCGTCAAGGGGATATAATTTTCTGTTTTTTTTTTTTTTGCTCTTTTGTTGGCCTCTGCTGCTGTTATGCTTCCTAGTGTTTCTAATATTCTATCAATCCATCTTCTTTCGTGATCAACCTTTGAGTCTAGTGTTCTTGTAATGTTTATTAAAGATTCGTTGTGTTGTGTTTTGGTCTTTCTGCCTTTTCATGTAGTAAGTAAAGTACCCCCGTCATACCAAGTGGCGTATGGGGAATATGGTGTCTGTGACCATAAATTTTACAGACCTTCGGCACATAATTTTTGGGGTAATGTGGTCGGTATTACGCCCGTGCCGCTTTACTTTCCCAGAAAAAAAATCCGGTACCCATTAAAGGCTGGGTGAACCGGAAGCCGTGGGTTGTTATCGAACCCTACCTGTTGTCCTTTGTAGTCCAGTTCACTAACCACTGAGCTATCGCGGCTCGCCTTTTCATGTAGCCGAACCATCTTTTCTGTAGTTTCTTTATGTGTTCTATGGCAGGACTTATTCCTAGCTTTTTTTCTCACTTCTTCATTTCTGATCTGTTTTTCTTTGTTTATTTTCAGCGGCTTTATATCTCTAACAAAGTTCCGGGCGACTGAATTTTGCATGAATATCACTTTTTGCTATTTTTCACACTGGCAGCCGTTGCTCGTGTGTCCCCCGCCATACAGGCAGATATTCTCCAACTTCAGAGGTACTCTCTTATTTTTGTCGTAGAGAGTTTTAACATTTTGGGTACATTTTTCCCATTAACCTTGTTAGGGCTAGCGGCTATTTTTAGGCCTGCTGTTTTTTTTTAATTTGCAACTGCCATTGGTTCTTTAACATGTACAGAATGCACACGCACCTCCTATTTTTTCACCGTTTACTAAGAGGGCTAGACATCGGATCTCACTAGCCAGAGAGGGCTAGACGTCGGATCTCACTAGCCAGAGAGGGCTAGACATCGGATCTCACTAGCCAGAGAGGGCTAGACATCGGATCTCACTACCCAGACACTGGGGGAGGATAAAGCCTCGAATTGTATTTTATTTTTATTTTCCACCACCTATGGTGGAAATCAAACCCTGTCTTGTCCATAGGCCAACATCTTACCTCTTGACCACCCAGCGCGCACCCCCCCCCCCCTTTTTCCCTATTTATATCTCGTGCTGTTTCCTGTCTTTCGTCTACAAAAATGTTATCTCAGTAGTGGGTTTTTTTTTTATTATTGTTCTTGAGTCTAGAGTCCAGACCTAGCAGTGTGTTGGTCACTTAAATCACGCTTCACATCAGTGTGCTAGTTTCATACATTATCATCATCATCAAGTACCGGGCCTGCTGGCGTAGGTGATCATGTCTCTCCACAACTTTCGATTTCAACAGTTATTTATCATTTCTGTTGTTGACCTTCTGCCAAGCCATTCTCTTAAGCTGTCTGGTATTTTTTCTCTTTGCTTCCCTCTATCTCTTCGTCCCTCAATTTTTCCAGTTGTCACAATATATTCCAGTTGTTCTCTTCTCATTACATGGCCAAAAAATGATGATTGTTTCTTCCTAATATTGGAAATTAGCTCTCTTTTTGCTTTTGCCTCTTTCAGAACATTTTCATTACTCTTCTTAGCTGTCCATGGTATTCTCAACGTTCTTCTGTAAAACCACTTTTCTACAGACTCCATTACATTATACAACTTGCATAACTTCTTACTGTATCAGCACATAATGTTTTGTGCTTCTGATCAGCATCATATATTTTGAATTCAAGGAATTATAATGCTGTTTTATTAAGCTTAAGAGGGCTCAGTTTTACTTGACATGTACCTTCTTTCCTATACATATTCAGAAGTCATTTTAATATGTTAAAATATGCTACAGTCACACTGCTACTCTGTATTTTTTAAAATTTTATAATAATATTAATGATGATCAAATAAATCCGCATTTTAATACAACCATGAGTCCAAGTCACTCCTTCAGATGAAAGAGATGGGAGTTAAGATGGGCAAAGTCAGAAACGAGAAACTTAGTGGGTGTGTAAGAAGACTTATTAACCATGACAGAACTGGAGTTGTTAGTCACTGTACGCTGCGAGACATACTGAGTAGGGATCTGAGCACCTATGGACATGTTCGGAGTGCAATGATGATGAACTGCAAATAACTCAATTAATACGCTTAGAATTTTTGTAGTAAATGTACAAACTATTTACAACTTCATCCCCTAGTGCTAAAAGATTTGAGTAAAATAATATAGAAAAGGTAAAGTATGAAGTGTTCAGCATGAGTTATCAACTATGGAATGTAATTGATGGTTGGGGGGAAGCTGCAAGGGCTTTCTTTATTTCATGGCTACCGCTAGAGGAATTAAAACACATGCTAGAATGGAGTGCAATATTAACCTTAGATTAGGATACTGTGGTAAAAAACACCCTTTAAAAATAGCATTTTTTAAAAATTGGACAATTTGCCGTGGCCAAACATAACCCTCTCCCTATACCTTCTTAATTATCACTAACGGTGACCTCTGAGTGTTTTATTAATTTTTTTAAAAATGTTGGATTAAAAAAAAATGTATCGCGTAGTAAGAATTACTACAGTATCGTAAAGGTGCACAGTTTTTTTTATTTCAAATTCAGCGACTTTAAAAAAAAAGAAATTCGTTTTTTCCCCCTATTATTTCTCTTATGATGTGGGAAATCTTCTTGGCCGTCGGCATGACATCAAATAAACCTTTGTAACACACGAGAGTCAGCAAACAACTCCAAGAGGGCACCAAGCTTAAAAAAAAACTGGGGGAGTGGAGAACGTGGTTGCATTTCTGGCTAAGAATCTACTGTAAAGCAGGAAATTATTACCATATCGGATCCCCACTTCTCATCTTGGGGAACCACACTGCTGTAGCAAACGTTCAAAGAAAGTTTTATTTTCCAAAATCAAAATGTTACATTTAAGTGGTAGTAATTTTTACTAAGGTATCGTAAACTAGTGATTCACATATTGTTATCATAATTAAGGGTTAATGAGTCACAGATTGTTATCATAATTAAGGGTTAATGAGTCACAGAGTGTTATCATAATTAAGGTTAATGAGTCACAGATTGTTACCATAATTAAGGTTAATGAGTCACATATTGTTATCATAATTAAGGTTAATGAGTCACAGATTGTTATCATAATTAAAGTTAATGAGTCACAGATTGTTATCATAATTAAGGGCTAAGTCTCCTTTATCAGAAGCCACCTAAACAAGTCAGAACTCACACAGTTCACTGTAGACATATATAACCTCATTAACATACATGACATAAAGCTAGTTATGCACTGGATCCCAGGACACTTCAACGTACCAGGTAATGATAAGGCAGAACATTAGCTAAGAAAGGATCCAAACAGACATTTTCACACCAATATCTCTTTAAACACAACAAAACAAATCATAAACTCCATCGTTAGAGAAAATTGGCTGATTGGGCGGGTCATGGGAAAAACAGGGAGAGAACTTATTAAATATATGATGAGACCAAGTGCCCATGATAACATTAAGAACCTAAAAAGGGGAGACCAAACTACCATCTTCAGATTGAGAACCGGTTATGTACCACTGAACAATCATATCAGTAGAATACAACGAAGACAAACTTCATCATGTCCACTCTGTGAACACCCACATGAAACAGTAGAGCATCACTTTTTTAAAATGTCCAAAGCTCACTGATATCAGAACGACACTACTTCCTCAAAGACCTGATAAATGGAACACCTTGTGTGAAACAACAAAGGAACTCATAGATATCTGCAGATATCATTACATGACATTGGGCCCAAGGGCGTCAGCTCTGGGTGTTCACGGAGAGGACATGCTGGAGTTTGGTTTTGTTATATTCTATTAATGTGATTGTTCATTGGTAAATGACTGGTTCTCAGTCTGAAGATGGTAGTTTGGTCTCTTCTTGTTAGGTTGATAATGTTGTTATGGAGGTGTGGTCTCTTCTTGTTAGGTTGATAATTTTGTTATGGGGGTGTGGTCTCATCTTGTTAGGTTGTTAATGTTGTTATGGAGGTGTGGTCTCATCTTGTTAGGTTGTTAATGTTGTTGTGGAGGTGTGGTCTCTTCTTGTTAGGTTGATAATTTTGTTATGGGGGTGTGGTCTCTTCTTGTTAGGTTGATAATGTTGTTATGGAGGTGTGGTCTCTTCTTGTTAGGTTGATAATTTTGTTATGGGGGTGTGGTCTCTTCTTGTTAGGTTGTTAATGTTGTTATGGAGGTTTGGTCTCATCATATATTTTAAAAGTTTTCTACCGGTGGAGGCGTCTGGATCCATAACAAGAACATCAGAAGATACCTAGATTTTGATGACAAGAAATAGCTGCATAAAAGACATAATGAAAGATAGTTAAAAAAAAAAAAAAAAGGAAAGTGCCCCCATCACGCCCTGTGGCGTTTAGGGAATATGATGTTAGTGAACATAATTTTTATAGACCTTCGGCACATGATTTTTGGGATAATGTGGTTGGTATTACACCTGTGCCGCTTTACTTTCCCAGAAAAAAATCCGGTACCCATTTACGGCTGGGTGAACTCGGAAGCCGTCGATCAGGATCGAACCTGACCTCTTGTTCTTTGTAGTCCAGTTCACTGACCACTGAGCAATCGCGGCTCCAAGTGAAAGATAGTGGCCACACAAAAATGAGAGCAAATAAAGAAACACATTTTAGTTAGAGACAAGATATCACAAATAAATTTATTTATTTTATTGGGAAAAATTTTATAAACATTTTTCTTCTGTTACAGGTGATTAATACATTGAGTGATTTATTACGTTCCGCTGTATTTCAAGGTTCAACAGATCCTCAAGCTATATTAAACCTCTTTCCAAGTAAGTAATTAACAATTGTGCAGTAAATGAATACCTTATGATCCATAATAGTTCAAACATTTTAAGATCAGTTTACAAATATATTGTTTATTTGTATGAAGAGACGTGGATTTAAATTAATAATCCGGGTGACTGGTTGGTCTCGAGGCAAGACGCCGGCCCTGAGACAGAGAGATTGTGGGTTCAAATCCCGGCTGCACCAGTTGGGATTTTTATTTGTGATTTCTCTCTGTGGCAACCACCCCTGGTCTCGGCTTGAAACTCAATTACTCATCGACGGAAAAAATATGAGTACCTCCGAAGACAGAGTTATCTGCCTGTGCGGCGAGGGACCCCTGTGCACACGGCTGCCAGGGAAAAATGGATTAACACGCAAAATTCAGTTCCTAGTCTCTCATGACTTCATCAGAGGTCAAAGCTGGTGAACGCAAAAAAAAAAAAAAATTAATAATAATGAATAATCCATGTGCAGATAATTATATGAAGATTGTGGTTTGTTGTGTATACCAGCTGGTCATCCTTTGTGTTCATAGCTTGATTCTCTTCAGTTTTTTCAAGATGCCTAATTTGTGTGTGTGTGTGTGGCCTACCTCAGTGCATAACATACCTTTCAGAGCTGAGCATGCAGATTCTGCTATGAACATACCTTCTGTATGGTACATCATTTTCATCATCAGGTGCCATGCCAGTTGGTGTAGGCCGTTAGTGATCGTCTCTCTGTCTACATCTCCCAGTCCTTCATGCATGTCATGATTTCAGATGGTGATCTTTATGCTATTTAGATAAGCTGTTGAATATTTTTTCTCTTGGTTTTCCTTTGCTCTTCTTTCAATTCCATTCTACCTATTGTTATAATATTCTCTTTACTTACTTTACAGTCTTTTGCCTTATGTACACCTTTTTAGGTCTGGTGTACAGATCTACCAAAAAAATATGGAAGGTATGTTATGCATGATGTTTTGGAATGATCTTAGAAGAATGGCAAGAAACAGAACGGCTTATTAAGTGTTTGTTGAAGACCTATGCTCCACAGGGAGTTCAAATGAAGAGGAAGAAGAAAGAATGTTGATTTTCGTTGCGTCTCCTAAAGAATGTTAGATGTCCTAAAGAATACTGAGCCTCCTAATAAAATGTAAGTGTGAGTCTCCTATATAAAAGGTAAGCGTGAGTCTCCTAATAAAAGGTAAGCGTGAGTCTCCTAATAAAAGGTAAGCGTGAGTCTCCTAATGAAAGATAAGCGTGAGTCTCCTAATGAAAGGTGAGAGTCATAAATAATATTGAGTGTCCTGAAAATTGTTGAGTCTCCTAAAGAATATTAAGTTTTGTGAAGATGTGGTATATAATGGTTTACTGGAAGCTATCGATGTCTCTCCCATAACAACACATCCATCTTCAACATAGAGTATTTGTGTACTGTGTTGCCCTCCCTCTTCAAACTCTGCGTGCTTTGCCAGACGGGTTAGTCTGTTTCCAGAGGCACCTCAGGGACCTGGATTAGAATTTTAATCAGATGTTGCTGCTGATCCTAATGCAAGTAGTCAGCTATGAGTCACTTATCACATTTAGCCCATGTACTTTTATTTTGGATATCTTACTCTCCCTTCTCTCCCCCC
Source organism: Megaustenia siamemsis (assembly GCA_032433765.1). NCBI lineage: Eukaryota > Metazoa > Mollusca > Gastropoda > Stylommatophora > Ariophantidae > Megaustenia > Megaustenia siamemsis. Next base: position 60,753,150 of record JAVIAB010000024.1, read on the forward strand.
CCCCAAAAAAAAAAAAAAATTATCTTTTTATTACAAAAATAAAAATATATATAAAATGGAGTTAATAATTTCCACATGTTAAAAAAACAGACGTGATATGTTTCTGTTATTCGGTTGCCAACTTATATCAAAACATATATAAAATAAACATCAAATGGTATGGAGCAGCTAAACTCATAGAAAGACAAGACAAAATACAATGTTTCTGCAAAAGCCTTCATTGGGTTTAATAAACAAACTATACAAATTAAACACATAAATCAAAGCCAGAAAACACAACACTGATAAAAAAAAATGTAAATTAAAGTATTTTTGCCGTTTTACAAATTGAAATCAATAATAATGATTAGTATATGTTTTGTTTTTTAAAGACTTTTTGTTGGTTGTTTTATGCCTGCTAGTTATTGTTCATTATGAAGCTTTTGTAAAGATGTTTGAAATATTTTACTTAATTATTTGATGCCATGTTTTATATCCATGGGCATAGGCTATCATGTTTGTCAGTGTATTCCTGTCCCTTGATGTTTGTTACCAACTCTACTGTTGATCTCCTTTTTTTGCCACACTAATACAGTTCCGTTGTTAAACATTTAAAAAAATTATTTATTATATACATTATTTTTTATATATTATTATATTATTATTTATATATTATATACATATTTTTGTGCATCCAACATTTTCTGAACATCCAACATTTCCTGAACATCCAACATTTACTGAACATCCAACATTTCCTGAACATCCATCATTTCCTGCTCTCCAAACATTTCCTGAACATCCATCATTTCTTCTTCTTCTTCTTCTTCTTCTTCTGTGATCATGACGTCATTCAGACTAGGATTCCGGACTTTCTTATGAAGGCAGCTGTCTGTTTAAGTTATTCGGTTGTCCCGTATAGTTTCTCTTCCAGGGAGGTGTGTGGACCACATTGTCCTTCTCAGGTCTGTGTATTGGGGTAATCCTGTAGAACATGTTTTGTTGTCATGTTGTCCAGTGTACAGTGGCATTGGCTAGTAGTTCCTTTTTTGAGTTTGGTGAACATGTGGTTTCTCATTCTGTTGTGGCCAGTGCATAAGCAAAGTATGATGACTTGATCCCTCCTTGATAGTTGGAGGTATTCATCCCTCTCGTTATACTTTGGGTGTTCTTGTTTCCATTTTTCATGATACTGGATTTTGATGGTGGATTTGGCTTCATCGTAGCTGACCAGATGATTCTCTTGTGGTAATCTCCCTCCCTCTTTAACTAATTTGTCTGCGCATTCATTTTCGTGTATATTACAGTATGATGGTATTCACTGGATGATCACTCTCTGGAAATTATTGCACAGTTGGTCTAAGGTTATTGTCAAGTTATCTGGCTCACTGTTTCTGGGGGTCTTTAGAGCTGTTATATAATTATATACATATTTTTGTGCATCTAACATTTTCTGAATATCCAACATTTCGTGAACATTAAACATTTCATGATCATCCAACATTTTCTGAACATTCAAATTTTCTGAATATCCAACAATTCATGAACATCCAACATTTACTAAACATCCAACAGCATTTTCTGAACATCCATCATTTCCTGAACATCCAGCATTTCCTGAACATCAACATTTCTTGAACATCCAACATTTCCTGATACATCCAACATTTACTGAACATCATCAAACAATTCCTGAGCTCCAAACATTTTCTGAATATCCATTATTTCCTGAACATCAAATATTTTCTTTGCATCAAAAATTATTATGAATCTAACATTTTCTCTGCACTTTTACTGAACATCACACATTTTCTTTGCAATAAACATTATCTGAACATCAACCTGTTCAGCACTACTACCATCCTCCTTTTTCTCCACCTTTCCACAGACGGATTTCATAAAAATCTCCGGACCTGCTGACAAAAATAATCATAGAAAACATGTCCACTTGGACTTCAGAAGCTATTAACTCTCAAGGTAATGTAGATTTATATTCTCTTTCCTGTTTTACTGTGCTCTGTAAATAGTAAGGCATGTTATGTGTATTTTAGGACATTGTTTCTTTCATTTCTATTTTTTTTTGTTCAAAGGAAAAAAAAAAACATGCAAGAATTTCTTTGAGTGTAATGAATTTTGTTGAAGTGTTTGTTTACTGCAGACTAGGGACTACTGTAGACTAGGGACTACTGTAGACTAGGGACTACTGCAGACTAGGGGCTACTGCAGACTAGGGACTACTGTAGACTAGGGACTACTGTAGACTAGGGACTACTGCAGACTAGGGCTACTGCAGACTAGGGACTACTGCAGACTAGGGACTACTGTAGACTAGAGACTACTGTAGACTAGGGACTACTGCAGACTAGGGACTACTGTAGACTAGGGACTACTGTAGACTAGGGACTACTGTAGACTAGGGACTACTGTAGACTAGGGACTACTGTAGACTAGGGACTACTGTAGACTAGGGACTACTGCAGACTAGGGCTACTGTAGACTAGGGACTACTGTAGACTAGGGACTATTGTAGACTAGGGACTACTGTAGACTAGGGACTACTGTAGACTAGGGACTACTGTAGACTAGGGACTACTGCAGACTAGGGCTACTGCAGACTAGGGACTACTGCAGACTAGGGACTACTGTAGACTAGAGACTACTGTAGACTAGAGACTACTGCAGACTAGGGACTACTGCAGACTAGGGACTACTGTAGACTAGAGACTACTGTAGACTAGGGACTACTGCAGACTAGGGACTACTGTAGACTAGAGACTACTGTAGACTAGGGACTACTGCAGACTAGGGACTACTGTAGACTAGAGACTACTGTAGACTAGGGACTACTGCAGACTAGGGACTACTGTAGACTAGGGACTACTGTAGACTAGAGACTACTGTAGACTAGGGACTACTGCAGACTAGAGACTACTGTAGACTAGAGACTACTGTAGACTAGGGACTACTGCAGACTAGGGACTACTGCAGACTAGGGACTACTGTAGACTAGGGACTACTGCAGACTAGGGACTACTGTAGACTAGAGACTACTGTAGACTAGAGACTACTGTAGACTAGGGACTACTGCAGACTAGGGACTACTGTAGACTAGGGACTACTGCAGACTAGGGACTACTGTAGACTAGAGACTACTGTAGACTAGAGACTACTGCAGACTAGGGACTACTGTAGACTAGGGACTACTGCAGACTAGGGACTACTGCAGACTAGGGACTACTGTAGACTAGGGACTACTGTAGACTAGGGACTACTGTAGACTAGGGACTACTGTAGACTAGAGACTACTGTAGACTAGGGACTACTGCAGACTAAGGACTACTGTAGACTAGGGACTACTGCAGACTAGGGACTACTGCAGACTAGGAGAAGTCTACTACAGTCTAGGAGAAGACAACTGCAGACTAGGAGAAGACTACAGACTAGGAGAAGACTACAGACTAGGAGAAGACAACCACAGACTAGGAGAAGACAACCAAAATTGTCAGCAGAAGCCTTACCCACACCGTCATCCTTAGCCGTGTACGGAGTTCGTGCTCTTGAGCCCGGATTCTCCTCGGATTTTCTCGAGATTTCCGATGGGCATATCGGAGTCCGATGTGCAATGATGACGATCCTAGCAACAAACAAGAACATAACAAATATTTCCGAAATTTTAATTTCGTTAGCTCATGTTCTCTTATTGTCTTTTATTTTGTTCGTGTGTTTAGCACAAACATGCACTTGCTGGTGAATATTAGTTCATTGTTTTCCACCGTCAATATACTTTTAGGAGCGGAGGACTGGGTAGGCTAGCGGTAAGCCATCGGCCATCATCTCTGGGTAGTGAGTGAGATCCAATGTCTAGCCCTTTCGAAAAATGGTGAAAAGCAAGAGTTCCTCTTGTCAGTTAAAAATACAAAAAGAGTAGACCAAAAGAAAATGGCCGCTGTCCGGGCAAAAATTGTTAAGCGAATCAACTCATCCAAGTCGAAGACGAATGTGTCGGTCCGAAAGGCGCAGATATCGCATCGTTGTCGTAAACTAGCGGCGCAACGCAACAACGCCGACTTAACTGGTGAGCAATAAGATGAGAAAAAGAAGTTCTTTTTAAATAAAAAAAGAACCGGAATTCAAGCTCTATAAAGGATTTCGCTGGAGAAAAAAAAAAAACGAACTCCAAAATCCGGCCTCCAATGTCTGTTCGTCTCCAAGTGGGCCAGTGGCTGTACAACACACGTGTTCACTTGGCTATATTCCCGGACACGTCCTATATTCCGACCAGTCGTGGCTATTGCCACAGTAACGGACTGTCACATTTTATGAAGTGCAGGATCGTTTTTATTTGATTTGTGTCTGGTCCTCAGTACTTTGACCTCATTAGTAGTTTTATTGGATGTTTCTGTCTTCTGTTATAAACCAAAGCTCTTAAGTAACCTTTACTATTAGTGTCTTTTACAAAGCTCTTAAGTAACCTTTACTATTAGTGTCTTTTACAAAGCTCTTAAGTAACGTTTACTATTTGTGCCATTTATCTCCTCGCATGAGGGGAGCGGGGTAGAGGAAAGAAGCGGAAAAAAGACATTTCTCACCCTCACCTAGAAAGGTCGAAGTCTGAATAGTAAGAAAACAGTAGTAATGGTCATATCGCAGAAACAAGCATCACCATCATGCAGCATAAAAATAAACAGGACAAATCTAAGACAAGTGCAACGCGTCAAATGATTAGGCTCAATAATAACGTCAGATGGAAGATACACCACAGATATAAAAAGCAGAATAGCTCAGACCAAAATAGCTTTTCAGAAAAAGAAAATCGTCTTATGCAACAAGTCTGTGTCAATAGAAGTGAGAAAGAGAGCTCATCGGTGCTAATATAGAGCCAATTCTGACCTATGGAAGCGAACCATGTAAGCAAACAAATGAAAAGTCGATTAGAGGCCACAGAGATGATGGGATTTTTCAGAAGAATGTTGAAAGTTTCCTGGACAGCTAAAAAGACCAAAGAGGACATTCTCAAAGAGGCCAACACAAAGATGAAAGGTGGAGTCCCTAAAAGCCGCCGGAAAGAAACAATCAACTTTTTTCTGGGACATCATGAGAAGAGAAAAACTGGAATACTTAGTTGCAACTGGTAAAATACAGGGAAAGAGGGATCGCGAACGACAAAGAGAGAAGATACTAGATAGCTTGGTGTCATGGCATGCAAAACAGTCAACAACAGAATTGATACGATGAACTGTGGATGGAAGATTGTGGAAGAACATGACCGTCTGCGCCAACCGGTATGGCACATGATGATGATGAGCATGATTTATTGACACCAACTGACTTTGTTTGTCATTGATACTTTAGTTGTGTTTCCATGAAGATAAACAATCTTCTTCTCATATACATTCCAAATGATTAGAACCATTTGTGTTTTAAAATTTGACAATTTTTGTAACGGGCACTCTATTATAAACTCTTCATCCCAACGATGGTTTACAATGCCAGTCCTGGACCCTAGATGCAAGAACAATAAGAAAAATAAACACCAACGAGATGAAATGTTTTAGACGAATGACAGGAAACAGCCTGAGAGATAACATCAGAAATGAAGGATTGAGAAAAAAGCTAGGAATAACACCCGCCGTATAATATATAAGAACTACAGATGAACTTGTTTAGCCACATGATGCGGCAGAAATATCAAAACACAACACAACGAGCCTTCAATAAACGTCGTGGTGACTGACACCAGACCCAAGGGCCGAAAACGTAGAAGATGGATTGACAGAATATTACAAACACTAGGTAATAACAGCAGCAGGAGAGCAAAAGACCGCAAATTATATCTCCTCTCGACACTGGAAGGCAAATGAAGAAGGAAGAAGTATAAGAAAACTTGTGTGCTTAATAATTGAACATCGCACCCCTGACACTGTCTGATATGCCAATCGTTGGTCTTTTTGTTAGGAATATTAACTACTAAAATATCTTTATTGTTAACTTTTAAGTATGACGTTTTGTGTGTGGGGCCACAAATAGGAACCACTCCTATAAAATATCATTGTTAAGAATGAGGGAAATGTTCAGGACTCAAATCGTTATCCACAAATGCTGCAACATTTCCAAGATTATAACTAAAATAGATGTAGACAAAGAAGAAGATGGATTGGGGGAATTTACGGCATAATAAAACAATACAATATCACTGTAGCAAGCCACAGAAAGTGCCCTTAATAAAAACACACGACAATAAAAAAAAAAGACAAAAAAGTGGTATGGTAACAGCTTTATGTAGGTGAGAAACAAAACAAAAGTCGAACGACGTTAAATCTGTTTAGTGTTTTCTCTCTTAAAAAAAAAAAAATTAAATGTCATTATTATCATCAGCTTTACAGCAGCTTCACATATATATACATCTTGATGACTTTACTTCTCCTGTAAATAAAAAAGGGCATTATTATCATCAGCTTTACAGCAGCTTCACATATATATGCATCTTGATGACTTTACTTCTCCTCTAAATAAAAAAAATGTCATTATTATCATCAGCTTTACAGCAGCTTCACATATATATGCATCTTGATGACTTTACTTCTCCTTTAAATAAAAAAAATGTCATTATTATCATCAGCTATACAGCAGCTTCACATATATATGCATCTTGATGACTTTACTCCTGCTCTAAATTAAAAAAAATGTCATTATTATCATCAGCTTTACAACAGCTTCACATATATATGCATCTTGATGACTTTACTTCTCTAAATTAAAAAAAAACAACACATCATTGAAGTAAACCATTGACGCGTACCGGCAAAAAGCAAAACACGATAAAAGAAAGAAAGAAGAATGATAGCTGAAGTGCCACTTTGTGATGAAAGCAAGCAGTTGTGGATTGAAATGTTTCCTTTGATTGTATTCTGCATTGCTACCAGATAGGACACACACTTATTTATACCAAGGTGGACAACTCAACGTTTTCCTGGTACGAGGTGTTACGTCTCCGGGTTCAGCATTTGCGCTTTTGATTTCACTTCTCTTTGTTTTGTCCAACGCGTGTGTGTACAGCTCGCTCGTCTAACGTCTATTTCGAGGCCGAATCGAGACCCTAGGCTGTGTGTCGTGTGTGCAGGTGGTTCCTCCACTTCGCTTTGTCCACGACAGGCGGTGTGCCCGCCGAAGTAGAGAATGCTATAATGCTATCCTCTCTTACTCCTAGCTGTGAGCATTCTCGTTCTGATTCCCCTCAATTGTCGAGATTGAGTTCGGGAATTTTCCACTTTGGTCCCGTCCTTTCATTAAAGGAAGTTAAGTAGGTGTAGTAACTTTGTGTCGTAGTTTGCAGCAAGCTGCGAAAATTGCCCCTTTCGACTTCTAGCGCATTTTTTTGGGTACGGGTTTGCCTTCCCTCATAGATCTCTACTTGTTTCACCAGCACTTTGGCGTCAGCTCGTATTCTCCCTCACCCTTTCTCTCTCTGTCGCTCTCTCTTTACATGTATACAATTACTTAATGAAACAATCATGACACGCACAATGTTGGTTCTATCTATCTATTGACCGTTCGAGCCGTAGCCGGCCCATAGGGCGTAGACCAAGATACTCCTTCTCTTATCTAAATTTTTGTTCTAGCATTTTAAATTCTTTTAAAGATATTTTATCAAATCTCGCCATTTGTCTCTGTTCTGTACAGGCAGCTCTATCTCATTGAGGGAGCCGAATCCTGCTGCTCATACCCCTCTCACCAATGTTCTTCTCAGTGTCTCTCTGGGTCTTCCTCTTTTCCTCTTACCTGTTGTTTCCCACATGAAGGCTTGCTTTGCTATTCGGTTATTATCTCTTCTCATCACATGTCCAACATATGACCATCGTCTTTTCTTTAATACAAGATATCAGTGGTTGATTGGCGATTTCTCTAATTTCCTCGTTTGTTTTGAATTCGTTCCACGCTATACCAAGTATTTTCCTTAGACATTTATTTTCGAATGCGTTCAACTTGTTTTTGAATTTAAATATGGATTAGACATGAATGTAAAAAAAAGACTAAAACTATGACCATAAACAAAGATAATACTCAAACCTACAAGTGGATATCAAAGTTGAAGGAAAAGACAGTTCAGAGCTGCAACTGCCTTGGACATACTAAAACCAGTGATGGAAATATATACAAATAATAAACAAAAGAATAGGAAGGAAAAAAGTAATATTAATGCCATGAAAATATACTAAAATCAATACAATAACACCAGGGCTAAAACTAAGAGCGATAGCTCAGTGGTTAGTGATTTAGGCTACAAAGGACAAGAGGTAGGGTTCGATCCCAACCGACGACCTCCGGTTCACTCAGTCTTTAATGGGTACCGAATTTTTTTCTGGGAAAGTAAAGCGGCACGGGCGTAATACCGACCACATTACCCCAAAATCATGTGTTGAAGGTCTGTAAAATGTATGTCACTAACACCATATTCCCTATACGCCACTTAGCGTGAGGGTCACTAACACCATATTCCCTATACGCCACTTGGCGTGACGGGTCACTAACACCATATTCCCTATACGCCACTTGGTGTGACGGGTCACTAACACCATATCCCTATACGCCACTTGGTGTGACGGGTCACTAACACCATATTCCCTATACGCCCTTGGCGTGACGGGTCACTAACACCATATTCCCTATACGCCACTTGGTGTGACGGTTGTACTTGACTTATTTTACTAAAACTAAGAATAGTAAAATGTTATATTTCCTTACATTCGTGTATGGTGCAGAAACATGGAAGTCAAGACAAGAAAACATAACAGAAAATTGAAACCTTTCAAATGTGGATTTACAGAAGAATATGAAGAATTGGTTGGAAAGAAAAGAAAACAAACGATGAAGTCTTAAACAACTAAAAATGAAAAGAGAACTACTAACACAATTCAAACAAGAAAAATTATATTTTAGGAGCTTGTTAAAACATAGTAGTCTATTAAAAGTAATGCTGGAAGGGAAAATACAAGGTAAAGAGGCAGACCAAGACTAACATGGACGAGAAATATCAAAAGATGGACACGTCAGCCTATGACAACCTGCACTATCAAAGCAAGAGACTGAGTGGAATGGCGCTTCATGGTAACCAACCTTCGATGCAGAGAGCACTCAATATATATATATATATATATATATATATATATATATATATATATATATATATATATATATATATACACATATATATATATATATATATATTATATATATATATATATATATATATATATAATATTACTCTGATTAATAATTATATGTTTTACTTTCTCGTGACGGGGCGTATTCCGTCCGGGGAATGGGTGGTCAAGATTGGCCTACTTAGGCCTCTGGACAGGAAGTTCCTGGATTCGATTCCTGCCACAGACCGTGTAAATGGTTAAAAAATCGAACTCGTGGTTTCCTCGTGGCATTGTCTTCCCCTGGTCTTTGGTAGTGAGATCCTATGTTGTACCCACTCGGATAACGGCAAAAAAAAAAACAAAAAAAAAACAGCCCCCGCATGCACTCGTGAACGTTGAAGAACCCATAGCAGTTTAAGTTGATGGTCGTAACGACTACAGTAACGAGTATGTAAAATATGGCCCCAAAAAAATTGTTAAGCATAATCTTGCTGTGCCGAAGTCGGATGTGCTGGGCCGAAAGACGCAATACCGTGGCTTCCCCTCTAAACTGGCGACACAACGTATCCACGCCCACTTAAAGGGATGAACGCTAAGATGAAAACAGCAGCAGAGCTGGAAGTTGTCAGCGACCCACAGCTGATGGCTTGTGCCAGGATCAGTTAACCAGAACCACCCAGCGATAATCTCGCTTGCAACTCTGGTATTGAGCGTGGTCTTACTCTGGACGAAGAAGACATTGTCATGGTTGTTCCACGTTCCTTAAGAGCAGAAGAGGAGAATGGGTGAGACAATGATGTCAATATTGAGAGACTGATTAGTCTCAAGGTGGAAAAGGGATCTGGTCGATCCAGAGAGCTTATTTGGAAAAGCAGATTTATCTATAATCAATACCTTACATGAACGATCTGTCTAATACGCTTCGAAAAATGATGGGACGGGCGGTGGAGTGGATATGAGGATGCACCGACTTCAATGAAACTGTTTTCTATCATAGAATAGAATAGAATAGAATAGAAATAGAATAGAATAGAATAGAATAGAATAGAATAGAATAGAATACAACGTATGTGAAGGACAGGCCACTAGATGATGCTGAATCAGTAAACTGTGAAAATCACGTTGGCGCTAGATATTATACAAATGGTGAGGTGTTAATATCGTAATATAATGTTTTGACCAAATATCGCAGCTGGCTGTAAACTAGCGACCTAATGCATCAACGCTAACTTAACAGGGCATAATAGCAGACGCAGAATAAGCAGAAAATAATAAAACAGCATATGAGATCACGCTATGACCTACTGAGCAAGTGAAGAAATGCAGACTCAAAGTAGTTTGGCTATACGAGTACATCCTGTTCTTTCGTCGGTTATATATTTTTGTAGGAGTCGTCAGTCGCTGGACGCTACGGGACTTGTTGATGAAGGGATCTGAGCACACTACGGGCATGTTCGGAGTGCAATGATGATGACCCCGAAAATAATTCAATAACTCAATATATTTGTTAGAATCCTGTTTTTGTGGACAATTTGTTCATAGATTACTATCGCCATGATTGCAAGGGGAGCACACGAAATTGATAATTAACAGGACGCCTTATTGCAATATTGACGACGAGACAGCATTTACCTTACCACCGTGTCTTTGAAGTGTTTCATCAACATTATTGCGATGAATAACAAATAGAGAGACTAGAATGTGTAGCGTGTATCGATCATCATTGAAGACGAAACAAATAGAGGACAATTATGACACGTTACAGGAGTTAATTGTTCAGCCACGGTAGGTGGGAGAGGGATCTTTCTCGCTCCTATTACCTTCTCATCTCTTTAAGCCAGTACCCATTCTTAATTGGCTTCTTCGATTTCTTCATTTTCGTTCGCTTGACGATTGCCCCTCTTCGTAGTCCGCTTTAAAAGGGGCGTTAATTTGACGTCGTTGCGCCATGTAGTGGTTTGCAGAAAAGCCGCGATGTTTGCACCCTTTGCCCAACACATCCGACTTCTGGCAGAACCTGATACAAGGGTATAATACTCTGGGAAGGTGAGGAATGCCGTCTCGCATCGTGAGTTTCGATACTTGAAGCGACACTATCTAGAAATCTCCGAACACTTCTGGATCGGCGACCGAGCCACATATGGGTGAAAACTCGCGTGCTGAGACGCCGATTCAAGTCTCGTAGTTTACCTTTACTTTACTTATCCGACTTAGTCGCGCTTTAGCAGCTTTTCTATCCCGACGGGCTTGACTATGCTAATTAGTCTATTACCAGGTACGCTTGTGTAAGGTGACCAGACGTCCCGATTTTTCCGGGACAGTCCCGATTTTTTACTCTTTTTTCAACCTTTGTCCCGGATTTGTTACTGTCCCGAATTTGTCCCGATTTTGGCAGATTTTTTAGCTTTTGTCCCGGATTTGTTAAAATACATTAGGGACACAAACGTTTACCAATGTTGCCAATATGGTAAACGTCTCTTCGACTTAAAAATAGACATTATTCCGTTGTTGTGTAGAAAATATTTAAAAAGTTGAACTGGCTGTTCATTTAGCGAAACAGTAACAGTAAAATGCGCTCCAAGCTTTAAATCTTTTATACTGAAACTGAAACACTGATCAGAAAAGTACAACAACTCTGCTTCACCTTCCATTTAAGTGAGTATCACTAATATTTGGTTTTTTTTTTAAATCTCCTGATAACGATTTATAAGCCTATATTTTTAGGTGTTTTAGTTAGTTTTAATATATATATATATAATATGTATTACGTATTCACTTGAAAAAGACAGAAGAAATTTCATTTTATTGATAGGAAATTTATGTCAAATTAATCCGTCCCGGATTAAGGTTTCAAAAATATGGTCACCTTAGCTTGTGAAAAGTATACTTTTTATTAACTGTAGTTCAAACAGCTCAAACGACAACATTTATGAACCAGTGACCAATTTTCAGCTCGTGCGTTGTATGGTCGACGAGTGGACACTGGAGATGGACACCCCGACGGGCTGAGATTGAGTCATAGGAGGAAGAGGTTGGAAAAAGCCCACCTGACTGGACCACCGACGTTCGGACAACCCATGTTTGATTCCAGCTGGGAGTAGTGTGAGTAGTACTCGTGGTTGGAAAAAACCCACCTGACTGGACCACCGACGTTCGGACAACCCATGTTTGATTCCCGCTGGGAGTAATGTGAGTTGTGAGTAGTACTCGTGGTTGGAAAAAAAATACTCCCACCGTCAACCCAGCCGTTGGCAGAAATGGGTACCAGGGTATTACCCTGGGAAGGTGAGGAATGTCGACTCGCATCGTGAGTTTCGATGCTTGAAGCGACACTATCCAGAAATCTCCGAACACTTCTGGATAGGCGGTTCTATAACCACTGATTTATCTCAGTATTTAATGCGGAGGTTTAATAACCACTGATTTATCTCAGTATGTAATACAGAGGTTCAATAACCACTGATTTATCTCACTATGTAATACAGAGGTTCAATAACCACTGATTTATCTCACTATGTAATACAGAGGTTCAATAACCACTGATTTATCTCACTATGTAATACAGAGGTTCAATAAACACTGATTTATCTCACTATGTAATACATAGGTTCAATAACCACTGATTTATCTCACTATGTAATACAGAGGTTTAATAACCACTAATTTATCTCACTATGTAATACAGAGGTTCAATAAACACTGATTTATCTCACTATGTAATACAGAGCAATACCACTTCCAAATACTAACATACTAACCAATCCTTTACTTGCAACAACACGCCGGGCAGAAAAGGGCCAATTGTACACGTAGATGGTAATTAATAATAAATAAACGAATATTTACTATTGGGGAATACGAAATAGAGCAGTGGTTAGTTCTGTTCTGTTCATGGTATCAGTTTCAATGCGGTCCCAATTTCCCCATATCTGCTCCACTACAGATGACCGGCATTTAGCCAAAGCGCATTGATAAATTATGTTGACAATGTCGGCTTCCGTGCAGCCAAAGTGGGCTACACGGGCAACGCTTCCAAACGACTTCGTCGATAAGGGAGTTCACGGTAACTTCCTTATTCCAGTTTCCTCGAAAACACATATTTAAAACACACATTTAAAACACACATTTAAAATACACATTTAAAATACACATTTAAAACACACATTTAAAACACTCATTTAAAACACACATTTAAAACACTCATTTAAAACACACATTTAAAACACACATTTAAAACACACATTTAAAATACACATTTAAAACACACATTTAAAATACACATTTATAACACATTTAAAACACACATTCAAAACACACATTTTAAAACACACATTAAAACACACATTTAAAACACATTTAAAACACTCATTTAAAGTACCCCCATAACGCCAAGTGGCGTAAAGGAAATATGGTGTTAGTGACCATAAATTGTACAGACCTTCGGCACATGATTTTTGGTATAATGTGGTCAGTATTATGCCTGTGCCGCTTCACTTTCCCAGAAAAAAAATCCGGTACCCATTTAAAGGTTGGGTAAACCCGGAGACCGTCGGTTGGGATCGAACCCTACCCCTTGTCCTTTGAAGTCCAGTTCACTAACCACTGAGCTACCGCGGCTACTAATTTAAAACACACACATTTAAAAGACACATTTAAAACACACATTTAAAACGCTCATTTAAAGGACACATTTAAAACACACATTTACAAGACACATTTAAAACACACATTTAAAAGACACATTTAAAACACACATTTAAAACGCTTATTTAAATGACACATTTAAAACACACATTTAAAAGACACATTTAAAACACATATTTAAAACAAACATTTAAAACACACATTTAAAACAAACAAATCAACAGAAACGGTTTAAGCAACTATGCTAGTCTCTGCAAAAACAGGGCGTCTTGCATTGCCGGTTATAGCATTGGCAATGTGGAAATCCAGCGCAAACCAGATCGGATTGCGTGTGCGAAAATTTCTGTCGATAGCACCATAAAGAGAATCCCTACAGACACTTCCAGATCCTGTTCACTGGAATAAATCGACAAGAACCGCATCAAAATCTGTCAAGACTTTGAAAACCGTTTTAATGATGGCGCTTTCTACATGGACGCCATCTTCCAGGAAGTCTACAGTGATTAGCGATTTGATGTATTAAGGACAAGAGTTCGGTTCGACTTGATTGCCCCCGTCTTCTAGGTCCATTCAGCCGTGAATAAAGATAAGAGATTTATTCTGAGACAATTATAATCTGGCGCAGTGCTGACTATTTTATCCTAAAAATAAATGCTTCAAGTGATAACATATAGGTACTAACACAATATTATCTCCATGTGTGTGGCGCAACAGCGTTTTATGCCCTTTTTTTTCCCATCTCGGAAAACTCCAAAGCGGGAGATAAACATAACGGGTGTTGAAACACTGACATTTGAACAACACTTAGGTGGGACTTCACAATTCGCATTGCTGGAAGACCTTATATCTGTTGTTTGATGTGTGATGGTGATGGTCTAATGACCAACTAATAACTACATCAATTGGGGGCAGAAGGTGCTCGTAAATCTAGGAGGGCCGACCATCTAAGGGCAGAATCCCTACAGAAAAAAACAATCTGCTACCTTGCAGGAAGATTGGGGACAATCAAAGGCTAAAGAAAGCAAATCTAAATAAAATGCTGGCAGAAATCGGGTGCACTGGGCCACTGGCGCAAAGTGCAACGTTTTAACAGGTATTCAACGCGGTCCACACCCACCTCCCTGGAAGAGAAACTATATGGGGCAATCGACTCACTTAAACAGACAGCTGACTTCATGAGTGAGTCTGGAATCCTACTCTGGTTGAGTCTTGATCGCAGAGAGAGAGAGAGAGAGAGAGAGAGAGAGAGAGAGAGAGAGAGAGAGAGAGAGAGAGTGAGAACAACACTCGATGAATTTGCGAGCAAAAAACATAAATAAAACATAGAACAAGAGAAAAACCCGCAGGGAACGGGTTCGATCCTCGGTAAGGATGTCTATTATTGCTAGTGAATTTTTCGAGTGCTGTTGCAATACCTCTGACCAGGTATCATTTATATTTGGCATATTTCTTTCCCTTTGCTACCACTAACTACATCAGCGAATTGTGACATTACATGTCTATTTATTCCTGGGACTTTTATTCGCGTGATTTATGTAAACATAACAAGGAGACACTGAATATAAAACCATGCAGCATGGAAAGGTGTAACTGCAAACCGCAGTCTTTAGAAACACACTCTAAAGCACCAACGCAAGCAAGGAGCTGATAGATTCATGAGAAAAGAGAATACACGGCGAAAAGGGTGGGGGGGGGGGGGGATTTCTTATGAGGGCTAAAAAAATCCTTAGTCAACTATGACTGACGGAGGCTACTACTGCTTTTCTCTTAAAATGATTCGCGTTAAATTAATTGTTTCCTGGAGGGACTGGTGGTCTCGAGGCAAGACGCCGGCCTCGAAACAGAGAGGTTTGTGTGTTCAACTCCCGGCTGTATCAGTTAGGATTTTTATTTCTGATTTCTCTCGACGGCAACCACCCCTGGTCTCAGCAGCGAGGCCCGGCTTGCAACGTCAATTACTCTTCTTCTTCTTTTCTTTCCTTCCTCATCTGCCTTTCAGCGTCGAGGGGAGATATAGTTTGCGGTCTTTTGCTCTTCTGTTCGCCTCTGCTGCTGTTATGTTTCCTAGAGCTTCTAATATTCAATCGATCCATCTTTTTCGTGGTCGACCCTTGGGTCTGGTGTTCTCACAACGTTTGTTGAAGGCTCGTTGTGTTGTGTTTTGTTCTTTCTGCCTTGTCACGTGGCCAAACCATTTTATCTGTTGTTTCCTTATATATTCTATGGCGGTGGCTATTCCTACGTTTTTTCTCAGTTCTTCATTTCTGATCTTATCTCTCATACTATTTCCTGTCATTCGTCTAACACATTTTATCTCTGTAGAGGTTATTTTTCTTATTGTTCTTGCATCTGGGGTCCAGGTCTGGAATTGATAGCGCAACATTGGGATGAAGATTGTATTGTTTAGTGCTCGTTTTGCCTCCAGAGTTATTTCCTTGTTGGACAATAGTGGTGATAACTGTCCAATGATTTGACAAGCTTTATTGCATCTTGATTCTATCTCTGCTGTTTGAGAATTATCGTCGGTCACCACCGAAGACGAAGTATCTGCCTGTCCGGCGATGGACCCCTGTGCACATGGTTGCCACGGAAAAACGGATTAACACCCACAATTCAGTTCTTAGTCTTGGGACTTCGCCAGAGACGAAAGCTGGCGAACGTTAGGAAAAAAAAAATTGTTCCCGCATCGTTGTGTTACCAGAAAAAAAAAATTGTTCCCCGCATCGTTGTGTTACCAGAAAAAAAAATGTTTCCCGCATCGTTGTGTTACCAGAAAAAAAAATTCTTCCCCGCATCGTTGTGTTACCAGAAAAAAAAATTGTTCCCCGCATCGTTGTGTTACCAGAAAAAAAAAATAGCACACATTTCAAATAGCAGACTAGTTCAACATAGATCACAGAAAACAGAACATAGATCAGAAATAAAGTAGAACATAGTTCCGATGTACATTTTAAAAAATGTACATAAACTATATAGATTTGTGTCTTTGAAGAAAGTACTATTTGAGTTGCATTCCCAGTCATCATGCGGCAAATGCTAAGAACACGTGACGATGCTAACAACATATTAAGAGTTGATTTTAAAAATTAATAAATCTTATAAACGTTACCATGTCATGAAACGTCGGGCCATTTTTTTTCGGACACTAAGACGAGGATTAATAATGTAATAATAAGTTTAAGTCATCCTTACAAGATGTAAAAGTATATAGAGGGGCAGATGTAGCTTCTGATCATTATCTTCTGATAGCCAAACTTAAAATTAAACTTATAAGGTTTACTACAACGAATAAGGGTAGAAAGTATTTCAATGTAGGGTTTCTTAAAGAACAAGGAATTAAAGATAAATTCGCAGTCACAATATCAAACAAATACCAAGTCCTCCAACAACTAAAAAATACAATAAATATAGAAGATCATTGGAAACAGGTAAAGGATATATGGAAAGAGACATGCTAAGAAACACTAGGGAAAAGAGAACGCCAGAATAAGGCATGGATAACAGCAGAGTCGCTGGACAAAATTAAAGATAGAAAGAACAAGAAAGCAGACATAAATAAAAGCAAAACGAGAAGTAATAAGGTCAAGACACAGGAAGCTTACACAGAGGTGAACAAAGAAGTGAGAAGATGCATTAAAAGGGATAAGAGGAAATATATAGATGAACTAGTTAACGAGGCAGAAGAAGCAGCAAATAAAGGGAATATGAAAGAACTGTACAACAGCACAAAGAAATTAAGTGGAAAATGCAAACAGATCAATACCTTTATTAAAGATAAGGAAGGAATCTGCTTAGTAATATAAGGGAACAAATGGAGAGATGGAAAGAGCACTTTGAAGAACTTTTGAATAGACCCTGCTCAAATAATTAATCCTCCAGATATACTACCAGCAGAAGAAGAGTTACATGTTAACTGTGGAAAACCAAGCAAAGAAGAAATAATGAAAGCCATCAAACTATTAAAAAATGGTAAAGCCACAGGACCAGATGAAATTCCTTCGGAAGCCATCAAAGCAGATATTAACACCTCTACCAAGATGCTACATAATCTATTAGATAAAATTTGGGAGAGGGAAGAAATACCTAAAGACTGGAAAGAAGGTTATATGATCAAACTATCAAAGAAAGGAAGTTTACAGGAGTGCACAAATTATAGGGGAATTATGCTACTATCAGTGCCAGGAAAAATATTAAGCAAAATCATTCTGAAGAGACTAAAAAAGGCTATAGATAAACATTTGAGAGATGAACAAGCAGGTTTTAGGAAGAACAGATCATGTGCTGATCAAATAACTACAAGCGTTTGAAATAAGAACAGGAGTAAGGCCGGGATGCCTTCTGTCTCCATTTCTCTTTCTACTGGCCATAGATTGGATTATGAAAATCAACAGAAATGGAATCCAGTGGTCACTGACCAAACAACTTGATGATTTAGACTTTGCTGATGACATAGCTCTCCTATCACACAGCCATCAACAGATGCAGGATAATACTGAGCATACTTGATGAGAGATCGCAACAGCTAGGAATGAAGATTAATAGAGATAAGATCAACATTATGAGAATTAATATAGTTGGCAATAACCAAATAAAACTAGGAGAATTATCTCTATTAGATGTACAATCTCACATATATCTGGGCTGTAATATAGATAAAGAGGGAGGAACAGAAAATGATACCAAAATAAGGATATCAAAAGCAAGAGGAGCTTTCATTGCACTGGGAAACATATGGAAATCCAAAGAAATTAGGTTAAATACAAAAATAAAAATTTTCAACTCAAATGTTAAGGCGGTCCTATTATATGGTTGTGAAACATGGAGAACAACAAAATTGACAATCACGAAGATACAGACTTTCATAAATGGATGCTTACGCAGAATAAAAGGATGGAAATGGCAGGACAAAATCACTAACATAGAATTATGGAAATGTACCAGTCAAATACCAATGGATAAAGAGATACAGCGAAGACGATGGCGCTGGATAGGACACACACTACGGAAGCCAACTGAGAGTATTACACAAAAGGCCTTTTTGGAATCCCCAGGGGAAAAGACAAAGAGGAAGACCAAGGAATTCTTGGAGAAGACAGATATAAGCAGAGATGAAGATGATGGGGAAGACATGGAATGATCTTAAAAGAATGGCAAAAAACAGAACGACTTGGAAAGTTTTTTTGAAGACCTATGCTCCACAGGGAGCTAAAAAGGTAGAAGAAGAAGACGAGGATTGAGTGGTAAGATGCAGAATGGTCCAGGCAATGGCAAAATTTTAAAAAATGAAGACGATACTATGCAATCCATTTTTGACAATACAAAAAAAAATTGCTTAAATGTTATGTAGAGCCAGTCTTAACATATGGATGTGAATCATGGACAATAGGACAACAGACAAGAAAATCACTGGAGTCTGTAGAAATGTGGTTATACAGTAGAATGTTTAGAATACCATGGACAGCTAAGAAGAGTAATGAAAATGTTCTGAAAGAGGTCAAAGAAAAAAAGAGAGCTAATTTCCAATATTAGGAAGAAACAATCATAATTTTTGGCCATGTAATGAGAAGAAACCAGCTGGAATATATTGTAACAACTGGGAAAATTGAGGGACGAAGAGATAAAGGGAAGCAAAGAGAAAAGATACCAGACAGCTTAAGAGAATGGCTTGTCAGAAGGTCAACAGCAGAAATGATAAATAACTGTCGAGATCGAAAGTTGTGGAACGACATGATCACCTACGCCAGCAGGCCCGGTACTTGATGATGATGATGAAGACGAGGATTGAGTGTTTTGTAGAGGTAAGGCGTCGGCCCATGGACTAGAGGTTCCCGGATTCGAATCCCCACCATAAAGGAAGGAAATTTCTCACTTTGAATCCGTGATTTATGCTTGGCTTGACCTTCCCTAGTCTCTTGTTAGTGAGACCCGATGTCTAAGCCGTCTCGGATAGCGGGGAGAAACAGAAATGTCTCGTGTGCACTCTGCTTACGTTAAAGAATCTTTCTCAGTTAAAAGCCGAAAAAGAGTATGCGAAAATGTCCGCGGCCCAGGCAAAATTGTTAAGCAAACACTACTCATGCCTAAGGTGGAAGCGTCGACCACAAGGCTCAAACTAGCGACACGACATATCAACACTCAATGATTGCGTGAACCAAGAATGAATGGAACAAGACGTCGAGCAGCGACACGACATATCAACACTCAATGATTGCGTGAACCAAGAATGAATGGAACAAGACGTCGAGCAGCGACACGACATATCAACACTCAATGATTGCATGAACCAAGAATGAATGGAACAAGACGTCGACCAGCGACACGACATATCAACACTCAATGATTGCGTGAACCAAGAATGAATGGAACAAGACGTCGAGCAGCGACACGACATATCAACACTCAATGATTGCATGAACCAAGAATGAATGGAACAAGACGTCGACCAGCGACACGACATATCAACACTCAATGATTGCATGAACCAAGAATGAATCAAACAAGACGTCGACCACAAGGCTCAAACTAGCGACACGACATATTAACACTCAATGATTGCATGAACCAAGAATGAATCAAACAAGACGTCGACCACAAGGCTCAAACTAGCGACACGGCATATCAACACTCAATGATTGCATGAACCAAGAATGAATGGAACAAGACGTCGAGCAGCACCAGACTGGGTCGAATCGGGGAAACTTGTTCATGGCTATATTAATGGCTAAGCGATCTGGCCGATCAGGTATCGAATAAAGAAGGAAACCCATCCAGCACTAAAACTGGTCATGCTGAGGAAGGATATGTTGGAGACAAATAATAATAATGAATATTATTATAGAGGGAAACTTCCGAGGCGATAATCAGTGAATCAATTCAGAGGAAGAGGTATGTTTACAGCACTCGGAAAAAATGACAAATAATCAACAACAGAAAAAAATATGGACCAAGGCAGGATCGAACCCGTACTCAGTAGCACAGCGCCTTGCCACGAAAAGTCAAACGCTAGGGAACACTGCCACTCAATCTTGAGTGCTTTTCGTGGCAAGGCGCTGTGCTCTTCCTGTGAATTGATTCAAGGATATGTTGAGCCGAGAGACGCAAATATCGCTGCTTGTTGTAAAGCATAAGGCAACACTGAACGTCCTTCTAACTGCTTACGAAAAGAGAAGTAGTTATCGATATTCATCCATCCATCGACCCACCCATCCATCTATTCAACCATCCATCCATCCACCAATCCATTTACCTAATGCTAGATAAATGTCTACCAGACGCCCATTCAGCAACTCTAAGTGTTGTCAGCAAACCATAGCTGACTGCACGCGCCAGAATTAACGAACAACAGAGTGACCAAGACCTGCTCCACCTCCCAGCAGTGCGCCAGTGCTCCTGGAAACAGACTGCCCAGCCCGGTCAAGCCGAAGTCGGTATGGATCGAAGAGGGAAGACAACCCGGCACTCAAAAATGCCGTTCTGGAATCGAATGTGTTGGGCCGAAAGGCGCAAATAAACCACATTACAACGCATTTACTGCCCACTTAAGTTCCTTTTAAGGGAGCCGCAACAGCTCAGTGGTTAGTGAACTGGACTACAAAGGACAAGGGGTAGGGTTCGATCCCAACCGACGGCTTCCAGGTTCACCCAGCCTTAAATGGGTACAGGATTTTTTCTGGGAAAGTAAAGCAGCACGGGCGTAATACCGACCACATTACCCCAAAAATCATGTGCTGAAGGTCTGTAAAATATAGGGTCACTAACACCACATTTCCCTATACGGCACTTGGTGTGACCGGGGTACTTTACTTTTACTTTTAACGTCCTTTTAAGGGCAGATAACGAAGAGGACTCTCCATCCCTCTAGTAGTCAGCTGATGAACACCAGAAATTAAGGAAGGAAGAGGTGTATGTGCCTACCTACCAATCTGTCTGTCATTTTCTTGGTTCATCCTGCGATAGCTTTTAGTCGATCTTTCTACCGAACTACATTATCTGTCTGTCATTTTCTTGGTTCATCCAGCGATAGCTTTTAGTCGATCTTTCTACCGAACTACCTTATTAGTCTGTCATTTTCTTGGTTCATCCAGCGATAGCTTTTAGTCGATCTTTTTACCGAACTACATTATCTGTCTGTCATTTTCTTGGTTCATCCTGCGATAGCTTTTAGTCGATCTTTTTACCGAACTACATTATCTGTCTGTCATTTTCTTGGTTCATCCTGCGATAGCTTTTAGTCGATCTTTCTACCGAACTACCTTATTAGTCTGTCATTTTCTTGGTTCATCCTGCGATAGCTTTTAGTCGATCTTTTTACCGAACTACATTATCTGTCTGTCATTTTCTTGGTTCATCCTGCGATAGCTTTTAGTCGATCTTTCTACCGAACTACCTTATTAGTCTGTCATTTTCTTGGTTCATCCTGCGATAGCTTTTAGTCGATCTTTCTACCGAACTACCTTATTAGTCTGTCATTTTCTTGGTTCATCCAGCGATAGCTTTTAGTCGATCTTTCTACCGAACTACCTTATTAGTCTGTCATTTTCTTGGTTCATCCTGCGATAGCTTTTAGTCGATCTTTCTACCGAACTACCTTATTAGTCTGTCATTTTCTTGGTTCATCCTGCGATAGCTTTTAGTCGATCTTTTTACCGAACTACATTATCTGTCTGTCATTTTCTTGGTTCATCCAGCGATAGCTTTTAGTCGATCTTTCTACCGAACTACCTTATTAGTCTGTCATTTTCTTGGTTCATCCTGCGATAGCTTTTAGTCGATCTTTCTACCGAACTACCTTATTAGTCTGTCATTTTCTTGGTTCATCCAGCGATAGCTTTTAGTCGATCTTTCTACCGAACTACTTATTAGTCTGTCATTTTCTTGGTTCATCCTGCGATAGCTTTTAGTCGATCTTTCTACCGAACTACCTTATTAGTCTGTCATTTTCTTGGTTCATCCTGCGATAGCTTTTAGTCGATCTTTCTACCGAACTACATTATCTGTCTGTCATTTTCTTGGTTCATCCAGCGATAGCTTTTAGTCGATCTTTTACCGAACTACATTATCTGTCTGTCATTTTCTTGGTTCATCCAGCGATAGCTTTTAGTCGATCTTTCTACCGAACTACATTATCTGTCTGTCATTTTCTTGGTTCATCCAGCGATAGCTTTTAGTCGATCTTTCTACCGAACTACATTATCTGTCTGTCATTTTCTTGGTTCATCCAGCGATAGCTTTTAGTCGATCTTTCTACCGAACTACATTATCTGTCTGTCATTTTCTTGGTTCATCCAGCGATAGCTTTTAGTCGATCTTTCTACCGAACTACATTATCTGTCTGTCATTTTCTTGGTTCATCCAGCGATAGCTTTTAGTCGATCTTTCTACCGAACTACCTTATTAGTCTGTCATTTTCTTGGTTCATCCAGCGATAGCTTTTAGTCGATCTTTCTACCGAACTACCTTATCAGTCTGTCATTTTCTTGGTTCATCCTGCGATAGCTTTTAATCGATCTTTCTACCGAACTACCTTATCAGTCTGTCATTTTCTTGGTTCATCCTGCGATAGCTTTTAATCGATCTTTCTACCGAATTACCTTATTAGTCTGTCTCATTAGCTTGTCCGTCTCCCTGAGGTTTTTTTTTAGGGTCATCATCACCGCACACCGGCCGAACCCATAGGTGCTTCTAAGTCACCCTCGAAAATCTGGGGAAAATCCGAGAGTACTCGCCCACGTGCACGAACTCCGAAGCATGGCCTAGGATCCACGGTGAGGGTAGGTCCCCGTTGACAATTTTTCCCCGGACAGCGACCAAATTTATGGCCCACTCCTTTCGATGTTAAATGCAAGGTTTTTTTTTTTTTTTTTTTTTTTTAAAGCGTGCGCTAGTGCACACGGGATCTACGGTTTAATTACCGTTATCCGAGAGAGCTAAATGTCGCTTCTCACCCACTACCCAAGAGATGAGGGGAGAGTAACGCCATAACGAAACCAAGGATTGATATTTCCTGTTTTTGAAAAAAAAAATCAGCACAGATTCTGTTGGCTTTGAACTCGGGCCTTTCCTGTCATAAGGCCGACGCTATACATCTAGACTACTCAACTCCCATGTGTTCATGTCTAATCTAATCTCACCTTATCTAACTATTCAAAGTGGTTAAGGCAAATAAATGCAAATCTTCTTCTTTTCTCTTTCACTGATACCTAAAAGGTGTCGTGGTTTATATCATTTGTCGTTCTTGTGCTGCTCGAATTGTCTGAATTAGTGATTTTCCTTTGTTGTTACATGTCTCTGTCACTGCATCTATCCATCTTCTTCTGGGTCTTCCTCTTGGTCTTTTTCCATGCATTCTCGAGAAGAACGCCCTTGATGGTGATTGGTGAGGATTCATTCTGACCAGGTGGCCAAACCATTTAAGTTGTTGTTGTTCTATATATTCTTGGCAGGGTTTTGTTCCTACCATTTTCTTATGGTTTCATTTGGTATTCTATCTCTTCTTGTGTTGTTTGTTACTTTTCTCAAGCATCGCATCTCACATGTATTGATCTTTCTTAAATGTGATTTAGAAAGGGTCCATGTTTGACTTTCATAGCACAAAGTTGGTATGAAGATGCTATTTATCATTTGTTGTTTAGCTGGCATAGAAATGTTTGGATGTCTTAACAATGGTGAAAGCTGGTATGTGACAGCATTTGCTTTTTGTATTCTCATGTCAATTTCTCTGTCTAATTTTCCATCTTCTGTGAACATTGTGCCTAAATACTTGAATTCCTCTACTTGTTTTATATCTTTGTCTTTGATCTTGATGTTTAATGGGTGTCTTAATTTGCTTATTCTTATAGCCTCTGTTTTTGCTGTGTTAATTTTCATACTGTAGTTTGTGCAGCTTTTATCTAGAGATGTTAAATGCTGTTGTAGCAGGTTTTCATCCTCGTATATTAGGCATTGGTCATCTGCGAAGAGTAGCTCATTGATGTTGGAGTTTTCTACCTCTATGTTATTATTTGATTTGTCCTTGTTGTTGGTTGTTTCCTGATTTATTTTGTCCATATATATGATGAAGAGGAGTGGTGAGAGGACACATCCTTGTCTTACTCCTGTTGTAACCTGAAACCATTCTGACAGACCTTCCGATGTTCTGACGGCACTTTGACTGTTTTTATATAGTGCTATTATATTTTCTAGTAGTTGTCCTGCTACCCGTATGTTTCTAAAGTTTGCCAAAGTTTGTTCCTGTCCACACGATCAAACGCTTTTTCCTGATCTATAAACACTATATTTAGGTTTCTGTCATATTCTATTGTTTTTTCACATAGTTGTCTCAATGTAAATATAGCATCGGTACAGCTTTTGCCTTTTCTGAATCCGAATTGATTATTACTTAATTGAGGTTCTATTATGTATCTTACTCTCCTCTCTAATATTTTAGCAAACATTTTACCAACTTGACTCAATAGGGATATTCCTCTGTACATTTCACACTCCCTTTTACTTCCCTTATTCTTCCAAAATGGGACAATGATAGCTTTTTGCCAGTCGTCTGGGACTTTTCTTTCTTCCCAAGCCATATTGAATATGATAGTAAGCCAATCTATAGCTGTTTCCTTACAGGCTAGTAGCATTTCTGTTGTTATTCCATCTATACCAGCTGCTTTGTTCTTTTTATTCTGTTTCAATGCCCATTCTACTTCTGCTTTTAGTATATTCGGTTCCTGTTCATCATACTGCCTATGTTTAAACTCTGTATTTCCGTTTGTATTTCCCTGGTTTAATAGTTCCTTAAAGTATTCTCTCCATCTGATTATTATGTTTTTCCTGCTGCTGATTGGTCTACCGTTCTTGTCGTTTATTATAGTGGTTGGGTTATAATCATTATTTCTTACTCTCATTGCTTTTACACTTTTGAAAAATTCTCTTGGTTCTTCTCTACATGTTTTTGCTAATTCTTCACCAAATGCTTTCCATGAGTCTGCTTTTGTTTGTTCTAGGATCTTTTTGCTATCATTTCTGGCTTGTCTATAGTGATTGTAGTCTTCTGTTGTTTTTGTCTTCTGCCACGTTTTATACTTTTCTTTCTTGTTTTCACTGCTGATTTAACTAATTCATTCCACCATCTTGTAAGTTTCTTTCTGCTCTTTCCTATATTTTCAGACCGCATTTCTCTTGTGTTGACTCTATTAGACCTTCTTTAAACTGTTTCCATGCTTCTTCTATGTTTGTTGGTTGTATTCGGGTTTGGTATTTGTTGGTTACGGATTCTTCTATTTCTTTCTGTTTGTTTACATTCTTTATTGCTTTTAGATCGATTCTTTGTGCTTGAGGTCTTGTCATCTGTAGTTTCCTAACCATTTTTTCTGCCACAGTAAAACAGGCTTATGGTCTGTATCTAATATTGCATTTGGTATAGATCTTGAGTCTGTTATGTCCCTCCTTTGATAATAAATGCAAATAATGCATACAAATGCGAAGCTGCAGTGAAGCTAAATGTGAGGGAGAATTGAACAAAAAAAATAGAAACATTTAAAAAAAACAACTTATCTAGCCCATTTCAATTGCTCTTTTTTATGCACCTCTCTCTCTATCCATCATCATCATCATCATTGAGTGCCGTATCCACATCAAAGGTTGGCTACCATGGAGCGCCATTCCACTCTGTCTCTTGCTTTGATGGTGCAGATTGTCATAGGTTGACTTATCCATCTTTTGATGTTACTCGTCCATGTTAGTTTTGGTCTGCCTCTGCCTCTTTTACATTGCATCTTCCCTTCCAATATTACTTTTATTAGGCTGTTGTGTCTTTTAACATGCCCCCAAAATCGCATTTGTCTTGTTCTAATTGTGTTTAGTAGTTCTCTTTTCATTTTTAGTTGTTTGAAAACTTCATCGTTTGTTTTCTTTTCTTTCCATCCAATTCTACCTATTCTTCTATAAATCCACATTTCAAAGGCTTCAATTTTCTGTTCTGTTTTCTTGTCTAATGTCTATGTTTCTGCGCCATACATGAATATTGAGAAGATGTAACATTTCTCTCTATCCATCTATCTATTAATCCATCTTTGATACTTAATTCGCTGCCCTCTGTGGTAGGGATAACCCTTCTCCAAACCATATGCAATTTATATTAGGTTATCCCGCACGCGATGGCCAATAACATTTGATCGATCAAGCCGAGGAGAACTGTCTCAGCCCCTGCAGGGAGCACTAATCACTAAGAAGAAGTACTTAAGACCTGTCTCGTGTCAGCATTCCCCGTTGACCTCTGCCTCCTCGTGTCGTCCGTACGTTGTAGAGGGGTTAACACGAGACTTCACGTCACAGGCTGAGGAACGAGACGAGGGTGAACGAGTCGTCCATTGATCGAGAGTTCTGTCTGCCGTTGCTATGGTTACTTCTATTGTGTAAATAACATCCCCGATGGCACACATTAAATGTTTAGATTTCAGGTAAACATGCGGCTGCAATCATACACTAAACAGATCGACGAAATATATTGTTTTCTTTTTGATATTTATTATTATTTTATGTGTCTTTATGTGTGGTGTGGGCGATAACACATTCTCATATCTCATGCCCGCACGCACAATTATGCACCAATTCCATCGTCCATTCCTGATATCACATACAGTATCAAACTATCCAGTATGTCCTCCTTCTGCCATCCAAGCCCACCAATCCGCCACTCCCCATTCTAGTCATTATGATTATCTATTCTTTCTTTCTTTCTTTCTTTCTTTCTTTCTTTCTTTCTTTCTTTCTTTCTTTCTTTCTTTCTTTCTTTCTTTCTTTCTTTCTTTCTTTTCTTTCTTTCTTTCTTTCTTTCTTTATTCTTCCTTTATTTCTCACGCGAGACATATTTTCCTCAAACATTTCTTCTGCCTTTCCCGCCCTTCAATATCGTCATCTGATGTACGCACTTTTTTTCTTTCTTTCATTCTTTCTTTCTTTCTTTCTTTCTTTCTTTCTTTCTTTCTTTCTTTCTTTCTTTCTTTCTTTCTTTCTTTCTTTCTTTCTTTCTTTCATTCTTTCTTTCTTTCTTTCTTTGGCGTTCACCAGATGACTACTTAAAGAACGAATAAATAGTCCACTTCGCCATCCGCCCTTTAAGGACGTTAAGTGGGCGGAGAGGAGCCGCGATAGCTCAGTGGTTAGTGAACTGGACTACAAAGGACAAGGGGTAGGGTTCGATCCCAACCGACGGCTTCCGGGTTCACCCAGCCTTAAATAGGTACCGGATTTTTTTTCTGGGAAAGTGAAGCGGCACGGACCACATTACCCAAAAATCACGTGCTGAAGGTCTGTAAAATTTATGGTCACTAACACAAAATTCCCTATACGCCACTTGGCGTGACGGGGTACTTTAAGTTTTAAGTTTTTAAGTAAGTGGGCGGAGATTTGTCATGTTGTGGTCTATTGGAGTTTTTTGGCCCAATACATCCGGCTTCAGCACGGTATTTTTGAGTCGCAGGTAGCTTCCCTCGTCGATCACTACTCCCTTGGCCAGGCTGGTAGTCTGTTTCCAGGAGTACCACTGAGAGGTGAAGCAGGGTCTTGATCAGTTTTGTTGTTCACCGATTCTTGACGCATCGGCCTGCTGTGGGTCGCTTACTGCACTCAAGTCAGTCGCTGGACGAGGGTCCTGATCCGAAAGAAAGAAAGAAAAGAAAGAAGGAAGGAAAGAAAGAAATAAAGGCAGGAAAGGAAGGAAGGAAGGATGGAAGGGAGGGAATGGAGGGAGAGAGAGAGAGTTGAAAGAGAGAGAGAAAGAAAGAAAGAAAGATAGATTGGATACCTACTCATAATTTAAATTAGGGATATACTTTGTGTATTGGTATCATTCATAGTTGCTTGTCATCTTCTTTCTTCACAAACCTCTGCATTTCTTATGTCAAAACCCCAATCACTGTTGGCTGAAGTGCGGATTTATCGTCCATTGCTTAGTTCCACGCGACAGATTTGTCTCCATACTTTATATAGAATTGATGAAATACCTTTCTCACTTTAATAGACCGGATGCATTGGGCCACTGGCGCAGAACACAGTGCAACGTTTTAACAGGTATTCAATCGGAATGGACTTTAATAGACACAATAATGATCTGCTTCTTCTCTTTCCTTCCTCATCTGCCTTTCAGCGTCGAGGGGAGATATAATTTGCGGTCTTTTGCTCTTCTGTTCGCCTCTGCTGTTGTTATGTTTCCTAGTGCTTCTAATATTCAATCGATCCATCTTTTTCGTGGTCGACCCTTGGATCTGGTGTTCTCACAACGTTTGTTGAAGGCTCGTTGTGTTGTGTTTTGATCTTTCTGCCTTGTCACGTGGCCAAACCATTTTATCTGTTGTTTCCTTATATATTCTATGGCGGGGGCTATTCCTAGCTTTTTTCTCAGTTCTTCATTTCTGATCTTATCTCTCAGACTGTTTCCTGTCATTCGTCTAACACATTTCATCTCAGTAGATGTTATTTTTTCTTATTGTTCTTGCATCTAGTGTCCAGGTCTGGCATTGGTAGAACAACGTTGGGATGAAGATTGTATTATATAGTGCTCATTTTGCCTCCAGAGTTATTTCCTTGTTGGACAATAGTGGTGATAACTGTCCAATAATTTGACAAGCTTTGTTGCATCTTGATTCTATCTCTGCTGTTTGAGAATTATCGTTTGTCATTAGACTTCCTAGGTATTTGAATTCCTCTACTTGCTTTAGTTGTCTGCCTTCTATAGTTATGTTGATGTTCTGTTCATTTTGGCGACATTCATGACTTCTGTTTTGTTGATGTTGATTTTCCTGTTGTATTTTGTGCTTGAGCTGTTAAGTTTGTTTAAGTGTGCTTATAGGTCTTCTATTGTTTCATGTATTAGTAGTGCCTGATCGTCTGCAAATAAAAGCTCGTTGATCTCCTCTCAATAATGATATAATAACAATAATTATAGTAATGATACAAATAAATGAGGTCTCGGTGGCTGGGGGTTAGTATGTTCGTTCCGTATATTAGATGGGTTAGGGTTCCATCCCCAAAAGTGGCAGATTTTTTTTGGGACCGACAAAGCTTCGGGGTTCACCAGCCACTAAAAACTGGTACCAGAGATTTCTTCTGGGAAGTGAAGACGGCCCGGCGTGATATCAGCCACAACACCCAAATACGTTTCGCGGTTATGGAAAAATATTGTCACTAACACTATATTTCCCATACGCCACGCACTACATAATAATAAGGAAAGTAATAATATTAAGAATAATAATAATAGATTTCTTGCACACGGTATTTTTGCATTCACTGGAATGCCGCAATTATTATTACCCCACGCCGTGTGTTGTTGCAGCATTAACGATCAACACTTCTACAACATGTCTACCTACCTTTGCTGTCTTCGCTGGATGATTACTTCCCCTCTGTCGTCCGTCCCAAGAGCGGCCTTAATGGGGCGTACCTGCGCTAGGTCGTGGTTTACTCCAAGCTAGAGAGCACTGCGCATTTCTACTCAACAGAAGTAGGTTCAGTGCAACCACATGACGTTTGAGTACTTAGTACT
This sequence comes from Megaustenia siamemsis, assembly GCA_032433765.1. NCBI lineage: Eukaryota > Metazoa > Mollusca > Gastropoda > Stylommatophora > Ariophantidae > Megaustenia > Megaustenia siamemsis. The sequence continues at coordinate 60,783,441 of JAVIAB010000024.1, forward strand.
TTCATCGTGTTTGTTTCCTTCCTACTTTACTACTTTAGTACTTTCATCGTGTTTGTTTCCTTCCTACTTTACTACTTTAGTACTTTCATCGTGTTTGTTTCCTTCCTACTTTACTACTAGTACTTTCATCGTGTTTGTTTCTTCCTACTTTACTACTTTAGTACTTTCATCGTGTTTGTTTCCTTCCTACTTTACTACTTTAGTACTTTCATCGTGTTTGTTTCCTTCCTACTTTACTACTTTAGTACTTTCATCGTGTTTGTTTCCTTCCTACTTTACTACTTTAGTACTTTCATCGTGTTTGTTTCCTTCCTACTTTACCATGATGATGTATCCCCACCATTCCATTATTCCCACTATTCAATTGTTCCCACTATTCCATTATTCCCACTATTCCATTATCCCCACCATTCTATTATTCCCACCATTCTATTATTCCAACAATTCCATTATTCCAACAATTCCATTATTCCCACCATTCTATTATTCCCACAGTTCCATTATTCTCACCATTCTATTATTCCCAACATTCAATTATTCCCACCATTCTATTATTCCCGCTATTCTTTTATTCCCACCATTCCAGTATTTCCACAATTCCATTATTCTAACCATTCTATTATTCCCGCCATTCTATTCTTACCACCATTCCATTTTTCCCATCAATTCCAATATTCCCACTATTCTATTATTCCCACAATCCCATTATTCCCACCATTCCATTATTCCAACAAATTCATTACTACTACTCTCAATATATACAAAATAGAAATAATAAATATAATTATATATATATATATATAAAATAGTAGTATTAAAAATTCGACACGCGTTTTTTGATCGCAAGTGCAAACACAGAAAGAAGAGAAAATACCTTTCACGTTCTATAAACTTTGTTCTCCACTGTTATTCGTGAATTATTTCGCGAGCTGTTAAAGTACCAGTGCTACTCAATCATTTATGTCCATCTCGTACAACGAATCCATTCTCTCAGCCTACCGACAAACCAATAACACGTATATGTTGATATGTTATGTTGTTATCATCTATCGTCAGCTGTCCTGGTTAAAGTGCTGCCATATCACACTCAATGACATGCTGTAAAAGATCAGTAAGTAGAGTTTGTGATGGGGCAGAAATTCGCATAATGCAAATCAAACCGTCTGCCAATATTGTCGTTTGTGCTGGGAGGAAACGTGTGTTTGTTGTGTGTTTGTTGTGTGTTTGTTATGTGTTTGTTGTACAGAACTTAACTACGTACTTAATAAGGCGCTTTTTCCCCCCTTTTTTTCAGTAGTGGAAATTGAAATGTGTAATGGGAAGATGATAGAGAAAAAGTGTCAATGTGTAATGGGAAGATGAAAGAAGTGTCAATGTGTAATAGGAAGATGAAAGAAGAAGTGTCAATGTGTAATAGGAAGATGAAAGAAGAAGTGTCAATGTGTAATGGGAAGATGAAAGAAGAAGTGTCAATGTGTAATGGGAAGATGAAAGAAGTGTCAATGTGTAATGGGAAGATGAAAGAAGAAGTGTCAATGTATAATGGGAAGATGGAAGAAGAAGTGTCAATGTGTAATGGGAGATTAAAGAAGAAGTATCAATGTGTAATGGGAAGATGAAAGAACAAGTGTCAATGTGAAATGGGAAGATGAGAGAACTAGTGCAAATGTGAAATGGGAAGATGAACGAAGTGTTAATGTGTAATGGGAAGATGAAAGAACAAGTGTCAGTGTGTAATGGGAAGATGAAAGAACAAGTGTCAATGTGTAATGGGAAGATGAAAGAACAAGTGTCAGTGTGTAATGGGAAGATGAAAGAACAAGTGTCAATGTGTAATGGGAAGATGAGAGAACTAGTGCAAATGTGAAATGGGAAGATGAACGAAGTGTCAATGTGTAATGGGAATATGAAATAAATGTCAGTGTATAATGGGAAGATGAAAGTACAAGTATCAATGTCTAATGGGAAGATGAAAGAACAAATGTCATTGTGTAATGGGAAGATGAAAGAACAAGTGTCAATGTGTAATGGGAAGATGAGAGAACTAGTGCAAATGTGAAATGGGAAGATAAAAGAACAAGTCTCAATGTGTAATGGGAATATGAAAGAACAAGTGTCAATGTGAAATGGGAAGATGAGAGAACTAGTGCAAATGTGAAATGGGAAGATGAACGAAGTGTCAATGTGTAATGGGAAGATGAAAGAACAAGTGTCAATGTGTAATGGGAAGATGAGAGAACTAGTGCAAATGTGAAATGGGAAGATGAACGAAGTGTCAATGTGTAATGGGAAGATGAAAGAACAAGTGTCAATGTGTAATGGGAAGATGAAAGAACAAGTGTCAGTGTGTAATGGGAAGATGAAAGAAGACGAAAATGAGGGAAGGGCTGTAAGTTGAGGCATATGTCTTCATCATCATCGAGTGCCCTCAACACATCGAAGGTTGGCTACCATGGAGCGCCATTCCGCTCTGTCTCTTGCTTTGATGGTGCAGGTTGTCATAGGCTGACATCTCCATCTCTTGATGTTACTCGTCCATTTGTTAGTCTTGGTCTGCCTCTGCCACCTTGTATTTTCCCTTCCAAGATTACTTTTAGTGTCTGCTGTGTTCCTTAACATGACCCAAAAATCTCATTTGTCTTGTTTGAATTGTGTTTAGTAGTTTTCTTTTCATATTTAGTTGTTTTCAAACTTCATCATTTCTTTTCTTTTCTTTCCATCCAGTTCCTCCAATTCCTCTGTAAATCCACACTTCAAAGGCTTTAATATTCTCTTCTGTTTTCTTGTCTAATATTGTTTTTGCACCATACAGGAATGTTGAGAAGATATAAATAATATTTTAGTTACAACATTTAAGACATTTTTGTTTTAGCCCTGGTGGTGTTTATTTTGATGTTAGTATGTTTTTTTTTAATGGCGTTTTCTTCTTCTTCTTCTTCTTCTTCTTCTTCTATCCTTCCTCTGTTGCCGTTGGCGTCGAGGGGAGAAAAAATCTGCGATTCTTTGCTCGTCTGTTGGCATCTTCTGATGTTATTCCTCCTAGTGACTCTAGTATTCCCTTTATCCATCTCTTTCTCGGTCTTCCTCTTAATCTGACGTTTTCGTTGCGTTTGTTTATGGCTCTTTGATTCATTGTTAGTTCTTTCTGTCTTGTTATGTGGCCGAACCAATTTATCTGTTGTTTCTTTATGTATTCGATGGCTGGTTCAATTTCGAGTTTCTTCCTCAGGTCAGTGTTTCTTACTCTGTCCCTTAAGCTGTTTCCTGTCATTCTTCTGACACATTTAATTTCGGTGGTCGTTATCTTTCTTATTGTTCTAGAGTCCAACGTCCAATTCTGGCACTGATAGCACAGAGTTGGTAGAAAAATTGATTTGTATATTGCCCTTTTTGCTTCCGTAGTTATTGCTTTGTTTTTCAATAGTGTTGATACTTGGCCTATAACTTGGCATGCTTTGTTACACCTTATATCTATCTCTGTTTCTTGGTTATTGTCTTGTGTTAGCGTGCTACCCAGATATTTAAAATTGTCAACTTGCTTCAAAGATGTATTATCTATTATGATGTTTAGTTTTTCTTTCTTTCTCGCTATTGCCATTACTTCGGTTTTGCTTATGTTGATCTTCATGTTGTATTGTTTACAAGTGTTGTTGTTAATGGCGTCAAGGCTGCTTTTTCCATTCCTATTCTTTTGTTTATTTCTATTTTCCGTTTTCCATCACTGGTTATAGTATGTCCAAGGTAGTGATGCAAATATACAGGATGAATATGGGACAATAAAGTAGGAGAGAAGAGTAAGGTGAATGTGGAGCAACAAGGGGGAGAAGAGAAGAGTAAGATTAAAATAGGAGAAGCAGGTAAGGAGAGAAGAAGATGAAAGAGGGGCAATAGTAGGAGGAAATATAAAAACATAAATGCTGAACAATAGAACAGGAAAGAAAAATAAAATGAATATTGTATATAGTATATTATATTTACGTGTGTGTGTGTGTATTGCATATTGTATCTGTTTCTGGAGGTACCGCGAAGAGGTGGAGTAGGGTTTGGATGAATTTGGTTCACCACTACTGGCGCAAGCCATTAGCTGTGGGTCGCTGACAGATTCCAGCTTTGCTCGCTGTGAAGCATCACTCCCGGATGAATATGAATTTGTGGGACATGTGTGCAGAAGAGGCGGGTTGGAATATAGTTATTGACATTATGAAATATAGAAGGCTGGAGAGAGAGAGAGAGAGGGAGGGAGAGAAATAGAGAGAGGGAGGGAGAGAGGAAGGGAGAGGGATAGAGAGAGAGGGGGTGAGAGGATGGGAGAGAGGAAGTGAGAGGGATAGAGAGGGGGTGAGAGGATGGGAGAGGGAGGGAGAGGGATAGAGAGAGAGAGGGAGGTGAGAGGATGGGAGAGGGATAGGGGGAGGGAGGGAGAGGGAGAGAGGGAGGGAGAGGGATAGAGAGAGAGGATGGGATAGGGAGGGAAAGAGTGGGGAAGATAGGGGAGAGAGATAGGAGAGAGGGAGTGAAGGGAGAGAGGAGAGGGAGAGAGAGAGAGTGAAGAAGAGAGGAGAGAGGGAGTGAGGGGAGAGAGAGAAAGTGTAGAGAGAGTGGAGGGGGTGTGAGAAGGGATGAAGAGGGTAGAGAGACTGGAGGATGAATGGGAAGAGAGAGAGGAGAGGGTAGAGAGAGTGGAGAGAGAGCGGAGGGAAGTGAGGGGAGAGAGAGAGGAGGGTAGAGAGAGCGGAGGGAAGTGAGGGGAGAGAGGAGAGGGTAGAGAGAGTGGAGAGAGAGCGGAGGGAAGTGAGGGGAGAGAGGAGAGGGTAGAGAGAGTGGAGAGAGAGCGGAGGGAAGTGAGGGGAGAGAGGAGAGGGTAGAGAGAGTGGAGGGAAGTGAGGGGAGAGAGGAGAGGGTAGAGAGAGAGTGGAGGGAGAGAAAGGAGAGTGTAGAGAGAGAGTGGAGGAGGAGTGGGGGTAGAAAGAGAGAGTGGAGGAGGAGTAGGGGGAGAGAGATGAGAGGGTAGAGAGAGAGTGTGGAGGGTAGAGAGAGAGAGGAGAGGGTAGAGAGAGATAGGAGAGGGTAGAGAGAGAGTGTGGAGGGTAGATAGAGAGAGGAGAGGGTAGAGAGAGAGAGGAGAGGGTAGAGAGAGAGTGTGGAGGGTAGAGAGAGAGAGGAGAGGGTAGAGAGAGAGAGAGGGTAGAGAGAGAGTGTGGAGGGTAGAGAGAGAGAGGAGAGGGTAGAGAGAGAGTGTGGAGGGTAGAGAGAGAGAGAGGAGAGGGTAGAGAGAGAGTGTGGAGGGTAGAGAGAGAGATGAGAGGGTAGAGAGAGAGAGTGTGGAGGGTAGAGAGAGAGAGGAGAGGGTAGAGAGAGAGTGTGGAGGGTAGAGAGAGAGAGGAGAGGGTAGAGAGAGAGTGGAGGGGAGAGAGAGTGGAGGAGAGAGAGGAGAGGGAGGGAGAGAGGGAGAGAGAGAGTGGGGGAGAGAGTAGAGAGAGAGTGAAAGGGGAGTGAGGGATAGAGAGAGAGGAGAGAGAGGGGGAAACTATGGTGGATGATTTGACGGCGTCACGTGGGAAAAGATCAACAGTTGAGCTGTGACATAGAACAGTAGATCAAGGGTATAGAGGACCAGGATATCCGACTCCTCTCGGAATGAACTATAAGTGAATGAAGTAGGGTGATAGAAGAAGATGTTGATAATGAGGAGGATGGGTAGGAGAAGGGAGGAACGCGGTAACGATTAATGAGCAAATGTAGAAAGAATGTAGAATATTCCGATATTGCTTACGATGTATGATGATATCGTATGACGGGGATCAAATGGCTGTGTTCACTTTCTGTGCAGTTTCGCCTTATGTTTTTTGGCGTTTGCTGAGACTGCTATGCTGAGGACTGCAGCTACCTTTCTTTGTTTGGGAGATGAGATATTAATTCGGATGATTCCGCTGGCACGGGCGGTTGAGAAATATGGACTTTAATTCGTTTGCAGTGATACCATCTATCTATCTATTGACCTTTCGAGCCGTAACCGGCCCATAGGGCGTAGACCAAGATACACTTCTCCTATATGAATTTTTGTTCTAGCAGTTTTCTTTTAAAGATATTTTATCAAATCTCGCCATCTGTCTCTGTTCTGTGCAAGCAGTTCTATCTCATTGAGGGAGCCGATTCCTGCTGCTCTTGCCTCTCTCATCAATGTTCTTCTCAGTGTCTCCTGGGTCTTCCTCTTTTTCTTTTACCTGTTGTTTCCCATATGAGGGCTTGCTTTGCTATTCGATTATTATCTTCTCATCACATGTCCAACGTATGACCATCGTCTTTCTTTATTACTGAAGATATTAGTGGTTGATGGCGATTTCTCTAATTTCCTCGTTTGTTTTGAATTCGTTCCATTCTATACCAAGTATTTTCCTTAGACATTTATTTTCGAATGCGTTCAACTTTGTTTCTATATCTCTTGTTGTTTCCAGCTTTCACACGCATACGTAAGGGTTGATAGTACATTGATTTGAATAGCCTAAGTTTTGTGTTTGTGCTAATGAGTTTTGATTTCACAACTTTTCAAGGCTTCTGAAAGACATTGCTGCTTTAGCCAGTCTGATTCTAATTTCTTTGCTCGTATCCCCTTCTCGATCAATGTGACTTCCAAGATAGATAAAGTGATCGATCTCTTCTACTGGTTTGTTTTCCATGTATATTTTGTCACTTGTTGGAATTAAACTTTTCATGACTTTAGTCTTTTCATGATTGACCTCAAGCCCAATTTGCTGGCTATTGATGATAGTTCATTTGTGTTTTCCTGCATCGTTTTTATCTGACTGCTGATGAGAACTATGTCATCAGCAAAGTCGAGGTCCTCCAAATGGTCTCCTTGTATCCATTCGATGCCTTTATTACCAGTGCAGCATTCTTCATTATGAAGTCCATAACAATTCCAAATAACAAGGGCGATAAAATACATCCTTGTTTAACCCCAGTTTCTATTGGGAAACATTCGCTCAGTCCTTCCTCTGTTCGAACTGCACATGTGTAACCATCATACATGTCTTTGATAATATTTATGATTTTTGATGGTAAGCCATATTGCTTCAGAATTTTCCACAATAAAATAAGTTTTACCAAAGTGATACCATCCATAACCATAAAAGAGTGAACAATTAGATGATTATGATGATGATGATGAAAAAGACTGGGGGAGGGGAGAAGAGGATGCATCAGTGCTGATCAATACCTTACTCTGCTTCTAAGCGGTGCTCCAGAAAACGGACAACTCTTCTTGGCCTAATAAGTAGAGATAGAAAGGCAAACCCGGTCACATGTCCCGATGAATGTGGATGCCGCTGCAGAATGTCGCAGTATTTTAGCTTGAATGTAAAACCACGACACATCGCAACAAACGTTCACTTCCGAGTAATCGGAAAATAAGAGAAAGAGACAGTACAACTAAAAACATATGATTTTTATCCGCTGACTACCCGTAACTTGAGGAAATATCGATCTCTTCATTCCTATCTTCCTTCTCCATTAGTAATTTTTTTTTTAGGGAGACAAAGATTAGAGTGGCGTAGAGTTTTTATTGTTTGTGGTTGGGAGGGTGTGGGTAGAAGAAGGGTTGACGAATAGATTCACCCCTCTAATTTATATCTCTATTTCTCTACTTCGCTTTTCTCTATATATATCTGTGGATATCCATCCATCCATCCATCCATCCATCCATCCATCCATCCATCCATCCATTCCCTTCCCCTTCCCTCCCTCCTTCCCTTCCTCTTCCTTCCTTCACTTCCTCCTTCATTCGTCCCTTCCTCCTTCCTTCTCTTCCTCCTTCCTTCCTTCTCTTCCTTCCTTCCCTCCCGCCCTCCCTCCCTCCCTCCCTCCCTCCTTCCTTCCTTCCTTCCTTCCTTCCTTCCTTCCTTCCTTCCTTCCTTCCTTCTTTTTTACTTACTTCGTAATCGTGTATAGACTAAGATAGAATTTATCACATAATGAGAGATAGCGATATAGCTTGGGTTGGATACTTTGTAGTTACCAAACTCAGCAGGCAATAGCAGTATCAGAGTTATAAAGGATTTACATAAACGGAATAATATCAAGTTTTGGGAATGGAAAATTTGAGCTGTTCTTGGAAAGGTGGGGGAATAAATGTAAACTTGACTTGATCGTCACATGCCCATAATTATGTTAATAAACCAACAGGAGAAAGGGGGAGGGACGGGTTAATGTTATGAGAGAGATGTCACTCTTAGAGCTCATGTTAGCATTATTTTTAAAACTCAGAGATTAACTAAAATATCAAGATGGAGTATTGTTTTGCAAATTTGACACAAAAGTCGTCTAGGTTTGAACTTCGCATTCAACCATTGGCTGTGAGATCACTAGACAGCGACTAATCCAATATATTATGCAAATGAGACAGGAGTATTTAACCTCATGCGATAGCATAATTATACTATTTTTGAAAGAAGATAGAGAGAGAGAAACACACAGGAAATGTAGAGTAGACGAGCTTAGTCCGACTTCGGGGGAAATTGCCAGAAGGTAGACATGAGTTTTTATAGTTATAGACTTCCACACAGTGTTTAATCAAATAGAGATGTGGAAGGAAGATTCAGAGAAAGATCAGTCAGGAAGACATAGTTTAGTTGAGAATTTTTCAAGTTAAATTTACAAGTTTTGTGCTCCAGAGAGCAATAGTAAGTAGATTAAGAGTAGCATAGAATAAGTCAAGACGTAGATATGGAATAGCAAGTGTAAAGCAAGACGAGTTGTAATATTTGATAAAGTGAAAGATAGCATAAGAAATATCACAGACAATATGTATTAAGAGATGTGTCAATAAATACCGTCAATAAATACTGTTGAACCCATCCAGACCAAGAATATTAATTTAAGAATTGGAAGTTGTACTTTTAGATGTAGTCCACTATATCCTCACTTGTACAACCGACGATCAAATAAACTTTATAAGGAAAATGTATAGTCTGTGATTGTTGACTTCATGAATCCATGTCAAGACATTATTAGTACGCCGTGCTGTGATATATGTGTAATAATTATGAAAATATACGAACTCTGCATCATCAAATATTCATTAGCAGTTTCCAGTCTAAGGATATTAATCTGAGGTAGGCTAAGTCGATGCTACCACACCTTCTGCTTATTTGTCTATCTCCAGTCTGTCTTAGGTGTTGATACATCATTATCTCCGTTGCAGCTTTCAATAAAATGAGGAAGATACTATGCAATACATTTTTGACAATAGAAACAAGAAAAACAGTTTTTAAATGTTATGCAGAGCCAGTATTAACATATGGATGTGAATGATGGACAATAGGACAACATACAAGAAAATCACTGGAGGCTGTAGAAATGTTTGTTTTACAGAATAATGTTAAGAACACAATGAATAGCTAAGAAATGTTAAAAAAAAAAACGTTCTGAAAGAAGCCAGAGCAAAAAGAGAGCAAATGTCCAATTTTTGGTTGGTTTGGTTATGGAAGGCCCCGGTATCATTGCAAACGAATTAAAATCCACAATTGCTCAACCGCCAGCGTAATCATCCGAATTAATATCTCATCTCCCAAACAAAGAAAGGTAACTGTAGTCACCATCGTAGCAGTCTCAGCACACGCCAAAAGACATAAGGCGAAACCCCGCAGAAAGTGAACACAGCCAACTGTTCCCTGTCACACGATATCATCATTCATCGTAAACATTTGGAATATCGAAACATGATCAAAACGGATGAGACACACAGCTCACGGTGTGCACAGAGCACTTAACGCAGTAGCTCGTGCAACAAGCCGGACTTGGAATATCTCTCTGCGTTCAGGACTCAATCAGAGTAAGGATTCCAGACTCTCATATGAAGTCAGCTGTCAGGCTAAGTGTGTTGATCGCCCCCACAGACAGAACATCACAATTAGAGTCTGTCAGATCCACTCTGACTGAACACCCGTTAATACGTTGCACTGTGTTCTGCGCCAGTGGCCCAGTGCATCCGATTTCAGCCAGCATTTTTTCAGGTTTGCTTTCCTTAGCCTTTGATTGTCCCCAATCTTCCTGCAAGGCAGCAGTTGATCTTTTCTGTCGGGGGATTCTGCCCTTAGATGGTCGGCCTTCCCAGGTTTACGAGCACCATCTGCCCGAGTCAGTAGAGGTGACTAACACAGACATGCGACTTGTAATATGAGGAAACTGCAACAAGGAACACATTTCATGCATAGCCTCCATTTGTTCCCGCCGCCTATCCCCATATACGGTAAGTCACGTCCTCCCGAAAATGATGATCATCGTAGCACTTGATGATGTTAGGCCATCGTTGATGACTCCAATTCCGAACATATAGACACACAGTCAGTCGTCAATTTATTCTTGTTGCACATCAAACAGCAGACCGTAAGATTTGCGCACGACCGGTTTAGGGAACCAATACGATGACGTAGGACACAATGTCGCCAAACTCATAATCTCGATACCTTTAGACTTATGTCTGATTACTCAAGTGTAAACAGTCTACGACGAACAATACACGAAGCAACTTCCCCAAAGAGACAAAACTGCGACTGACGAAGTAGTTTACATTAATGTGTAACGTGGAAATAACTTGCGTCAAAGAATCCCAATAACGGTCTTGAACAGCACTAATGTGACGTAAAGCACAGATGAAGTCTGGACGGTGGAATGTCTCACTCACAACTGATGACTTGGAATATGAGGAAACTGCAACAAGAAACACTTTTCATGCATAGCCTTCAATTGTTACCGCCGCCTATCCACAATATACCGGAAGTTCCAAAATTAGGGAGAAACAATCATCTTTTTTTGGCCATGTAATGAGAAGGGAACAGCTGGAATATATTGTAACAGCTGGACAAATTGAGGGACGAAGAGATAGAGGGAAGCAAAGAGAAAAGATACCAGACAGCTTAAGAGAAGACTCGACAGAAGGTCAACAACAGAAATGATAAATAGCTGTTGGTATCGAAATTGTGGAGTGACATGATCACCTATGTCAGCAGGCTTGATACTTTATGATGATGATGATGATGATGATCTCCCGTTGCTTCGAGTTTTGAATTATGTCTGTCTGGAAGCCTATTTTCTAGTATTTTCTAAGAGATATTCTCCTTTTTTCTTTAATTCTTTCCTCCACTTTTTAATTATTCCTTCCTTCCTTCCTTCCTTCCTTCCTTCCTTCCTTCCTTCCTTCCTTCCTTCCTTCCTTCCTTCCTTCCTTCCTTCCTTCCTTCCTTCCTCCTTCCTTCCTTCCTTCCTTCCTTCCTTCCTTCCTTCCTTCCTTCCTTCCTTCCTTCCTTCCTTCCTTCCTTCCTTCCTTCCTTCCTTCCTTCCTTCCTTCCTTCCTTCCTTCCTTCCTTCCTTCCTTCCTTCCTTCCTTCCTTCCTTCCTTCCTTCCTTCCTTCCTTCCTTCCTTCCCCTCCTTCCCTCCTTCCCTCTTCCCTCCCTCCCTCCCTCCCTCCCTCCCTCCTCCCTCCCTCCCTCCTCCCCTCCTTCCTTCCTTCCTTCCTTCCTTCCTTCCTTCCTTCCTTCCTTCCTTCCTTCCTTCCTTCCTTCCTTCCTTCCTTCCTTCCTTCCTTCCTTCCTTCCTTCCTTCCTTCCTTCCTTCCTTCCTTCCTTCCTTCCTTCCTTCTTGTCACTTTCACTCAGACATTTCTTCTGCTTTATTTCCCCCTTCCATATCGTCATTCCATGTACACACTTCTTTTATCTTTATCTTTATCTTCTCTCTAAACCTGCCCTCTGTTTGTATCGCAATGTGTCTGTTGTGTTTCATTTTCTTCTAAACGTCTGCTTTCTTTCTCTCTTAAACTGTTTGTCTCTCTTTCCTCCTCTCTCAAATTGCTGATTTTTTTTTCTATAGTTTTATCCTTCTTTCAACGCATTTCTTGCTCTCTCTCTCTCTCTCTCTCTCTCTCTCTCTCTCTCTCTCCTCCCCCGTTCCTTCTCTCACATTTGCTATCTTTCTTTAACCTCTCAAACGCCATCCAATAAATCTCGCAAGCCTGATCATTGATTTGGGTGGGGGAGGGGAAAGGGAAACCAGCCAAAGCTTGTGACGTTTTCAGCATTGCGAGCAGGAGCAGAGCTCCTCAGCGGAAAGGCTTGAGTAGGTGGGTGACATTCGTTCTACTATATGTATTCTTCTTCTTCTTCTGCTTTCCTTTCTCATTTGCCTTTCAGCGTCGAGGGGAGATATAATTTGCGGTCTTTTGCTCTTCTGTTCGCTTCTGCTGCTGTTATGTTTCCTTAAAAAAGTAAAAAAAAGTTTAGCCCCGTCACGCCAAGTGGCGTATATGGAATAAGGTGTTAGTGACCATACATTTTTTCAGACCTTCATCACATTATTTTTTGGGTAATGTGGTCGGTATTACGTCCGTGCCGCTTTACTTCCCAGAAAAAAAATCCGGTACCTATTTAAGGCTGGGTGAATCCAGAAGCCGTCGCTTGGAATCAAAACCTAGCTCTTGTCCTTTGTAGTCCAGTTCACTAACCACTGAGCTATCGCGGCTCGCGTTATGTTTCCTAGTGCTTCTAATATTCCATTGATCCATCTTTTTCGTGGTCGACCCTTGGGTCTGGTTTTCTCGCAACGTTTATTGATGGCTCGTTGTGTTATGTTTTTATCACTCTGCATTGTCACGTGGCCAAACCAGTTTATCTGATGTTTCTTTGTATATTCTATGGCGCAGGCTATTCCTATCTTTTTTCTCAGCTCTTCATTTCTGATCTTATCTCTCTGAACTACTGTGCGTTGTTGTATTATATTTTCATTCGCCCCACCCCTCCACTTTCTTTTCTTCAGTTTTCTTCTTCGTTTACTTTAGGGGGATTCTAAAAGGGTATCACGCTTACTGAGTTGAAGACGGGATAGATCAGCGGGGAAAAGTACAGGCCCACTCACCCCTGTTTGCTGTGGTCTAGTGCGCCATCATCATCATCATCACCATCATCATCATCATCATCACCATTATCATCATCACCATCATCATCATCATTATCATCATCACCATCATCATCATCACCATTATCATCATCACCATCATCATCACCATTATCATCATCATCACCATCATCGTCATCACCATCGTCACCATCATCATCACCATTATCATCATCATCACCATCATCATCATCACCATCGTCATCATCATCATCACCATCACCATTATCATCATCATCACCATCATCATCATCACCATCATCATCACCACCATCATCATCACCATCATCATCATCATCATCACCATCATCATCATCATCACCATCATCATCATCACCATCATCATCATCATCATCACCATCATCATCACCATCATCATCACCATCATCATCACCATCACCATCATCATCATCATCATCATCATCATCATCATCACCATCATCATCACCATCACCATCATCATCACCATCATCATCATCATCATCACCATCATCATCACCATCATCATCACCATCATCACTATCATCATCATCACCATCATCATCACCATCATCATCATCATCATCACTATCATCACCATCACCATCATCATCTTCTAGTTCCGTGTCCTTCTCAGAACATTACATCCACCACAGCCTGCCTGAAAGAATCTCTGTCTCTAACTAGATCTCCCACTTCCTCTGTCTTGACTCAAGTTCAAGGTCTCCTTGATGCCTTGAAACCACCTTTTTCTTGGTAGTTTCCCTACAACTATGTCTACCATTATTGCTTTCTCCAACCACCGAATTCTTCTTTTATTCTGACCAAAATATTAATTTTCCTGTGCAAGATATTGTTTATAGTAAATAATGAAGATTCATTGATTTTACGGAGATTAATGAAGATTATTCTCGTAGAAACTAATGAAGATTCACCTTGTACAAACTAATGAAGAGTCATCTCATAGAATGTAATGAAGTTTCATCTCATATAAACTAAAGAAGAGTCATCTCATAGAATGTAATGAAGTTTCAACTCGTATAAACTAAAGAAGAGTCATCTCATAGAATGTAATGAAGTTTCATCTCGTATAAACTAATGAAGAGTCATCTCATAGAATGTAATGAAGTTTCATCTCGTAGAAACTAATGAAGAGTCATCTCATATAATCAAATGAAGTTTCATCTCATATAAACTAATGAAGAGTCATCTCATAGAATGTAATGAAGTTTCATCTTGTATAAACTAATGAAGAGTCATCTCATAGAATCTAATGAAGTTTCATCTTGTATAAACTAATGAAGATTCGTCAAATAAAAACTGATGATCTGACTTGACTTAATCCCCTTACATGTGAGCTGACTTAATTAGCGGTGAAGCTAGCTGCTCTTTACACCGTGTTGATTGCCACAATTAGTTACATGTTTTGGGGACTTCCAGTCAATATGACAGATAGACGACAGGAACCATTGAGGCTCAGTCTGAAAAGTGTTCCTTGTTGCAGTTTCCTCATATTCCAAGTCCGGCTTGCTGCTGGAGCTACTGAGTTTAGTGCTTTGTGCACACCGTGAGCTGTGTTTTTCATCCAGATCGTGTTTCGATATTCTGATTGCTTACGATGAATGATGATACGTTTGACAGTTCAGGAAAAGGACAGTTCAGCTTCGTTCACTTTCGGTGACGCTTGGCCTTATGTCTTTTGGCGTGTGATGTTGCTGACATGATGGGGACTATAACTGCCTTTCTTTGTATGGATTCTTCAGTGAGATTAGTTTTAATTCGGATGATTCCACTGGCACGGGCGGTTGAGAAATTATGGATTTTAATTCGTTTGCAGTAATACAGGGGGCCTTCGACTAACCATAAGTGCATTATTGCACAACAACATGTTAATGGTTACCGAGTTCGTTGTGTCTATCTAGAACTATTCACACTTTTCTTAACTTTGTGTTCTGTTTTCACTGATACCGGGGCCTACGACTAACCATAACCGTAAGTTGCATGTCTTTTTTTTTAAAACTTGGGTCAAAAAAAGTGTATGAAATGGCAGGTTGGGTTGGGAGGGTCTGTCTTCGTAGTGTAGTTAGGTTCGGACAGTGTCGCAACAAGTGGTCGACAGATAGTAGTTGATTATGGCAGTGCCTGCACTTAGGATTATGCATGGGTTCTAACTTGTGCAGGTGTTGGTTGATGGGAGCATGTCCTGGTCTCATCTGGAAAATCAGGCTTTGATCTCTTCTCTTCAGAATTTTGTTTGAGTCCTGTGGGTCTGACTTATTTTGGTGTTTGAACAATGAGCGGCCTGTTGTGACAGTGGCCAACTGTTTTAGCCACTCTTGTTTATAGTTGGTTCTGAGGATATAGAAACAAATGAAGATTCATCTACTAAAAATTAATATAGATTGATCGTGTAGAAACAAATGAAGATTCATCTACTAAAAATTAATATAGATTGATCGTGTAGAAACAAATGAAGATTCATCTACTAAAAATTAATATAGATTCATCGCGTAGAAACAAATGAAGATTCATCTACTAAAAACTAATAAAGATTCATCGTGTAGAAACAAATGAAGATTCATCTACTAAAAACTAATAAAGATTCATCGCGTAGAAACAAATGAAGATTCATCTACTAAAAACTACTAAAGATTCATCGTCTAGAAACAAATGAAGATTCATCTACTAAAAACTAATGAAGATTCATCATGTAGAAACAAATTAAGATTCATCTACTAAAAATTAATATAGATTGATCATGTAGAAACAAATGAAGATTCATCTACTAAAAATTAATATAGATTGATCATGTAGAAACAAATGAAGATTCATCTACTAAAAATTAATATAGATTGATCGTGTAGAAACAAATGAAGATTCATCTACTAAAAACTAATAAAGATTCATCGTCTAGAAACAAATGAAGATTCATCTACTAAAAACTAATGAAGATTCATCATGTAGAAACAAATTAAGATTCATCTACTAAAAACAAATAAAGATTCATCGCGTAGAAACAAATGTAGATTCATCTACTAAAAACTAATAAAGATTCATCGCGTAGAAACAAATGAAGATTCATCTACTAAAATTCATCTACTAAAAAGTAATAAAGATTCATCGCGTAGAAACAAATGAAGATTCATCTCGTCTTCCCTTGAATACCCCCACCCGCTGCCGTCCTTGACAAACAAGTCTGGGTAAGCGAGTGTGGATAATATTAAAGTCAAATGTCATACTGAAGGCGGATGTATTGGGCCGAAGGTGAAGCTATCACCACTTACAGTGTAATCTATGAAACAGTATGACCTATAATTTCTCTTTTAAGTGCAATCGGAGCGGTAACCGTCGAGCAAACACATCAAAAATGGAAGATGCGGAATATTAGATGATAAACCTATATATCAATAAACCTATAATCAGTAGCCTTTTAGACCTTTTTCGTGTTACACAATTTGTTGGCGGGCCCTTTCTATTACACAAACATCTGAACTCTCCTATTATACAAACATCCGGACCTTCCTAGTATACAAACATCTGGTCCATTCCTATTATACAAATATCTGGTCCTTTCCTATTATACAAACATTAGGGCCTTCCCATTATACAAACACCTGACCCTTCCTCTTATACAAACATCTGAACCCTTACTATTATACAAACATCTGGACCCTTCCTATTATACAGACATCTGGACCCTTCCTATTATACAAACATCTGGACCCTTCCTATTATACAAACATCTGGACCCTTCCTATTATACAAACATCTGAACCCCTCCTATTATACAAACATCTGGACCCTTCCTATTATACAAACATCTGAACCCTCCTATTATACAAACATCTGGACCCTTCCTATTATACAAACATCTGAATCCCTCCTATTATACAAACATCTGAACCCCTCCTATTATACAAACATCTGGACCCTTCCTATTATACACACATCTGAACCCTTCCTATTATACAAACATCTGAACCCTCCTATTATACAAACATCTGGACCCTTCCTATTATACAAACATCTGAACCCCTCATATTATACAAACATCTGAACCCTTCCTATTATACAAACAATTGGACCCCTCATATTATACAAACATCTGGACCCTTCCTATCATACAAACTTCTGAACCCATCCTGTTATAATACAAACTTTTTGACAATACCGAGAATCCAAACCACCCACGTGACATACTATGAGCGCTATCTTCTCGGCGATCACTTTATGCATTAAATCAACAAGTTGTAACTAATTAATTATATCATGGAAGTAAAGTGCTGATGACGTGTACATCACGCTTTGTTCAGCACGTATCTTTAACTATTACCTCTACGTGTAGAGTGTGGAGATAGCAAGTTGAAGGCCTGTTTATCTGTTTGAATGAAATCAGCTGTAATAGGCCCACATGCCACATGCACTTTCATGGAATAATTATTCATATTTTGTTTTGGCTGTCAACCATTTTTCATTGTTTGTTTCCTTTGGTCTGATTAGATCCTACCTGCCCTCTTGTCTGTTAATCTTTTAACCAGACTCTACGTAAATCCTAGCCACCGTCTGTCCCGCCATTCTTTCCGACATGTTTTTTTAGAGCTGTGTCGTGTTTTCTGGTTTGGATTGTTGTGTTTAATGTGTATAGCTTGATTGCTATACCTGATGAAGGTTTTTGCCGAAACGTTGTAGGTTGTTTCCTCTTTCTAGTCTAGCTGCCCAATATTATTTTATGTTACGTATATGTTAATCATTTTTCTAACTACTATTTCATGTCGTCTCTTTAACCCTGATGTTTAATAAAAGAAAGAGAGCGTCACCACCAATAAAATTCACAGTAAAAAGGGGTTGTGTCATCCTGGCTATTGTTTACACAGTAACCAAGCAGCGAGGTGCGGATGCGGTCGCGACCAAACTAACCTCACTGTGTTATTTTCAACAACAATTTCAATGACGTCATCGAAGTCACGTAACTTCATTTGTTAAACAGCCCCGTCGTGTGGCATAGCAACAAGAATAACAGCAGGAACAATCATAAAGTAGTTTAGTGGTACGGACGCAATAGAATACCATTTGTTCTATTACTTTGTGCAAGCTAGCAATGCATTATTTATAATCAATATAAATAAAAAAAAAACGGAAAATTATAAAAATACTAGCAAATTAAGGTTTACAGTATTGTATTTCTATTTCTATTATTCTGTTTCTATATATGTCAATAGAAGTGAGAAAGAGAGTTCGTCGGTGCTATGTAGAGCCAATTCTGACCTATGGAAGCGAATCATGTACTGTAGATAGACAAATAAAAAGACGATATTAGGCCAGAGATGGGATTTCTCAGAAGAATGTTGAAAGCTCCCTGGACAACTAAAAAGACCAGCGAGGACATAATCAAAGAAGCATAAAAAAAGGAGCCCCTAAAAAACATCAGAAAGAAGCAATCAGCATTTTTCGGGCATATCATGAGAAGAGGAAAGTTGGAATACTTGGTTACAACTAGCAAAATACAGGGAAAGAGAGATGGCCAGATTGACAGTCTGCTTCCGGGAGTACCGCTGCGAGATGGAGCAGGATTTTGGCCAGTTGGTGTTTGCCAATCCTGACGAATACATTCTGCTGGTTCGCTGACTTCACGTAGCTCAATTGTCGGATTGGCGTCTTGACCCGCCACCCCACTGGCGAAGTCCCTAGAAACTAGAAGTACATTTCGCTTGCTAGTTCGTTTTCCCCTGGCTGCCGCATGCATTGGGGTCTCTCGCCGTACAGAAAGATAACTCCGTCTTCGCAGGTACTCATATTTTTTCTGACCACGAGTAATTGACGTTTCAAGCCAAGCCTCACTGCTGAGACCAGAGGTGTTTGCCGCAGAGAGAAGTCATCAATAAAAATCCCAACTGGTGCAGACGGGATTTAAACTCACAATCTTCTCTCTCCCGAGACCGGCATCTTTCCTCAAGACCAACTGTCTTGAATATCCTGTACTGATGAATATAGCAATTGTTGTTACCAGCGTTTATTTTTTTTTTGGATGGAACTACATCACACATTAATTTTTTGTTTTTATTTATGAAACTGTGCCCCTTATGCTCGGACATCAGCGCTCTTTTGTATCTTTATTTGAATACAAAGAAACATCGATGTTCCCATCACGAGCACAACTCTGCAGTTACAAAACAGTAAATATTTATAAAGCAATGTAGTGGCTATAAACACAAACACCTTTATTCAAGTATGTTTTCTCCGTGACTCGATGAGTAGGCTCCGGAAAATAATCGAAGGGGTTACGAACGTAGGCAATGAGTGGTTGGTGTCACTAATGAACTACGAACTGATTGGGAACTGATTTCATTTTCGTTCCTTCCTAGACACCCCAGCTTGGGACAAGACAAACAAGCTTACAGCCTTGCCTGAACAGCTGCCGTGGTAAGGCGGACGTGCAATGGACTGTGTTGACTTTCAGAATGCCATCAGGAAGGGAGAGCGCGCTTATGACTCAATTAACGACCAATAATCACTGGAGATGCTAGAAGGGACCCCTACGCTGGGAGACACATATGAAGAACTAATAAACACAAAACTTGGATCGTCGTTTTCCACACACTAAGTGAATACTGTGGATAAGCTCTGAGCATGTATGGACGCGTCTGATATGCAATGAAGATCATCCATCAACTAAACTAATCTAATTAGTTACAAATCAAGTGAGTCTAATGTATAGATGGATATGACCAACTGCCCACGAGAGACATTTATTATATTTCAGTGACCACAATAGAATGTAGTTTGAACTCAAGATGGGTACCATCGATCAGTGTCTGCAGGTATGATATAAAGACACGTCTTTCAAGACTTCATGAGAAAACATGGTCCACGTCCACAAACTTGTAAGATAAGCTGTATGGCGGAAATGAATCCTGAAGCAGACAGCAGACTTACTGGGAAACATGGAAATCCACAGAAATTAGGTTAAATACAAAAATAAAAATTTCCAACTCCAATGTTAAGTCAGTCTTATAATATGCCGTGAAAACACGGAGAACAACAAACATGACAATCATGAAGATACAAACCTTAATTAATGGATGCTTGCGCAGAATACAGGGATGAAAATGGCAGGACAAAATCATTATCATAGAATTATGGAAAAGTACCTGTCAGATACTTGTGGATAAGGAGCTACAGCGAAGACGATAGGACCACACACTGCAGAAGCCAACTAAGAGTATTCACAACATACTCTTTTGTGGAATCCCCAAGGAAAAAGACAAAGAGAAAGACCAAAATATTCTTGAAGAAGACAGATGGAAGCAGATATGAAAATGATGGGGAAGACATGTAATGAACTTAAAAGAATGACAGGAAAAGAACGGCTTGGAAAGGTTTGTTGAAGTTTCACAGGGAGCTGAAAGGTAGAAGAAGAAGAAGACTGCATAAGAGATTCAGTGGACCGGATGCCTAGAGGTAAAAAGTCGAAAGGTCCCGGGGTTCGAATCCCGCCTAAGGAGGAGGGAATTTTTCACTTCAAATTCGTGGTTTGCTCGTTTCTTCGTGGGCGACCCAGCCGCTGGTAGAAATGGATACCAAGGTAGTACTCTGGGAAGATGAGGAATGTCGTCTCGCATTGTGAGTTTCGATGCTTGAAGCGACACATTCCAGAAGTCTCCGAACACTGTTGGATAGGCGATCGAGCACGAATGGATGAAAACTCGCGTGCTAAGACGTCAATTCATGTCACGTACTTAACCTTTCCCTCCCTTTGTCTCTGGGTAGTGAAATCTGATGTCTAGCTTTCTCTGATAACGGCGAAAAAAGGAGATCTCGTGGGCGTTAAATAACCCTTGCCAGTTAAAAGTCGAAAAGAGTAGGCCGAAATAATTGTCGTTGCCCCGGGCAAACAATTCTTAAGCAAATCTATCCATGCCGAGTTCACACAGCCTCTGGAAATAGATAATATATGGGAAATCTTAATATCATTATCATATCGATGGTTCATTTGGTTATGGGCACAGCTCACAAACTAATTGATCCCCGTTCGATCGCTAATATAACTGATGGATCTTATGTTATTAAGAACAATAAATAAAAATGTGTTAAGCTTTGCGAGCCTTATCCATTAAAAAAAACCATGTGGAAGAACACGCAAACTTGTAATTTTAGCACTATACACATGAATGTGTTGTTATATGTGTACTTTTTTCAGTTGTGTTACATTTATATATCTGTATTATTTAATTCATCAATGTTTAATTGTAAATATTTGTATGTGTGACATGTGTTGTCTACGTTGCTGTTGTATTAAAATAAATGTATGTTTTATTGTGAAAAAATAAAATTGTATAGAAAAGTAACATATTTTTTTTTTTTTTGACTTGCTTTAATTTGTTTTTTTTTTAAAATTATTATTTTAGACTATTCTATTTGGTGTATTATAATAATCAAAGAACATTCAGTCCCAACTGGTGCAGACGGGATTTAAACTCACAATCTTCTCTCTCCCGAGACCGGCATCTTTCCTCAAGACCAACTGTCTTGAATATCCTGTACTGATGAATATAGCAATTGTTGTTACCAGCGTTTATTTTTTTTTTTTTGGATGGAACTACATCACACATTAATTTTTGTTTTTATTTATGAAACTGTGCCCCTTATGTTCGGACATCAGCGCTCTTTGTATCTTATTTGAATACAAAGAAACATCGATGTTCCCATCACGAGCACAACTCTGCAGTTACAAAACAGTAAATATTTATAAAGCAATGTAGTGGCTATAAACACAAACACCTTTATTCAAGTATGTTTTCTCCGTGACTCGATGAGTAGGCTCCGGAAAATAATCGAAGGGGGTTACGAACGTAGGCAATGAGTGGTTGGTGTCACTAAAGAACTACGAACTGATTGGGAACTGATTTCATTTTCGTTCCTTCCTAGACACCCCAGCTGGGACAAGACAAACGAGCTTACAGCCTTGCCTGAACAGCTGCCGTGGTAAGGCGGACGTGCAATGGACTGTGTTGACTTTCAGAATGCCATCAGGAAGGGAGAGCGCGCTTATGACTCAATTAACGACCAATAATCACTGGAGATGCTAGAAGGGACCCCTACGCTGGGAGACACATATGAAGAACTAATAAACACAAAACTTGGATCGTTGTTTTCCACACACTAAGTGAATACTGTGGATAAGCTCTGAGCATGCATGGACGCGTCTGATATGCAATGAAGATCATCCATCAACTAAACTAATCTAATTAGTTACAAATCAAGTGAGTCTAATGTATAGGATGGATATGACCAACTGCCCATGAGAGAAAATTATTATATTTCAGTGACCACAATAGAATGTAGTTTGAACTCAAGATGGGTACCATCGATCAGTGTCTGCAGGTATGATATAAAGACACGTCTTTCAAGACTTCTCCAACACGGAGACTTCATGAGAAAACATGGTCCACGTCCACTAACTTGTAAGATAAGCTGTATGGCGGAAATGAATCCCTGAAGCAGACAGCAGACTTACTGGGAAACATGGAAATCCACAGAAATTAGGTTAAATACAAAAATAAAAATTTCCAACTCCAATGTTAAGTCAGTCTTATAATATGGCGTGAAACACGGAGAACAACAAACATGACAATCATGAAGATACAAACCTTAATTAATGGATGCTTGCGCAGAATACAGGGATGAAAATGGCAGGACAAAATCATTATCATAGAATTATGGGAGAGTACCTGTCAGATACTTGTGGATAAGGAGCTACAGCGAAGACGATGGCGCTGGATAGGACCACACACTGCAGAAGCCAACTGAGAGTATTCACAACATACTCTTTTGTGGAATCCCCAAGGAAAAAGACAAAGAGAAAGACCAAAAATATTCTTGGAGAAGACAGATGGAAGCAGAGATGAAAATGATGGGGAAGACATGTAATGAACTTAAAAGAATGACAGGAAAAGAACGGCTTGGAAAGTGTTTGTTGAAGCTTCACAGGGAGCTGAAAGGTAGAAGAAGAAGAAGACTGCATAAGAGATTCAGTGGACCGGATGGCCTAGAGGTAAAAAGTCGAAAGGTCCCGGGGTTCGAATCCCGCCTAAGGAGGAGGGAATTTTCCACTTCAAATTCGTGGTTTTTCTCGTTTCTTCGTGGGCGACCCAGCCGCTGGCAGAAATGGATACCAAGGTAGTACTCTGGGAAGATGAGGAATGTCGTCTCGCATTGTGAGTTTCGATGCTTGAAGCGACACATTCCAGAAGTCTCCGAACACTGTTGGATAGGCGATCGAGCACGAATGGATGAAAAACTCGCGTGCTAAGACGTCAATTCATGTCACGTACTTAACCTTTCCCTCCCTTTGTCTCTGGGTAGTGAAATCTGATGTCTAGCTTTCTCTGATAAACGGCGAAAAAAGGAGATCTCGTGGGCGTTAAATAACCCTTGCCAGTTAAAAGTCGAAAAGAGTAGGCCGAAATAATTGTCGTTGCCCCGGGCAAACAATTCTTAAGCAAATCTATCCATGCCGAGTTCACACAGCCTCTGGAAATAGATAATATATGGGAAATCTTAATATCATTATCATATCGATGGTCATTTGGTTATGGGCACCAGCTCACAAACTAATTGATCCCCGTTCGATCGCTAATATAACTGATGGATCTTATGTTATAAGAACAATAAATAAAAATGTGTTAAGCTTTGCGAGCCTTATCCATTAAAAAAACCATGTGGAAGAACACGCAAACTTGTAATTTTAGCACTATACACATGAATGTGTTGTTATATGTGTACTTTTTTCAGTTGTGTTACATTTATATATCTGTATTATTTAATTCATCAATGTTTAATTGTAAATATTTGTATGTGTGACATGTGTTGTCTACGTTGCTGTTGTATTAAAATAAATGTATGTTTTATTGTGAAAAAATAAAATTGTATAGAAAAGTAACATATTTTTTTTTTTTTTGACTTGCTTTAATTGTTTTTTTTTTTTTAAATTATTATTTTAGACTATTCCTATTTGGTGTATTATAATAATCAAAGAACATTCAGTCCCAACTGGTGCAGACGGGATTTAAACTCACAATCTTCTCTCTCCCGAGACCGGCATCTTTCCTCAAGACCAACTGTCTTGAATATCCTGTACTGATGAATATAGCAATTGTTGTTACCAGCGTTTATTTTTTTTTTTGGATGGAACTACATCACACATTAATTTTTTGTTTTTATTTATGAAACTGTGCCCCTTATGTTCGGACATCAGCGCTCTTTTGTATCTTTATTTGAATACAAAGAAACATCGATGTTCCCATCACGAGCACAACTCTGCAGTTACAAAACAGTAAATATTTATAAAGCAATGTAGTGGCTATAAACACAAACACCTTTATTCAAGTATGTTTTCTCCGTGACTCGATGAGTAGGCTCCGGAAAATAATCGAAGGGGGTTACGAACGTAGGCAATGAGTGGTTGGTGTCACTAAAGAACTACGAACTGATTGGGAACTGATTTCATTTTCGTTCCTTCCTAGACACCCCAGCTTGGGACAAGACAAACGAGCTTACAGCCTTGCCTGAACAGCTGCCGTGGTAAGGCGGACGTGCAATGGACTGTGTTGACTTTCAGAATGCCATCAGGAAGGGAGAGCGCGCTTATGACTCAATTAACGACCAATAATCACTGGAGATGCTAGAAGGGACCCCTACGCTGGGAGACACATATGAAGAACTAATAAACACAAAACTTGGATCGTTGTTTTCCACACACTAAGTGAATACTGTGGATAAGCTCTGAGCATGTATGGACGCGTCTGATATGCAATGAAGATCATCCATCAACTAAACTAATCTAATTAGTTACAAATCAAGTGAGTCTAATGTATAGGATGGATATGACCAACTGCCCATGAGAGAAATTTATTATATTTCAGTGACCACAATAGAATGTAGTTTGAACTCAAGATGGGTACCATCGATCAGTGTCTGCAGGTATGATATAAAGACACGTCTTTCAAGACTCTCCAACACGGAGACTTCATGAGAAAACATGGTCCACGTCCACTAACTTGTAAGATAAGCTGTATGGCGGAAATGAATCCCTGAAGCAGACAGCAGACTTACTGGGAAACATGGAAATCCACAGAAATTAGGTTAAATACAAAAATAAAAATTTCCAACTCCAATGTTAAGTCAGTCTTATAATATGGCCGTGAAACACGGAGAACAACAAACATGACAATCATGAAGATACAAACCTTAATTAAGGATGCTTGCGCAGAATACAGGGATGAAAATGGCAGGACAAAATCATTATCATAGAATTATGGAGAGTACCTGTCAGATACTTGTGGATAGGAGCTACAGCGAAGACGATGGCGCTGGATAGGACCACACACTGCAGAAGCCAACTGAGAGTATTCACAACATACTCTTTTGTGGAATCCCCAAGGAAAAAGACAAAGAGAAAGACCAAAATATTCTTGGAGAAGACAGATGGAAGCAGAGATGAAAATGATGGGGAAGACATGTAATGAACTTAAAAGAATGACAGGAAAAGAACGGCTTGGAAAGTGTTTGTTGAAGCTTCACAGGGAGCTGAAAGGTAGAAGAAGAAGAAGACTGCATAAGAGATTCAGTGGACCGGATGGCCTAGAGGTAAAAAGTCGAAAGGTCCCGGGGTTCGAATCCCGCCTAAGGAGGAGGGAATTTTCCACTTCAAATTCGTGGTTTCCTCGTTTCTTCGTGGGCGACCCAGCCGCTGGCAGAAATGGATACCAAGGTAGTACTCTGGGAAGATGAGGAATGTCGTCTCGCATTGTGAGTTTCGATGCTTGAAGCGACACATTCCAGAAGTCTCCGAACACTGTTGGATAGGCGATCGAGCACGAATGGATGAAAACTCGCGTGCTAAGACGTCAATTCATGTCACGAACTTAACCTTTCCCTACCTTTGTCTCTGGGTAGTGAAATCTGATGTCTAGCTTTCTCTGATAACGGCGAAAAAAGGAGATCTCGTGGGCGTTAAATAACCCTTGCCAGTTAAAAGTCGAAAAGAGTAGGCCGAAATAATTGTCGTTGCCCCGGGCAAACAATTCTTAAGCAAATCTATCCATGCCGAGTTCACACAGCCTCTGGAAATAGATAATATATGGGAAATCTTAATATCATTATCATATCGATGGTCATTTGGTTATGGGCACCAGCTCACAAACTAATTGATCCCCGTTCGATCGCTAATATAACTGATGGATCTTATGTTATTAAGAACAATAAAGAAAAATGTGTTAAGCTTTGCGAGCCTTATCCATTAAAAAAAACCATGTGGAAGAACACGCAAACTTGTAATTTTAGCACTATACACATGAATGTGTTGTTATATGTGTACTTTTTCAGTTGTGTTACATTTATATATCTGTATTATTTAATTCATCAATGTTTAATTGTAAATATTTGTATGTGTGACATGTGTTGTCTACGTTGCTGTTGTATTAAAATAAATTTATGTTTTATTGTGAAAAAATAAAATTGTATAGAAAAGTAACATATTTGTTTGTTTTATTTGACTTGCTTTAATTTGTTTTTTTTTTTTAATTATTATTTTAGACTATTCCTATTTGGTGTATTATAATAATCAAAGAACATTCAGTCCCAACTGATCATCCCTACAATGAGTATTCTGTTATTGCATCATAGGTCAAAATATATTTTTAGTAACTCATCAGGTATTGCATCAGAGATCAGTTCTATTTTTAGTAACTCATCATCCCCATTATAGGGGGACTGAGTAACACAATCTCTTTTTGTGAAAATGTCAGAATTCAAAGCTGGAGCAAAACATTCTTATTACAATCGCAGGCCTACTACAGGACAATCCTCATCATCAGTGTGAGGGGTATCGTGGCCTGGTAAACAATATTGTAATGCAGTAACAAATGCTGTGTGGTTACCAAACTTTTGTTAGGGAAAATATAAAAACTCTCACATATAAAAAATACTTGGTAAGCTCTTAAAGAGCATAGCTGTTGCGAAGTAGAGTCCACAGTATTGTATCTTCTTCGTTAGAGAGGACTAGAAAATTTTCCAAACCACATTCTTTTAGTAACCACTCTCCAAATTCTCTTCCGATGATAACACCGGTCCAAATACCAAAATCCTTCTCTAAAGCACAAATGATGGAATCAGAATCGAACATGTCTTTGACATAATTCTTATCTAATTGATAGGCGAGGGCATATAGAACGACAAGGCGACCGAAATTGTGAATTCGGTCTGAAAGTATCTCGATAACGATGGTTACAAACGTGGCGTAAATATCATGACCACCGACTCTCTGAGTTATTCCAGTAAATAACAGATCGTTTCTCTCCGATAATGTATATACTAGTATAGCCATCGCTATATGTATTTATAAGACTTGTAATGTTTCTTACACGTCTTATCATATGTATGAATAATATCAACACCCAAACAAACTCATTCATAAGTTTATCCAAACACATTCTATGGCTTTTTGACCAGAAACGCCCACGATCCTCGATGAGAACCCGACCAATTCAATTACTTTGAGATGGAACTGGAACCGTTTCCAAAGTTACTCTCTTCTGGAATTGATTAATCACTCTGCCTTTCATACTAATGCTCTTTTTTGATTGGTTATAATCCAGATGTCAGTCATTTCTTTGCTCCGGCGCCCATGCTAATGCTTTTTTCTGATTGGTTAATTCAAATGTCTGTCATACTCAGTCCCTGATTGGTTAATTTATAGATCTGTTACCAGATTATATTTAAACTAGACCCATGAGGAATTTCATGTTATAAATGTGGTTGATTCAAGGAAGCTTATTTTCATACTACTGTTCAGTCTAGCGGATTGAGACTATATTTTAAGCTGTAAGTTGGAATATTTTTGTTTTCTATTAAAATATGTTAAGGCTTATCGATAAAAGGTTATTCAATTTTATTGATGTGTTTAAAGTAGGTATGATAAGAATTGTTGAGATTGTTGTTTAATGTATTCAAACTAGGTATGTTAAATATGTTTGATGAAAGGGTTATTGGATTTTCTCCAGATGGTTTCTCATAATGAGGTATTTTCTGGTGAACATCTGTGTCCATTGTGTTCAAAGAAGTTTAAATGGCGCAGTGGTTTGTTGGAGCACACTCGATAACCTACATACAGCCATCATGCCACACTAGACAACATACATACAATCATCATGACACACCTGACACCCTACATACAGACATCAAGACACACTAGACAACCTACATACAACCATCATACCACACTAGATAACCTACATACAGCCATCACGACACACTAGACAACCGGCATACAGACCTCATGACACACTCGACAACCTAAATACAACCATCATGACACACTAGATAACCTACATACATCCATCACGACACACTAGACAACCGACATACACCCATCACGACACACTAGACAACCTACATACAGCCCTCATGCTACACTAGACAACCTACATACACCCATCATGACACACTAGACAACCTACATACACCCATCACGACACACCAGACAACCTACATACAACGACATGACATCTGTGACTGCTACAACGACATGACACCTGTGACTGCTACAACGACATGACACCTGTGACTGCTACAACGCCATGACATACGTGTCTGATACAACGACATGACACCTGTGACTGCTACAACGACATGACACCTGTGACTGCTACAACGACATGACACCTGTGACTGCTACAACGACATGACACCTGTGACTGCTACAACGACATGACACCTGTGACTGCTACAACGCCATGACATACCTGTCTGATACAACGACATGACACCTGTGACTGCTACAACGCCATGACATACCTGTCTGATACAACGACATGACACCTGTGACTGCTACAACGCCATGACATACCTGTCTGATACAACGACAAGACACCTGTGACTGCTACAACGCCATGACATACCTGTCTGATACAACGACATGACACCTGTGACTGCTACAACGCCATGACATACCTGTCTGATACAACGACATGACACCTGTGACTGCTACATCGACATGACATGGAAAACAGTTCTCAAGCTCACTAAAGTCGATCGATACTAGGGAGTGTTCTCTGGGTCTTCTCCCCCTTTGATGGTTATGACGTTACCCCTGACCTTCCCACGGAACTTTTGTCCCTAGCCTTTTCCTGTTTTCTACTTTAATGTCACTGTTTAGGCTTCTTAAGAAAACTTCTTGTTGACCTAGTTGGTTTTGTCGCTGAAACTCGATGATGAGGATGGTCTAGACTCGTGCGTATTTCCACATAAATTCCATTCAGCTGTTCAATTCAGTAAAATACTTAGTCACTAAGTCCAAAAAGTTAATCGTAGAAACCACTCAAGTAGATTACGCCTATGAAATTTCGTTACGGTCAGCTATTAAACTCACTAGCACGACCTTGGACATTAGTTGTCCAAACACTGAGTAAGTTGTATATTACAATTAGTCTCAAAGAAATTTTAGGTCTACAATAAAGTTGTCATGAATAAAAATAACTATAAGACTCTGTCATATCTCTACTACACATGAAAAAGTCACGCCCCTGTCATAAGCCTCACTAAACGAAAGTATTACCAATCATGGCTACACGGAAGGAAGACGACCGTGGTCACTAGATGGATCAAATGTAAAGTCGATCACTTCCGTGAAATTCTAATATCTCCAACTCCACTACGCATGAAAGTTACGCCACTGTCAACCTATGATGAAATACCAACGTGTCCACTTATCAATCGAAGACGCTAATACAACTGAGAAAACCCTAATAAATAATTAGAATTTACTAAAAATTTTACACATGATGATAGTTAGGACTGTGTCTAAACGATTAATGAAAATATTCCTACAACACTAGAAAAAACCAAACACACTGAAAACACTTTATTCAAAGACTATACTTAAAGTTCACGCCCCTGTCACAACTCTACTAAGAAAAGTACTGCAAAGCATGAAAGTTACGCCCCCTGTTATAACTCTACAAAGAAAGTGCTAACAAACACGTAGGTTACACCCTGACATAACCCCACTAAAAGAATATCATAGTCCATTAATTTACCGTCTCTCTAAAACAACGCCACAACACTAGACAGCTGATAAACTCATTAGCGCATCTCATGTATACAACTAGGCTGGTTAAGAAACGAACAATTTCACAGAGAAACGGGGTCTTTGACGGAGTACATGTTAAAGTCATTAACGCGACACTTACACATACCTAGGCATGTGTAAGTGTTACGGACAAGCACTGAGTAAGTTGCTACCTTTAGATGCAAAGAAACGTTAGGAATATATTAAAAGTTATCTTGAATAAGACTGTTTTGAAAGAAAGTACAAACTTATGTCACCCCACCGATGACACATTTCACCCCTACTTTCATAAGTCCCCACCACGAGGAGAGATCATAATAGGTCACCCACCCCATTCCCACTTTGACGAGAGGTTAATGAGATGTCACGACGAGAGGTCACCACGACCGGCCGTGATAGACTCTCATATAGAGAACAAAAATCGGCGGGTAGATTCTCATATAGAGAAAACAAATCTGCGGGTAGATTCTCATATATAGAGAAAAAAAATCTTCGGGTAGACTCTCATATATAGAAAGAAAATCTGCGGGTAAGACTAATTATATAAGGAATAATCTGCGGGTAGTCGCTGGTTTTACCCGTCGTAAATGCCATATATTACTTCTACTTTAGTCCACATCGTAGCAGTCTCAGCACACGCTAAAGGACAAAAGGCGAAACCGCGCAGAAAGTGAACACAGCCAACTGTTCCCTGTCATACGATATCATCATTCATCGTAAACAATTGGAATATCCAAACATGATTAAAACGGATGAGACACACAGCTCACGGAGTGCACAGAGCACTTAACTCAGTAGCTCCTGCAACAAGCCGGACTTGGAATATGAGGAAACTGCAACAAGGAACACTTTTCATGGATAGCCTTCAAGTGTTCCCACCGCCTATCCACCATATACCGGAAGTTCACGTCCTCTTGAAAATGATGATCGTCATATTTTCTTTAAAATGTATAACGCTTGATGATGTTAGGCCATCGTTGTTGACTCCAATTCCGAACATATAGACACACAGTTAGTCGTCAGATTAACCCCATCGTACATCAAACAACAGACCGTAAGATTAGCGTACGGCCGGTCTATGGATGTTCGATGAGCCATTACGATGACGCAGCACACAACAATGTCGTAAACACAACAATTTCGCTCCCTTTAGATTCCTGATTACTTTAGTGAATGCAGCCTACGACGAACAAAACATGGTGCAAATTCTCCAAAGAGATAAAACTGCGGCTGGCGAAGCAGTTCATATAAATGAGTAACATGTAAATAACTTGCATCAAGCAATTCCAACAACGGTCATAAACAGCACCAATGTGACGTAAAGCGCAGATCAACCCTACCCGGTGGAAGGTCGCATTCAAAGCACTTGATTTCTCAAAAAGTGACTGTTGCCGGCGTACGACTCCGCTTTAACAGTGCAGATGTAATAAGTAGATTATCATTTTGACTTTAGCGCAGAAAAGTGCAATGGAGAACCAAAATTAATCAGACTCCGAATGCACTTTCTGCAGCGATCGAGAGAACGTGACTTGGGCTTTTCCCCGTCCACATAGTTCTTGGATGTTGCTTGTACTAGGTGCTTATTATCATCATGTTGTGTGTTTTTGCCTAGTCAATAAGATTGTTACCTCTTTCATTTCTCTCACCTAAGCCATAATAACCAACTACTTTTTTGACGCTTTCCTTTTGTACTTTTGCATTGAGATCCCCTAGAACTATGGTGTTTTCATGTGTTTTGGATTGACAAAGTGCTATCTTAAGCTCGTGGTAAAATTTAACAACTGTTTCCTCTAGAATGTTCGCCTTTGGTGCACAAACGTGTATGATATAATGAAAAGTCATATAATATATATATAAGATGGTCATATGACCATCCAATATTAATTAATATATAAGCAATGCCAATATCACTACAATAATATGAACATGTCACTTAGCCGTAATGAAGCATAAGCATATGATGTAGAAAAAATGTGAAACTATAATTAATAGTGGCGGGAATATAATTATATATCGTGGAAATAATACTGTTAAACATATTTTGTAATAAATAATAGTTATAAATGGTAAAGAAAACAAGAAACTTTAATGGGAATGTAAATAGTCAAAATAGCAAGCATACATAAAATCGATACACACACCACAAGTTTAGTTACCAGGGTCAAATTGTGAAAGAGCAAAATAAGGACCAAAAAAAAAAAAAATACAAGAGGAGTATGTGCTGGTTTATCGGTTCTGGATATCGTCGTTCTGGAGCCGATCATTTGCCCAAGGTTTCTAATGACGTATATTAAAGACAAAGGAGCCGCGGTAGCTCAGTGGTTAGTGAACTAGACTACAAAGGATAAGAGGTAGGGTTCGATCCCAACCGACGGATTCGGGTTCATCCAGCCTTAAATGTGCACCGGATTTTTTTCTGGGAAAGTAAAGCGGCACGGGCGTAATACCGACCACATTACCCCAAAACTCATGTGCTGAAGGTCTGTAAAATGTAGGGTCACTAACACCATATTCCCTATACGCCACTTGGCGTGACGGTGCTGTTTACTTTTTTTTTTTTTTTTTTTTCACTTTATATTAAAGAAAATAAGAGTAGATAACATCAGAGAATTGACAGGAATGTCTTATGTTGTATCGCAGAGAGCTGCTCTAAATCGTGACGATTGGAAGCAAATTGTGAAAATGTCTTGTATGGGTCCCCCAACAATCTATAAGGTAATTGATTAATTGATTGAATGGTGTTTTATAAATGCTTCCATGATTTTTAAGATTCCATTCTGTTTTGTGTATTTTCTCGCACAGCTTATGAATTATACATTTTGCCAATATATTTTGGTCACGAATACGTGATAAATGATAGAAATGCCACTCATTGAACCAATGGGAAGTCAACAACCAAAACAATACCTAGCATGTATGAATTTAATAATATGGATAAGACCAACAAAACGGATGCAGAAAATGGAAGTATAGGAGACTGTTGGCCTGAGTTTGCTCTCCAGCAAGGCAGGCAAGTGTCTCTGCTAGGAATTGAGTTTTACCAGACTGATGATATTTTCTTATCGGTGATGGCAACAAGTGTTCCTTCGCTCAAGTTCGCCAGGATTAATGTGATCATTCTAATGGCGTACATAGGAGTGGCGTGTGGACGGGGTACCTGAGAGGGATTATACCTGTGCCAGCATTCTTTGGGGCACAACAAAGTTTAACAGAAGAAAAAAGAAAGTAATGGTTATAACTATGAAAAAGACAGGCTGGTGCGCAATATATAGCCTTGCCCCAAGTGCTGGCAATACACATATTCACCTTGTACCTTGCACTGGCAGTCCACATAATAGCCTCACCTCAAGCGTTGGCAACCAACACTCTAGCCTTGCCCCTAGCGCTGACTACCTGTAATCTAGCCTTGCCCCTAGCGCTGACTACCTGTAATCTAGCCTTTCCCCTAGTGCTGACAACATGTAATATAGCCTTGCCCCTAGCGCTGACTACCTGTAATCTAGCCTTGCCCCTAGGGCTGACTACCTGTAATCTAGCCCCTCCCCTAGCGCTGACTACATGTAATCTAGCCTTGCCCCTAACGCTACCTACATGTAATCTAGCCTTGCCCTAGCGCTGACAACATGTAATCTAGCCTTTCACCTAGCGCAGACAACCTGTAATCTAGCCTTGCCCCTAACGCTGACTACCTGTAATCTAGCCTTTTCCCGAGCGTTGGTAGCCCACAGTCTAGCCTTGCCCCTAGCGCTGACAACCTGTAATCTAGCCTTACCCCTAACGCTGACAACCTATAATCTAGCCTTGCTCCTAGCGTTGGTAGCCCACACTCTAACCTTCTTGCCCCTAGCGCTGACAACCTATAATCTTGCCTTGACTCCAGCCTTGCCCCTGGTGCACAACCCACAATCTACCCCTGCAGTACTTGCTGAGGATTATATCAGCACCTGGCTCCTTCTACGTGAATCTTGATATTTTCTAAGAGTCCAACTCCGTCTTCCCGCGTTGGCCATGAGAACCCACAAACAAGCCCTGGGCTAGCAAGTGGACATCGAAGATAAAGAGAACGATAAATAAAATATTGCGATGAAGTAGAATGTCATTCATTCATTGAGTGCTGTCTCCGCATCGAAAGTTGGCCACCAAGAAGCGCCATTCTGCCCTGTCTCTTGCTTTGATGGTGCAGGTTGTCATAGGCTGACTTGTCCATCTTTTGATGTTACTCGTCCATGTTAGTCATGGTCTGCCTCTTCCTCTGGCTCTATTACCTTGTATTTTCCCTTCCAAGATTGTTTTTAGTAGGCTGTTGTGTCTTTTAACATGTCCCCAAAATTGCATTTGTATTGTTCTAATTGTGTCTGGTAGTTCTCTTTTAAATTTAGTTGTTTTAAAACTCTTATGACAACAGTTAGAATTTCTCTCCATGGCTATTTTTTTAATATTACGTGATGATGCTCCAATCTCTTTCACGGTGGTCTGCCTTATTTCCCATTTTTGCCTCTGAAGTAGAATGTATTGGAACAAAAGCTATAAGTATCTCAGCTTGCCATAAGGCGAGGCATAACGCAGGTAACGCTTATTAAACGGCCTAGTAAATATCAGACGAGGAAGTAAAACAGCCGTAGGCCAAAAAGGAAGCATCAAATAAGAATAGATGGATAATAACAGATAATATTTCAAAGGTCAAGTTCAGGGCTTGAGAACAGGTCGTAAAGTATACATTTCAACAATGAGCCGGTACGCGCGCTTGCATTCTCAAACATAAGACTCTGGTTTAGAACATGTTAAATAAGCTCAATATGACATTAAGCAGCTAGGCCTATAGAGAGACGAAACACATCATGACGCTTCTACAAAAGCTTTAAGTAGCGTCCGGGCTTTGCAGGGCCGCGAGTATAGCTGCAGAAAACATATACATGTAGTAGATGTGACCCAGTCGAGAGTTGAATTTTTTTTTTTAATAAAGCAAAAAAAAAAAACCTATTTAAATGTCGCTGAAAATGTAGGACAGCATCATCATCATCATCGTGTGCCCTCTCCGCAACGAAGGTTGGCTACCATGGATCGCCATTCTACTCTGTTTCTTGCTTTGATGGTGCAGGCTGACATAGATTGACTTGTCCATCTTTTGATGTTACTCGTCCATGTTAGTCTTGGTCTGCCTCTACCTCTTTTGCCTTGCATTTTTCGTTCCAATATTACTTTTAGTAGGCTGTTGTGTCTTTTAACATGCCCCAAAAATTTAATTTGTCTTGTCTTAATTGTGTTCAGCAGTTCTCTTTTTATTTTCAGTTGTTTTAAAACTTCATCGTTTGTTATCTTTTGTTTCCATCCAATTCTACATATTCTTCTATAAATCCACATTTCAAAGGCTTCAATTTTCTGATCTGTTTTCTTGTCTAATGTCCATGTTTCTGCACCATACAGGAATGTTGAGAAGATGTAACATTTTGCCATTTTTAGTTTTAGCCCTGCTGATATTTGTTTTATTGGACAGCATCAGTAGGTAAATACACAAACAGCAAACATGAAGAAACATCGTGTTTTTATGTAATTTATACAATCTCGTGCTATTTCGCCGTAAGTTTCAAAACAGTGAGGTCACACATGATGACGTACACAACCCAGGCCTCCATGAATAATTAAAATAATAAAACTTAATTATAGCAACAGCAAGTCATGCTTCTCTACCTGGTTCTAATCTTGTTCAGCTACTGGCAGACATAAATTAAGTGAACTTCAGTGGGAGCTATATGAACTCCCGACCCTATCTTTCAGCGCGGTTACCAAATTGCTTCTGAATAAAAGAGACGGTTCATAACAAGTTGTTAGGGGAGGGACTGGTGCAGTTGAATGCAGTGACTTTAGAACAATACGCCTAATGAGCCATATTACAAAAATCTTGCTAAAAGTTATACAAGGAAGGATTCAGAATAAAATCAATACTGAATTAGATGAGCAGCAATTTGGATTTAGGAAAAATAGCGGGAAAAAGAAGCCATATTCTGCATGAGAACATTAATCGAAAAATACAAACCAATATATGCCTGCTTCATAGACTACACCAAAGCTTTTGATAGAGTACACCACAAACAACTTATAGAATGCCTAAAAGAGATACATCTAGATGACATGGGCATATGACTAATATGTAATATATACTGGGAGCAAACAGCAATAATAAAATATGACAAAGAGAACTCTACACCCATTGATATAAAAAGAGGAATATGACAGGGATGCATCCTATCACCAAGCTTGTTCAATCTATACACTGAGCAAATCTTTAAAAACATCATAGCGATGCCAGGCCTACAAATTAATGGGAAGATAATCAATAACCTAAGATATGTTGACGATACTGTACTACTAGCAGAAAATCCTAAGACCTACAACAATTACTTAATGAAATAAACACGACAAGCAAAAAATATGGACTAGATATGAATATCAAAAAGACTAAAACTATGATCGTAAACAAAGAAAATACTCAAAACCCACAAGTGGATATCAAATTGAAGGAATAGACCTGGAGACAGTTCAGAACTACAACTACCTTGGACATACTATAACCAGTGATGGAAAATGTACAACTGAAATAGACAAAAGAATAGGAATGGCAAAAAGTAATTTTAATGTCATGAAGAACATACTAACATCAAAACAAATAACACCAGGGCTAAAACTAAGAATAGCAAAATGTTACATCTTCTCAATATTCCTATATGGTGCAGAAACATAGACATTAGACAAGAAAACAGAACAGAGAATTGAAGCCTTTGAAATGTGGATATATAGAAGAATAGGTAGAATTGGATGGAAGGAAAAGAAAACAAACGACGAAGTCTTAAAACAACTAAAAATGAAAAGAGAACTACTAAACACAATTCAGACAAGACAAATGCGATTTTTGGGCCATGTTAAAAGACACAACAGCATACTAAAAGTAATCATGGAGAGGAAAATACAAGGTAAAAGAGGCAGACCAAGACTAACATGGACGAGTAACATTAAAAGATGGACAAATCAGCCTATGACAACCTGCACCATCAAAGCAAGAGACAGAGCAGAATGGCGCTCCATGGTAGCCAACCTTCGTTGCGGAGAAGGCAATCATGATGACGAAGGGGACGGAGGTTAATTTTTTATATTTTTTTTTTGGCTAAATTTAGAAATGTTGATACATTTTGAAAATATAAAAAAAAATAAGGACGTTGTAATGTTTTCAAAATAATTTTCTGTTTGTTTGTAAAGGTAAAGTACGAGACTTGAATCGGCTTGTTAGCACGCGAGTTTTCACCCATATATGCTCGGCCGTCTGTCCAGAAGTGTTCGTCGGAGACTTCTGGATAGTGTCGCTTCAATATCGAAACTCACGATGCGAGGCTGCATTCCTCACCTTCCCAGAGTACTACCCTGTTACCCATTTCTGCCAGCGGCTTTGTGAACCACGAGTTTTTAATTTTTTTTTTCAACCACGAGTACAACTCACACAATATTCCAACGGAAATCAAACACGGGTTGTCCGAACGTCGGTAGGCCTGTAGGGTGGTTTTCCCAACTAGGCTACCGAGGTCCCGTTTATTTATAGACGAAACGTGTATCTGCCTAACAAAACTCAGATTGAAATTATTAACTTAATGTTACTGTAGAGGTAGCCTTATACCGAACGTTGTCTTCGTTTTCTTGTCTTCTTAACTTCTCATCATTTACATTAATATGGCCCGAGTGTCGTAGAGAGATCCCCGTCAAGCCATGCTGTGGTGTAGGGAGAATATGGTGTTAGTCAGAGTTAGTGCCATTGTGTATGTCAGATCTCCGGAGCCACATCCAAAGTTTACCTTTTGGATAATGTTTATCACGGTATTTGAAAAATTCGTTTCTCCAGCGGTCTCTAGTCTCTAGTCTCTAGTCTTTATTTCGGTCTAGCGTGTCACCAAAGTCGGAGCATTCCAATATCTGCTTTTGTCGCCCATTCCAGCAACTATTGAAGTGATCGTCTACTGTTTCTATTCTGTATTGCTTGACCACTAATATAAAACAAATAACACCAGGGCTAAAACTAAGAATAGCAAAATGTTACATCTTCTCAATATTCCTGTATGGTGCAGAAACATGGACATCAGACCAGAAAACAGAACAGAAAATTGAAGCCTTTGAAATGTGGATTTATATAAGAATAGGTAGAATTGGATGGAAAGAAAAGAAGACAGACTATGAAGTTTTAAAACAACTAAAAATGAAAAGAGAACTACTAAACATAATTACAGCATGACCAATGAAATTTTCGGGGCATGTTAAAAGACACAACAGCCTAATAAAAGTAATATTGGAAGGGAAAATACAAGGTAAAAGAGGCAGACCAAGACTAACATGGACGAGTAACATCAAAAGATGGACAAGTCATCCTATGACAATCTGCACCATCAAAGCAAGAGACAGAGTAAAATGGCGCTCCATGGTAGCCAACCTTCGATGTGGAGACGGCACTCAATGATGATGATGATGTTTGCCTGACCACGTTGCATTCTCTTCCGCATAGAATACATTTCCTGCTTTCGCTGTTCGTGGCGCCGTGTTGTACCATTCCTTTGATCTATGTGTTATCGGCAGCTTCCTTGTCACCATCCTGTGAGAGATTTTTCTTTTAAAGTACTCGCAATGTCATACATGTCCATTTTAAAGATTTCTTGAGCAATGACCACACTCGGTAACCTGTTGACTATTTCATTGCCACAACTCCTGCGTGTCCAGGGCTATATATCCAAATTAGGCAGTTAACATGAAACATGTCGAGACACAGTCGAGTAAGTTGCACCCACTCCCTGTCGAGTGTGTTCCTTTCAATCCGGTGAAGCATATTTTGTGAGTCAGTCAGTATGACCGCATCTGTTGTTGCCCTTTTAACTAGCCATGTGATACCTTCTGTCACATCCTCAATCTCCATGCGCGTGCTGGAGGTAGTAGTCTTGTAGGCTCCTGCAGCTTTCTCTGTCAACATTCCATTAGAATGCACAACAAAACCACAGCCGCTCCGCACACCCCTAGTGACCGAGCCATTAGTTGAATCGTCGGAGAACGCTTTCTACACCAGATATAATTTACTTTGTTTAACTTTAAATAATTTCCTTACTGTGATACTCATACTCTCTCATCTACACCAATGTCGTTCTCATGCCTCTTTTCTCTCCATCGTCCATCTCCTCCAAAAAAGGTAAAGGTACGAGACTTGAATCGGCGTCTTAGCACGTGGGTTTTTACCATTATGTACGTGGCTGTCTATCCAGAAGTGTTCGGAGACGCCTGTCTAATGTCGCCTCAAGCATCTTAACTCACAAGCGAGACGCTATTCCTCACCTTTCCAGAGTGCTACTCTGGTATCAACTTCGACCAGCGGCTGGGTCGACTGCGGGGCTTTTTATTCCAACCACGGGTACAATTTACACTTCTACGGGGGTGGTTGTCCAAACTAGCCTGCCGAGGCGCCCATCTCCCTAATGAGACCTCCATCATATAGAAGACAAATAACAGCAATAAATGGATACTATCAAGAAATGAAACGCCCGAAGCAACAGATCAACGAATGATTTTGGGGAACAGGTATGTTTACAACACTCAAGGAATCCACAAATAAACAACAGAAAACACAAAGAACGAAAGAACTATTGTTTATTATTTCAATTAATTTATGTCTGCCCGTATCTGAAAACGAGTAGAACCAAGTAGGGAAGCGTGGCTTGCTGTTGCTATAATTAAGTTTAATTATTGTAATTTTTCATGGAGACCTGGGCTGCGGACGTCATCATGTGTGATCTCACTGTTTTGAAA
This sequence comes from Megaustenia siamemsis, assembly GCA_032433765.1. Lineage (NCBI taxonomy): Eukaryota > Metazoa > Mollusca > Gastropoda > Stylommatophora > Ariophantidae > Megaustenia > Megaustenia siamemsis. The sequence goes on from JAVIAB010000024.1 coordinate 60,823,316, forward strand.
CTTGCGGTGAAACTATTCATTGTCCTGTGTGTGTTTATCCATCACACCATGCATGCGTATTCTCCCATCACGTCTTACTTGCCAACGGTCACCAATATAAGAATTTCTATAAACTCGAGTACATTTTTTTTTCATAAATCCATAAGTCCATATTCTTGTCGACCTTAAATTAATGCTACTTTTAGAGCAGAAGCAATGGCACTCCACACAGCCATACACACTCTTAACACACTTTTGTGTTAGGCCTAGTACACAGAGTCATACAAACTCTTAACACACAAGAAGCCCAAGTCCACTCAGCCATACAAACTCTTAACACACAAGGGGCTCAAGTCCACACAGCCATACAAACTCTTAACACACAAGAGGCCCAAGTCCACACAGCCATACAAACTCTTAACACACAAGAGGTCCAAGTCCACACAGCCATACAAATTCTTAACACACAAGAGGCCCAAGTCCACACAGCCATACAGACTCTTAACACACAAGAGGCTAAAGTCCACACGGCCATACAAACTCATAACACATAAAGAGGCCCAGTACACAGAGTCATACACATTTTTAACACACAAGAGGCCCACCCTAGTCCACACAGCCATATAAACTCTTAACATAAAAGAGGTCACAAGTCCAAAAATTTTTATTCTCACCGATGCAAAGTTAGTCATACAAGCAGTGCCAAGCCCAAAACAGGACAGACTCATCCAAGAAATAAGGAACAACATATGTTCGTTGTCAGAAAAAAACCTAACTAGTGCTGCAGTGGATATCAGTACATTGTGGCGTCCCTAGAAACGAGAAAGCAGCTGAACTCACAAAAGCTGGTGAAAGCCTTCAATAGGCCTATCAACCCAGAGCCTCAGAGAAATAAAAAAAAAAAAACCTGAAGCAAGCTAGGAAATAGAATGGAGGGAGTTGCATGGAAAATATGAAAAATGACAACCTAAACAAACACAGCAGATATGAACAGACCAAGCTATTCAGATTCAGAACAGGTCATTGTGGTCTCAGAGCACACCTACACAAGATCATTGTTCTGGATAGTGTCGCTTCAAGCATCGAAACTCACGATAGTGACGTTGCAGTATGTGACTGCGGAGCAGCCAGACAAACTCCAGAGCATACACCACAGGACTGCAGCACTCTAAACACCATAAGAACACAAATACGGCCCACAGAAGCAACCTTACATAACAAGCTATGGGGAACCGGTGATGACCTCAAACGCACGGTCTTGTTTGTGACCCAGACTGATCTTAAATGTCTAAATGTATAGCAATAGGTGATCGCTGAAGAAGAGCAAAGTAGCTACAATATTTTCTTTTTTAATTCATCATTATCTCAGTGGCAATTGTTGCTCCTTGACGCTGCAGGAACTCTGTGATATTATTATCCATCTTTCGGGAAACTACAGTAGCTAAGTGGTTTGTGTGCTTTCTACTGACCAACTTGACTCGGGTTCAGTCCCCAAAATTGTGACCTCCACGGTTTTGAAGGTCGTCCAACATTAGACGCTGAAAACCGTAGATTTTTTTCTACAGAAGGTACCGTTCACATCACTAATAGAATGTGCCATTGGTCACAGAAAATTATTGGTATTAGATCAGTATTTCCCATATGCCTTAATTCATGAGAAAGCCCTTACTTAATTTTCTGTTCCCCTTGCCCTTATTTTCCAATGTGCCTAGATTTTCTGTTTTATAACCATCATAGCTGGCACGGGTCAGTCCACCTTACATTCATGACGGATTTCTTTTCTATTTTATTTTGTCGTCCCTCTTCTGTCGTACGACAGGAAACAGCCTGAGAGATAAGATTTTTTTTTTTTAATGACGAATTTAGAAGAAAAAAAGCCGAGAATAATTCCCGCCATAGAATACATAAAGAAACAGCAGATAAAATAGTTTGGCCATGTGATAAGACCAAAATACACTACAACAAATCTTTGACTCTTTCCGTACGTTTCCCCGCACAGTACGTTATTCTCCATTCGATTAGTATAAACTGTAATCAAACCATATTCTTTTATGTCTTATATCATCTTCGTTTTGATGAAATGTAATTCCTTGTTTAATTATCTAAAATTCATAAATAATATGTTAAGTGTTAGATAATATAAACATATATATTAATATTTCTAAAACTTGAACAACATTGTCTCTGAAATCTCTACCGTTAAATTGATAAAAACCTTCCGTACTGAAAGAGTTAAAAAAAAATTCTTGCGAGAACACCTAGACCCAAGCGCCGACCATGAAAAAAAATGTATTAGTGGATTATTAGAACCCTAAGAAACATAACAGCAGAGGCCAGCGGAATGGCAATAGAGCGCAAATTATATCTCTTCCCTTGGCGCTGAAAGACAAACGAAGGGATACAAATATGTTTTTTTCTTTTTCTGAGTACAACGAGTGCTTTTCGCCATAGTCCAACAAAGGCTTGAAGAGTGCGAAGTTGTGCCGCGTCGTGGTTTACAGTAAAGTTCGATATCTGCACTTTTTAGCCCATGACATCCGGTGTCAGCACTACATTTTCGAGTACATGATTGCCTTCTATTTCTACCCCTCATTGTTTAATCAGACTAGTCAGTCCGTTTTCAAAGTCACCGCAGAAAGTTGACGTTGAATCTCGATTGATTTTGATCCACTGATTCTGACACAAACAGTCAGCTATGATTCACTGCCCATACTCTTGTGTTAATAAAACTCAGTTTAAACATTGTTCAAGGAAGGCTTGGTTCCAATATTTCCAACGCTATCATTTTTCGTTATGTTTTTCCTTTCCACTAGATGCGTTTTATCACACATTTCCTCAGCATTAATTCTTATTTTCATACGCTTCGTCATAAAAGCGTCAGACACGGCCGTTTGTTTTAGTCTCATCATCATCATCATCATCATCATCATCATCATCATCATCATCATACCGTACCGGTTGGCGATCATGTCCTTCCACAATCTTCTATCCACAGTGCATCGTATGAGTTCTGTTGTTGACTGTTTTCCATGCCATGACACCAAGCTATCCAGTATTTTCTCTCTTTGTCTCCCGCGATCTCTCTTTCCTTTTATTTTTCCAGTTGTAACCAAGTATTCCAACTTTCCTCTTCTCATGATCTGCCCAAAAAATATTGATTGCTTCTTTCTGATGTTTTTTAAGAGCTCCCTTTTTGTGTTGGCCTCTTTGAGAACTTTCTCATTGGTCTTTTTAGCTGTCCAGGGAACTTTCAACATTCTTCTGAGAAATCCCATCTCTGTGGCCTCTAATCGTCTTTTCATTTGTTTGTCTATTGTCCATGATTCGCTTCCATAGGTCAGAATTGGTTCTATATAGCATCGATGAACTCTCTTTCTCATTTCTATTGACATAGATTTGTTGCATAAGATATTTTTCATTTTCTGAAATGCTATATTCGCCTGAGCTATTCTGCTTTTTATTTGTGTTGCATCTCCCATCTGATGTTATTATTGCGCCCAAGTATTTCAAACGTTGCACTTGTTTCAAATTTGTCCTGTTTATTTTTATGCTGCGTGATGGTGATGATTGTTTCTTCGATATAACCATTACTTATGTTTTCTTACTATTCAGACTGAGTACCTTTCTTGCTGCTTTCTTTTACTATTATATCTATCATTTCTTGTAGCTCATTCTCCGTCTCTGCTCAAAGTGACATTTTAGTTATAATCTTGGAAATGATGCAGTATTTATGTCCCGAGCATAGTACAAGCCACTCACATCCTTAAAATTGATATTTTATGGAAGTGGTTTCAATTTGTGACATTACACACAAAAAGTAAAGTTTTTAGTTAAGTAAATATTTATGTGTGAATATTTTATTAAATATTAACAGATTTAAACATTTAAAAAGAACTGGCTTATAAATACCGTTCTACGGAGTAAATTAAATTACTATGGCCACGTCAAAAGACACAGCGGGCAGGAAAGAACAAGGCTGGAAGGTATGGTTTCAGGGCGATGCATCAGGGGCAGTCCAAGAAGAAGGTAGTTTCAAGACAACAAGGAGACCTTGAACATGACAAAAGAGGAAGAGAGAGGTCTGTCTAGAGACATACATTCTTTCTGACAGGATGTGGTGAATGTAACGTTCTGCAAAGGACATGTAACCTGATGATGATGCTATTTTATTAGTTAATTTATTTAAAAAAAAAAAAAGTGAAGAGCCCCGTCACGCCACGTGGCGTATAGGGAATATGGTGTTAGTGACCATAATTTGTATAGAGCTTCGGCGCAAGTTTTTGGGGTAAATATGGCCGCTATTGCGCCCGTGCTTCTATCTATCTTTCGTTCGCCTGAAGTATTGTCTATAATCCGCAATGTCGTTTCCTGTATACATTTTACTGTCTTTTGTAATTCTTGCAGTGGCCCATATAGTTTTGTCTGTAGTGTTGTATCTATGGGCCAATGGATTTTCCTCAGTCTACTATATTCAGTGCAGTCTTCAAGCATGTGTTCAGCAGTCTGGGGCGCCTGTCCACATGTACATGTATAGCTCGTTTCAAATCACGTGCCCAACTTCAAAACGCTATTACTCTGTAACCGTTTGTTAAAAACTGTTGAAATTTTCCAAATGTTATTAGAATGCAAAAGACCCTTTAAATGTATATTTAATAAATATCTTGCAGCTGCAGTTTTCTTAAAGCGGCGAATTTCTTTGATGTTTGTCAACATTGTAAATTGTGAACCCCTAAATAATAGAAATTACCGTAGTTGCTGGTCTATGATTAATTTTCACTAGGTAAAGGCGTGGCCGTAATGGGGAAATAACCTAATAAGACAAAACACCAGGAGAATTATTGTCTTCTCAGTTCGAGGACGGACGATAATATCAAGGTATACCTGTATGTCCAATTTTCATAGTTGTGTGGTCCTGATAAGGACCGTTTGTTGAACTAATGTAAGGTAATATAGGGGCCAACATTGTGGGGGCTATATACTTTCATTCTGAATCAGACGAGTCTAAAAGATTAATAACTGTTTGGGGTTGAACATTCCACAAACCATCATTTTTCCAATATTCCTCTTCCTGTTTTAAGACGTGGTCTTCACATTTAGCCCGTTAATCTTTGTCTATATTTAATAAAGCGAGATTAGCAAGAGTCTTTACATCGCATATTTTGAATGTTGTATTTTCATCTGCCACTTGTCCTTTTAATTTTGCCCAGATTAGTGCTATTGGATTTAAATGAGCATGGTAAGGTGGCAGCCTCAAACTTATATGACCGTGCTCTTAGATAATCTTATCTATTTGAAAAATCTTTGTCCTTTGGTTTTGCTTTACTAGAGATAGTAATTCAGGTTTTAAGTACATGTTATTAAATTGTATGTGCTCCTTTGTGAGCCATATCTTAATAGCATCTTTTGTACTGGATGACGTCGGGACTTTATCTTCAAGTGCAACAATGTTGTGGTACGCTGCATTGTCCATTATTAGGCAAGATGGTCGATCTAGTGATGGGAGAACATAATTTTCAATCCAATGTCTAAGTATGTGACCATTCATCTCAGAGTGATAATCCCGATTGTCTATGGATTTTGAAAGAAAAATGAGCTCTGCATTCTGTATTAGTCCATGTTGTCGACTACCTGCATGAGCAATTATCAAGCGCTGTCCTTTGCTGCTAGGTATTAATCTCTTAATCTTTCCATCTGATGACTGCCATTCCCTTTGGTTAGTGTGGTGAGCATTGATCCATGTTTCATCCAAGTATTATTTATAGTTGAGGTGCCGATCTTGAATTTTGTCTCCCGTGCTTTATTAGTTAATGCACGTTACAAAAAGATGAAAGATTGGCAAATTTAAGATTATTATCGGAGTCAATATTTTTATTTTAATTACACAAGATTTTACATTTTAAGATAAAGCTTCTCCTAATCACTATTAATATATAATATAAATAGTAGGTGCACTTTCTCTTCCTGGAAAGATACAAACAAGCAAATCAACTAAATTATCAATGACAAACAGCTGTGCATAAAAGACGTGAGTTTTATGAGGGCACACAATTTAAAACAGCGAGTAAGATTACAACCCGCGGGCCATAATTTGCAGATTCTGGCCGCACGCTGTCAGCAAATTACGAAAGGACCCGTCTTTTATCGACTAAAATAGGAATCTTCAATGTCTGTCGGCGAGACATTTCCGGTAACCTTCGTGATGTGAAGGTCGCTCGCTATTCGCTAGATACGAATGTTCGCGGAAGGACATACAGAAAGTACAACGTCATATATCAATACTTACAATAACTGGGCTGTGTTTGCTCCTAATGTTTTAGTTTACTGATACGACACTGTAGCTATAGGGCTTCAAAATGTGGGGACTGTCTTCTAAACATTTAACACTGACCTCATTATGACTACAAACCCCATTCCGGCTATGACTCTTTCTTTCTTTTTTCTTTCTTTCTTTCTTTCTTTCTTTCTTTCTTTCTTTCTTTCTTTCTTTCTTCTTCTTTCTTTCTTTCTTTCTTTCTTTCTTTCTTCTTTCTTTCTTTCTTTCTTTCTTTCTTTCTTCTTCTTTCTTTCTTTCTTTCTTTCTTTCTTTCTTTCTTTCTTTCTTTCATTCTTTCTTCCTTCATTTCTTCCTTTCTTTCGTTCACCCGGTGACTTCTAAAGGAATTAATTGTCCGCTTCGTCATCAGTCCATAGAATGAGGTTAAGTGGGCGTAGATACGTTCTGTTGTAGTTTGTAGTGAAAAAAAAAGAAAGTAAAGTGCCCCCCCCCCCCCCCCCCGTCACGCCAAGTGGCGTATAGGGAATATCGTGTTAGTGACCATAAATTTTACAGACCTTCGGCACATGATTTTTGGGGTAATGTGGTCGGTATTACGCCCGTGCCGCTTTACTTCCCCGGCAAAAAAAAATTGGTACCCATTAAAGCTGGATGAACCCGGAAACCGTCGGTTGGAATCGAACCCTACCTCTTGTCCTTTGTAGTCCAGTTCACTAACCACTGAGCTATCGCGGCTCCCAGTTTGCAGTAGAACTGTGATATTTGCGACTTTCGACCCATCACATCCGATTTCACCATGTTGCTTTTAAGTACAAAGTTGTCTTCCCTCTTCCATCCCTACTCGCTTGGCCAGATTACACCAGTTAGTCTGTTTCTGGAGGCACCCTAGAGAGGTGGAGTGGGGTCTAGGTGGTTCTGGTTCACCGATCCATGCCTTCAGCTGTGGGTCGCTGACAGTTTCGAGCTCTGCTGCTGTGAGGCCCCTTAGCCTCCCTCAAAATATATTAATTTTGAGTCTTCTATTTTTCTTTCGTTAATTCTATTTTTTTATATTCCCTATCTATTGTGTACAATTCTCTATTTTCCCTTTGTAATCCTCCACATCAAAATAAATAAGTAAACAAAAAAAATGAATGAAGCAAATTGAAGAATTAATAATAATAGAAACTATAGTTCTAACTCTAATTGACACTCAATAGGAAACTATAGTTCTAACTCTAATTGACACTCAATAGGAAACTATAGTTCTAACTCTAATTGACACTCAATAGGAAACTATAGTTCTAACTCTTAATTGACACTCAATAGGAAACTAGTACTAACTCTAATTGACACCAATAGGAAACTATAGTTCTAGCTCTAATTGACACTCAATAGGAAACTATAGTTCTAACTCTTATTGACACTCAATAGGAAACTAGTACTAACTCTAATTGACACTCAATAGGAAACTAGTACTAACTCTAATTGACACTCAATAGGAAACTAGTACTAACTCTAATTGACACCAATAGGAAACTATAGTTCTAGCTCTAATTGACACTCAATAGGAAACTATAGTTCTAACTCTTATTGACACTCAATAGGAAACTATAGTTCTAACTCTCTAATTGACACTCAATAGGAAACTATAGTCTAACTCTAATTGACACTCAGTAGGAAACTAGTACTAACTCTAATTGACATATAATAGGATACTATAGATTTACTCCAGTTGACACATAATAGGAAACTATAGTTCTATCTCCAATTTAATCTCCTGTCTCCTCTCTTACTTTTCAGATTCCACGTTACATCCCTCTTCTCATCCTCTCTTTCTAGTAATGTTTTAGTTTCCACTGCCTCCCCCAATCCATTTTTCTCTATTTTTTATAAATATTCCAGTGTATGCTCAGTCATCTCCTATGCCCATCCCCCCCCCCCCCCCCCAATTCGACACTGCCTTCTTTACTTCTCAGCTCCATAGGTCTAAGACGTGTAGCCGTTTTTGCTGATCATCAGAGTTACTGACTTCTCAACCCAGTGGAGAAGGTTGACCATGTCGAACTTGTTGAACAAGAACTACATCATATACGTCAAAAACATCAACTATATCAAATATATAAACTACATCAAATACATCAACTACATCTACATCAACTACATCAGCTACATCAACTATATCAAATGCACAAACTACATCAAATACATCAACTACATCTCCATCAATTGTATCAACTATATCAGCTACATCAACTACATTTACATCAACTACATCAGGGGGCCTCGGTAGCCGAGTTGGGAAAACCACCCGACTGGACTACCGACGTTCGGACAACCCGTGTTCGATTCCCGCTGGGAGCAGAGTGAATTGTACTCGTGGTTGGAAAAAAAAAAATACCCCCACGGTCGACCCAGCCGTTGGCAAAAATGGGTACCAGGGTATTACCCTGAGAAGGTGAGGAATGTTGCCTCGCATCTGAGTTTCGATGCTTGAGGCGACACTATACAGAAATCTCCGAACATTTCTGGATAGGCGGCCGAGCACATATGGGTGTAAACTCGCGTGCTAAGATGCCGGTTCAAGTCTAGTACTTGACTTTACCTTACCAACTACGTCAAAGAACTGATGTCAAATTCTTGCCCCAAGATGGACAGTTTGGAAACGAACTATGGGACTATAATGTCACAAATGTAAACCACCCCCATAAAATATCAATGTTATAAATGAGTGGAACGTTCTACACTTCGGACATCTTCATCCATAAATTCTGCAAAAGATTAGAACTACAATGACCACGATGAGATGAAAACAAACAGCTGTGAACTTGTACGGTTTTCCTTAGTTTGCAGCTGGTTCAAACATTCCCCACTCCCCCAACACATATTTAAATATGTATCCTGTCACACGTTGTTATTACAGTTATAGTTACGTATGTATGTTGTATGGAATGTATTTTATTAGGGTGGTAACTTAGGCTGCTTCACGTCTTAATCATTCACTGGTTTGCCTTGGAGTGGTTCCGTTTATATTAATGAGACACGATCTACTCAACCTCAAACTATGTCTTGTGTGTTTTTTTAGACTTCACCATCATCGTGTGCCATACCGGTTGGCGTAGGCGATCATGTCACTCCACAATCTTCTGTCTACAGTGCATTGTATTAGTTTTGTTGTTGATAGTTTTCCATGCCATAGTATGGCCCTTTTTGTCTTGATAGACGGTCTAGTGGAGGCTATTGTGTATTTTTTTTTAAAGTTTTGTTTTTGTCGAACAGCTTCTCGTAGCGAATTCTACCAATGTTTGACAAACACACACGGCCACAATGAACAAGCCATGCCATGACACCAAGCTATCGAGTATTTTCTTTCTTTGTCGTCCGCGATCTCTCTTTCCTTGTAATTTGCCACTTGTAAACAAGTATTCCAACTTTCCTCTTCTCATGATGTGCCCGAAAAATGTTGATTGTTTCTTTCTGATGTTTTTTAGGAGCTGCCTTTTTGTATTGACCTCTTTGAGAATTTACTCATTGGTCTTTTTAGCTGTCCAGAAACCTTTCAACATTCTTCTGAGAAATCCCATCTCTGTGGCCTCTAACCATCTTTTCATTTATTTGTTCTGGCATAATTATATTAGGCAATATAAGAAGGTAGTTTGCAATTCCTTTCCTTTTCGGCAGTGACTGTACTAGTTGGAGATCGCAGCCTTTGTCGCTACACATGAGATCCTCTGCCTGCCATCACGGAGTGGGGACCATAACCGGCACTACTTGTCGACTGCTCTCACAACACCATCCACCTTCTGATCCAATGGCTTCACGTAACCCTGATAGGGGGGTTAAACGGGATTTCCACCTTGCTCAAGGGTGTCCCGAAGACTAGCGGAGGAAAGGAGACGTCTTACTCCTCCTTTGGTAGGGCAGAAACTCTACCCTGCTAACCGGAATTTAGACTTCAGTTTCCATTTGTTACCAAAAATTACAGTGAAAAACTACATTTTGCACTTAACGTTGTCCTCAGTTTTAGTTGATTGATGCAATTCGCGAGGCTCATCTACGGTCTGGCACGTCGTTGCAGGTAAAATAAGCATAAAATGATATCCTGCAAATTAATTCGTAGAGACACGAGACAAACAACGGCGTTTCGGTAAAATCCTACATTAGGTACAGTACAAACAATATATACAAAGATCAACACGATAGGCAAATACTATTCTAAAATAACCAAAGAAATGTTTATGGTTATGGTTATGGAAGGCCCCGGTATCACTGCAAACGAATTAAAATCCATAATTGCTCAAACCGCCCTTGCTAGTGGAATCATCCGAATCATTACTACATCATCTCCCAAACAAAGAAAAGTAGATGTAGTCCCCATCATAGCAGTCTCATCACACGCCAAAAGACATAAGGCGAAACCGCACAGAAAGTGAACACAGCCATCTGTTCTCCATCATACGATGTCATCATTCATCGTAAACAATCGGAATATCGAAACACGATCAAAACAGATGAAACGCACAGGTCACAGTGTGTACAGAGCACTTAACTCAGTGGCTCCTGCAACAAGCCGGACTTGGAATATGAGGAAATTGCAACAAGGAACACTTTTCATATATAGCCTTTAATGGTTCCTGCCGTCTATCCACCATATTGACCGGAAGTTCACGTCCTCCTGAAAATGATGATCGTCATAATTTTTTTTTTTTAAACGTATAGCGCTTGATGGTGTTAGGACATCATTTTGACTCCAAATCCGATCATATGAAACACAGTTGGTCGTCAGATTATCCCCGTTGCACATCAAACAACAGACTGTAAGAAATATAACCAAAGAAATATAAACACGAAAACCAAACACTTGTCTGAAAAATTACGGAACACTCTGTCTACGCTTTTATTTGGTTTTACATTTTCTGGTTTTACTTCAGCAACGGGTACAACTTAAAGGTCGTAACCTAATCATTTCTCCGTCAATTTGGGGGTTGTTGTTGCTTTGAGTTTACGGTGCATGCCTCGCGTTTAGATGTACCTGACGGGAATTTAATTTGGATTAATCGGGTTTGTGCCCAAGTATATGGAATCGAGTGATTGATCGTATCGGAGTCGGATGATAAGCGCAGATACCTTGTTCTTACGTAGATCCGTGGTTAAATGGAATATGTAAGAGAATATTTGGCTTCTGAAGTTGGTAAAAGATTATATTTGATGCCGCTCTCTGAACTAATCTGGAAGAGCAAAATTATTGTCAAGGACAAGAAGCTTAAATTCAGTGTTTTATAAACGCAATCCATTTTTGACAATAGAAACAAGAAAAAAAGTTCTTAAAAGTTATGTAGAGCCAGTCTTAACATATGGGTGTGAATTATGGTAAATAGGACAACATACAAGAAAATCACTGGAGGCTGTAGAAATGTGGTTTTACAGAAAAATGTTGAGAATACCATGGACAGCTAAGAAGAGTAATGAAAACGTTCTAAAAGAGGTGACAACAAAAAGAGAGCTAACATCAAATATTAGGAAGAAACAATTATCATTTTTTATGCCATATAATGAGAAGGGAACAGCTTGAATATATTGTAACAACTGGGAATAGTGAGGGACGAAGAGATAGAGAGAAACAAACAGAAAAGATACAGTCAGCTTAAAATAATGGCTTGCCAGAAGGTCAATAACAGAAATGATAAATAACTGTCGAGATGAAAAGTTATGGAGATAAATAATCACCTACGCCAGCAGGCATGATACTTAATGATGGCGATAAACGTCTAGATTGACTATTTTCGATCTTGGATTCCATGGACATTGCAGTTCGAACATTCACAATTTTCGATTCTATCAATCTGGTTGTAGGCTGCACATTATCAGTCTTGGATTCCATCAAAAGTGGTAGATTTAACATTCTAGATAGTTGATTCAATCAAATGTGGTAGATTTAACATTCTTGATCGTTCATTCCATCAAAAGTGGTAGATTTAACATTCTTGATCGTTCATTCCATCAAAAGTGGTACATTTAACATTCTATATGGTTGATTCCATCAAATGTGGTAGATTTAACATTCTAGATATTTGATTCCATCAAATGTGGTAGATTTAACATTCTAGATAGTTGATTCCATCAAATGTGGTAGATTTAACATTCTAGATAGTTGATTCCATCAAATGTGGTAGATTTAACATTATAGATTGTTGATTCCATCAAAAGTGGTAGATTTAACATTCTTGATCGTTCATTCCATCAAAAGTGGTAGATTTAACATTCTATACGGTTGATTCCATCAAATGTGTTAGATTTAACATTCTAGATAGTTGATTCCATCAAATGTGGTAGATTTAACTCTAGATCGTTGATTCCATCAAATGTGGTAGATTTAACATTCTAGATAGTTGATTCCATCAAAATTGGTAGATTTATCATTCTATATATTTGATTCCATCAAATATGGCAGATTTAACATTCTAGATAGTTGATTCCATCAAATGTGGTAGATTTAACATTCTAGATCGTTGGTTCCATCAAATGTGGTAGATTTAGCATTCTAGATCGTTGATTCCATCAAAAGTGGTAGATTTAACATTTTAGATAGTTGATTCCATCAAATGTGTTAGATTTAACATTCTAGGTAGTTGATTCCATCAAATGTACTAGATTTAACATTGTAGATCGTTGATTCCATCAAATGTTGTAGATTTAACATTCTAGATATTTGATTCCATCAAATGTGGCAGATTTAACATTCTAGATCGTTGATTCCATCAAATGTGGTAGATTTAACACTCTAGATCGTTGATTCAATCAAATGTGGCAGATTTAACATTCTAGATCGTTGATTCCATCAAATGTGGTAGATTTAACATGGTAAATTGTTGATTCAACTAACGTTATCGTAGACCAAACATTCTAAATTGTGAACGCCATCACTGTTGTACATCGAAAATTGTAAGTTATGTATTTCATCGACGTTGCTGATATTATCGTTCCACAAACGTATGTCTTGACAACGCAGACACCCAATCAAGATATCGGACTATTAATACAACAGCTTTCATAACCCTCTGTTAATATCTTTCAGTGAAAACAAAAATAATCGTACCGTCTAAAACGACAAATATTTCATGCGTCCTACAACACACCCAGCGTGTATTATTTGTCTGTATTCATTTGGTGACATCTGGTCTCGTTCTCAGGCCAGTTAGTTGACAAAGCTAATGAGATTGAGGGAGATCAGGGTTAGACCCGCAGGTCGTGTGATGAGTATCGATCTAGAAGAGCCGAGCTCCGTATGATGGCGTGTTTGCTTAACAATCTATTGTTTTAGTGCATTGCGCAAAGTATTTACGTTGTCGTGCAACATCAGGCATGCTCCAATGACAGCAAGGGACTGTATTCCCCATATGAACATTGGTAGAATTGTTGTTCAGTCTAAACTAGTTATTGAGCTCACGATGATTGAAGCTTAGTAAAACATTATTTTGTTCATGATTTGATTACAAAATCGTTATCCTTATTAGAAAATTATTACCATAATTGCAAATGCGATGCCAGCGCTGTATTTTTATATCACCTGGAAGGACAAGGTTGCAAACATGGAGGTCCTCACTCGCACAGGCCTCCCGAACATCAACACACTGCTCAAACAACGTGGGTTACGCTGGCTTGGCCACTTACACAGCATGAAAAATGGCCGCAAACCATAAGATATACTTTATGGACAACTTGAAAATGGCAAAAGAATTATGGGGCGCCATACAACTCCGACAGACGCGTGTAAACGAGATATGAAGACTCTGAACATACACTCTGCAACCTGAGAAAAGATAGCTGCAGACCACAATTTTTGGAAACACTCTAAAGCTCCTACTCAAGCTAGATGCGCACAAATTCATAGAAAACGGTAATACACGACGAAAGAAAAGAAAATATAACATTTATAGGTTAAAAAAAAGTAAAGTACCCCCGTCACGCCAAGTGGCGCATAGGGAATATGGTGTTAGTGACCATCAATTTTACGGACCTTCAGCACATGATTTTTGGGGTAATATGGTCGGTATTAGGCCTGTGCCGCTTTACTTTCCCAGAAAAAATCCGGTACCCATTAAAGGCTGGGTGAACCGGCACCGTCGGTTGGGATCGAACCTTACCTCCTGTCCTTTGTAGTCCAGTTCACTAACCACTGAGCTATCGCGGCTCCCAACATTTATAGGGGCGCTGCAATATTCATAGTCAGCCATAACTGACTGAGGCTAACTCCTACTACCATTATATATACTTCTTCTACCTTTCCTGGTTCTTGCAGCCTCATATTCTGCTCGGTTATAAGATGTAGTCCGAAGAACGTCATTTTATGCAGCGTGTCAATGCTTCTGAAAGGTATTCCTGTAACATTTAATGTAGCAAGGAAATGAAGAATTCTGCTTCAGCGTACTAGGCCTCATTATTTGGAGGTGAGTGGGCCATCTCTCTTTCTTATTGTTCTTACCGTCCAGATCTTGATGAGTCTGATAGTATTCTTTCTGCGGGTGTGTCAATCGAAAAGCGTCCAGCAATGATAAATTACACATGAGAACGAATAGAGAAGACAGCAAAGATAAAAAAGCATTAGATAACTCCTATTGATGGTGGTATGCTCCATTGAAGAATATAATAGAATAGAATAGAAAACAAGGCGCCTAACAGCAATGGAGCTAAAAGCTGTCAGCGACTCATAGCTTACAATTTGTGCCAGAATCGGCGAACAAGATCCATCCAGATCCTGCTCCACTTCTTCGCAGTGCTTCTAGAGACAGACTAACCTGTCAAGTTTGGCCAAATAAGTTTGAGGTCGAAGATGGAAGGCAACCCGATATTAATAAATGCCGTGCTGAAGTCGGATGTGTTAGACCGAAAGGCGCAAATATCACAGTTTTACTGTAAACTTCAAAACAACGCATCCTTTTAAGAGCGGATGACGAAGTGATCAGTCATTTCCTCTAGTAGTCAACAGGTAAACGGCGGATAGAAAACAGAGAACAGAATAGAATAGAATAGAATAGAATAGAATAGAATAGAATAGAATAGAATCAGTCGTTATGGCTTTCATTTTTACCCATCTTCTTGTTACTTATATCTTGTTTGACAGTAATGTACAGCGCTTGGTAGGCAAACGGGAGTACACATGAAGACCGTTTGCAAACAGTAAAGTCACGTATGAGACAGTATCTGATTGAGCTGACTGAACACAAAGCAAAGCAAAAGCAAAAGCAAAAGCAACAGCAACAGCAAAAGTTATTTAGTTATGGAAGGCCTCGGTATCACTGCAAACGAATTAAAATCCATAATTGCTCAACCGCCCGTGCCAGTGGAATCATCCGAATTACCAACTCATCTCCCAAACAAAGAAAGGTAACTGTAGTCCCCATCGTAGCAGTCTCAGCACACGCCAAAAGACATAAGGCGAAACCGCGCAGAAAGTGAACACAGCCAACTGTTCCCTGTCATACGATATCATCATTCATCGTAAACAAGCGGGATATCGAAGCAGGATCAAAACGGATGAGATACACAGCTTACAGTGTGCACAGAGCACTTAACTCAGTAGCTCCTGCAACAAGCCGGACTTGGAATATGAGGAAACTGCAAGAAGGAACACTTTTCAGACATAGTCTTCAATGGTTCCTGCCGCCTATCCACCATATACCATGGGAGTTCACGTCCTCCCGAAAATGATGATCGTCATAGCACTTGATGATGTTAGGCCATCATTGATGACTCCAATTCCAAACATATAGACACACAGTGGTGGTAAGTTATCATTTCAATCCAACAGAAGCCACCTGACCTGTAGTTAGTAAAACCACAGAGAGAATATGATTTTGTGACCTTCACTGATTCACTCTTAGATGTGAATGTATAGTTTACACAAGAGGAGAAGTTTTCAACTATAGTGATCCCATTAAAGCAATTCTGGGATAGCAAGGCAAGTCTCCTTTATAGCAGCAGAACTTGATGTTCTCCGCTCCCTTCTTGTAGCTGCCGCCACACGATTCTGATGTCTCATTAACTTGGACATCATTCAAGAACAATGTCAGATTAACATTCCATAGATATGGCTCTGCTGATGAAATGCTTGGTGCAACAGTTGTATCAATCATACTGGAGGTTTCCTGGTCTGTGGTCATTAATATCACAGACGGCACATGATGTTGTTATATTCAGTATTTTTTTCTGGGGTGTAAATATGTGGCACACACATGGAGAGTGGTTTGTGGTCACAGTAATCCCATTAAAGGCAATTCTAGGGTAGCATGGCATAGCTGTTTCAGAACAGCACAATCCTGTGATGTTTTCTGTGTTCGCTATAAAGCTGCTGCTGCTACACAATCCTGACTAATTATAGGTGTGGACATTATTCACTTGCTAAATTAAAAAAAAACTGCTTTGTTTACATCATAAACCTCTGGAAGCGAATCACTTATGGGACTAATAGTACAATTTATTCTTCCATCGGGGATATCTTCATTGAGTCCCCAAAAAAGGTCTTGGTTAAAAAGCCCATATGCTTTTGAGTTAAACACAAAATGAGCCCACTTCATAGATTCAAAATGATCCTTGCCAATGCCATCCGTTTGCACAAGTTAGGTCCTTAGCTACTAAGGTCACAAACGTCTGAAACGAAGCCATCGAATTAACGACTTTATCTACAGCGAAGGTTAACGAACTGTGAACAAACATTTATGTTCAAACCCTTGAAAACATTTTCAAAAATCTGCCAACTCGCTGCAATAACATATATCGTGTTGTTCAATGTAAACATTGCTTAGTCCATAGCTCGAATATAAATAAGCTGCCATTTTGGTGCGTCCCATGACGTCATCGTATTTAAATGTATAACGCTTGATGATGTTAGGACATCGTGTTTGACTCCAACTCCGAACATACAAAACACAGTTCGTCGTCAGATTATCCCCGTTGCACACCAAACAACAGATCGCAAGATTAGCGCATGGTCGGTCTTGGGACACACAAGGAGCCATCATGATGACGTAGCACGCACAAAATGGCTGCGCCCATGGATTCCTGATTACTCTAGTGAATGCAGTCTACAACGAACGAAACATGGTGCAAATTCCCCAACAGCAAAAGTAAAGTAAAGTAAACATGATATGGCTTGATCAATAAAGAACTGCAACTTTTGATGTTGTACTTGGTACTACACTTCTATAGCATTGTTGACACATGCAACTTCTGCACATTTGTTGGTTACTGCGTCATGATATTGTCCTTACCCCTTCATCAGTAAACAGGACAAGGAGTCAAGTTCGCATGATCACAAGACTTGAGCGCTGAAGAAGAAGAAGAGGAGGAAGCAAGGAGCCAGTGGTGGGGTGTAACGTACACTCCTACCAAGTATGGTGACAGCTTTACAAAGAGAAACGAAAAGATCGTGACATTTGGGGCCTACATGCGGCCTTGTTCAGAAAACACGAACACAGAAACGGACAAAGAAATATAGAAAAGTTAAAGTGGATGTTCTAGAGTAACCAGTACTAGTAGATCTAGAATGGAAAGTGAAATGAAGAGAGAAGACACAGGAGTGTCATCATCATCATCATCAAGTACCGGGCCTGCTGGCGTAGGTAATCATGTCTCTCCACAACTTCGATCACGACAGCTATTTATAATTTATGTTGTTGGCTTTCTGCCAAGCCTTTCTCTTAAGCTGTCTAGTTTCTTTTCTCTTTGCTTCCCTCTATCTCTTCGTCCCTCAATTTTCCCAGTTGTTACAATATATTCCAGCTGTTCTCTTCTCATTACATGGCAAAAAAATGATGATTGTTAAAGTACTATATTACAGGGAAATTATTAATTTAAAAAAATAATAATATACTAATATAATAATATAACGGGAGCCGCGATAGCTCAGTGATTAGTGAACTGGACTACAAAGGACAAGCGGTAGGGTTCGACCCCAACCGACGGCTTCCAGGTTCACCCAGCCTTAAATGGGTACCAGATTTTTTTCTGGGAAATAAAGCGGCACGGGCGTGATACCAGCCACATTGCCCCAAAAATCTTGTGCAATAAAATTTAAAATTGGTCTGTAAAATTTATGGTCACTAACACCATATTCCGTATACGCCACTTGGCGTGACCTGAGCTCTTTACTACTTTATATAATAATATTAAATTATTTATTTTCCCGCAATATAGTTCTTTGTTTTCTCTTTTCAGTTCACGTTCTATTCTAGATCCACTGGTTCTGAATACTCTAGAGCATGTAGTTTAGTTAATCTACATTTCGTTATCCGTTTCTGTGTTTTCTGAGGAAGGCCGCATGTTGACCGAAACGTCATGATCTTCTTTCGCTCGCTTTTTGTAAAGTTGTCACCATCTTTGTTGGAGTGTACGTTACACCCCACCACTGGCTCCTTGCTACCAGCTTTACCGCAGCACTGCAATTATTTATCCTGTTTCCTCCTGATGCATACATTCAGCTATGAGTCGCTGACCGCTTTTCAGCCTGGGAACCGTCTGAAGTCTGCGCCCTTCATTTGCTGCGTCCGAGTATATTTAAAGAACTTAAAGATGGATTCAGAAATAATTGTAAAACATATTTTGAAATCATGATGATGATGACGATTATGATTATGATGATAAGTAAAGACGTCTAAACATATTTCACAAATTAATCACAGTGCTACAGAAAGCACAATCGAGGCCTTAGATTCAACACTTTCACATTTAAAGGATTAATTATAAAACTCAGATCTGTGGGCCTATGGGTCGTGTTTGTTTCACTCGGTTATCGGTAGATTATCTAAATTAAAGTCGGCCATGTCTGGGCTAATCAGGGCAGAGCAAAACTTTCCCAAAACTGGACTCATTTATTATGAAGCGAGCACTAAGTTAAGTAGAGCGTGAATAGTTCTAGATAGACACAACGAACTCGGAAACCATTAACATGTCGTTGTGCAATAATGCACTTATGGTTAGTCGAAGGCCCCAGGTATCACTGCAAACGAATTAAAATCCATAATTTCTCAACCGCCCGTGCCAGTGGAATCATCCGAATAAAACTCATACATTGAAGGATCCAAACAAAGAAAGGCAGCTACAGTCCCCATCATAACATAACAGCTACAGCACACGCCAAAAGGCCAAGCCGCATCGAAAGTGAACGCAGCTGAACTGTCCTTCGTCATACGATATCATCATTCATCGTAAGAAATCAGAATATGGATCCGCGATCCGGATAAGAAAAACACAGCTCACGGTGTGCACAGAGCATTAAACTTAATAGCTCCAGCAGCAAGCCGGACTTAAAATATGAGGAAGCTGCAACAAGGAGCACTTTTAAGACTGAGCCTCAATTGTTCCTGCGCCTATCTGCCATATTGACCAAATGAGCTAATGCCCAGTCCGGGGGTCAAGACGTTGCTCAGCAAAAACTGAAAGCTGTTAGCGAATCATAGCTGATGTCTTGCGTCAAGATCTGTGAACGTGGAGTGTCCAGATCCTAAACTACCTCTATGTGTCGCCCCTAGGACGAAGCAGTCCTGTCTGTCCGATTAAGTAGAAATCGAGAGAGAAGCCAGTCCGGTATTCAAAAATACCACGCTTAAGTCGGATATGTCGGACCTAATATCTCTGTTCTACTGCAAACCACAGCACAACGCATCCACGCCAACTTAACGTCATTTTGAGAGCGTATGTTGAAGAGGTCTATCTCTGTATGCATCGGGTGAACGCAAGCAAATAAGTACGGCGTGCTAGTGAAATTTTACGGAATTCAGTTCACATCAATGCTAATACAGTCGGATGCATCAACAAGAAGCTAGAAGATGACTTTTTATAGGTAGGTCTCTGGGCGCAAAATTATAGCTGAACTTGGGACTTTGGATCGATCAATTATCACAGACGAAATGGACAATTTACGAAGTTGTTATCGTTTATGTCACAAGAGTTGAATGATGGCATTGGTTATTAGAAGAGACTGCTTCGGCTACAGACATCTGCTGTCTTGCAGGGAGGCCTGGAAAAACCAAGTAAAAAAAATATAAAGCATGTAAAAGTTCCCTCCCCTGCCTTGCTAGGACGTATGAAGATTATGGTGTTGGTGACCATATCTTGCTATGACCTCGGAACATTTTTGGGTGATGTGGTCGGTTTCACGCCAGGCCGCCTTTACTTCTCTGAAAATACATTGGCACCCATTTTTAGAGGCTGGGTGAACTCCGGATCCTTGTCGGTCCGGGAAAAAAACCCACCTCTTTTGGTGATCGAACCCGGACCGTTTTGATGAGGAAGCAAGTACACTAACCAGCCAGCCACCGAGACCCCAGAGAAACGTCCTGATGAAATTCATTTTTAAGATAAATGTACATGACCGAAGGGTGCGAGACATAGTAGAGCACAAACTGATAATAAGCGAAATACAATATAAGACAATAATGTTTAGTTATAGCACACAACATAATCAGGGAAACAGCAGATTCAAGTAATATCCTGTACATCTTTAGACAGGAAACTATACACAAAGCAACATTTACAACTAAGTAGGCAGACAACATCCTACTAGATATCAAGCACACTGTTAATTAATCTTCAAGATCTAGACCAATGGCTGAATAGAACAGTGATCACGTGTTAGTGAAAAAAAAGAAACATATTTTTATAAAAATTTAAACAACGAAGACTTCGATGAAAAACATGAAGCAAGATTTAGCTTACTTAAGCAGGGTAAAAGGACGAAAATAAAATTATAATTTAATGTGCAAAATATATACAATAGGAGAGATTAACAGTAAGAAATGCTTAATTAATCAATACAAGAAATATGTAAAGAAATCACACTAGGTATATAACAGACGTATGTGAAGACATAATGTAGAAAATAATAATGAATTAACGAACGTGAATGGGAATATGGAAGATTAAATAAAGAGACAGGAGAAAGGCAGGGAAGAAATCTGGCAAAATGATGTCTGGAGCGTGCTGGAATCACAAACAGGGCACGATCTTTCAAAATAAGATAAATAAGTTAATGGGAAGATGAGGATAATCAATTTCCGGATGTTTAAAATCAATAGAAGGAACGTATATTATTGTTGTGTTTGGACTCTTAAAACTCATCTTGCTCGTCTGTATCTTCAAGATACGTTAAGTGGACTTATATATGTTTTGATTTTGCTTACAGGAAACCATTTCATTTTGTTGCTTCTTTCATGTCATTTACATATGTGTGGGGACTGGTTGGTCTCGAGGCAAGACGCCGGCCTCGAGACAGTGGGTTCAAATCCCGGCTACATCAGTTTGGATTTTATTTAGGATTTCTCTCTGCGGGAACCACCCCTGGTCTCAGCAGCGAGGCCCGGCTTGAAACGTCAATTACTCATCGACGGAAAAAAATATGAGTACCTCCGAAGGCGAAGTTATCTGCCTGTGCAGCGAGCGAACCCCTGTATACACGGCTGCCAGGGAAAAAATCACGCAAAACTCAGTTCCTAATCTTTAGGGACTTCGTCAAGGTAAAAAGCTGAAAAGCTGGCGAACGAAAAAAAAAAAATAAAAAAAAAATATATATATATATTAGTTTCCAGTGGTTATATACTGGATACAAATTAGTATATAACCACTGGAAACTACTATTTGTTCTGTTTCGTCCCATAAATGTTTGTCTGCAACACAAGTATTCAGCCCTATTGGGAGATACTTGCATTAATAGGAAAGTACAAATATACAATTTATTTCCGGTCTGTAATCGTTACCCTATGCTATAGTCATTCAGAACGCCTTCGTGTAAGACACTGCTACAATAGCTAATTTTTTTGGCTGCGTGGCAGTGTGCCAAGCGTTCGGCTTCTCGTGGCAAGGCGCGGTGCCAGGGAGTACGGGTTCGATCCCGCTTCGGACCATATATTGTTCTTCGTTTTTTTTCTGTTGTTGTTTGTCTGTCAATTTTTCCGAGTGCTAACACATACTTCTTTGTTCTATTATTCCCTATTATCGCCTCGGAAGTTCCTTATATAATAATATTTATTTATTATTATTTGTATCTAAGATATAAGTTGCGTTTTTTTTTCTCTTCTGTTAGCCTCTGTTGCTATTATGTTTCCTAGTCTTTCTATTATACCATCAATCCATCTTTTCGTGCTCGGCCCATGTGTCTGGTGTTCTCGACACAATATTTGGAAGCATGTGTAAGAATGTGAGAACTTTGAACGAAATAGTAAAGTTATAAAAGTTATGTTTTTCTCAATAAAATAATATACGATAAGTGAGATATCAGAGGACATTAAGATTTTCTTACAGCAACTTTTAGCAACTTATTTTTTCAGATCGCAAGACGCTAGCTGATGGCTTGCGCCAGGATAGGTGAATCAGAAACATCCAGACCCTGCTCCACCTCTCCGTGGTGCCTCCAGTAACAGACTAACCTGTTTAGTCTGGCCAAGTGAGTAGGGATCGATAAGGAAAGACAACCCAGAACTAAAAAGCGTCGTGCTGAAGTCGGATGTATTGTGCCGAAAGGCGCAAATATCACAGTCATACTGCAAACCACAGCTCAACACAGACACGTCCACTTAACGTCCTTTTGAGGGCGGATGACGAAGAGGTCCACTCCTTTAGTCTTCGTGCGAACTCAAGCAGGGAAGTAGAGGACATGGAACATCATTTGATGCATGTCGGATGTTTTCGTTCGTGGAATTCTAATATTTTCCAATGGATTATCAAGGAAGAACAACAAGATGATTCCTTGAAATGATAAACTCAAATTGTGCAAGAAATCGTTGTCAATCATCATCATCATCAAGTACCGGGCCTGCTGGCGTAGGTGATCATGTCTATCCACAACTTTCGATCTCAGCAGATATTTATCATTTCTGTTGTTGACCTTCTGCCAAGCCATTCTCTTAAGCTGTCTGGTATTTTTTTCTCTTTGCTTCCCTCTATCTCTTCGTCCCTCAATTTTTACAGTTGTTACAATACATTCCAGTTGTTCTCTTCTCATTACATGGCCAAAAAAAATTATGATTGTTTCTCCTAATATTGGAAATTAGCTCTCTTTCTTTGTCAATAAATGCGAATAAAAGAGTTCCTCTTTATTACATAAAAGCAATATTTACATATGGTTGTGAATTATGGACAATCAATGAGTCAAAATCAATGTTGTTTGACGACACTGATATGTGACTTTGTAGAAAAATATTGAGAGTTCTGTGTTCGGTCATTCATTGACTAATAAATATGATCTGAAGTCATTTGATATCACACATCATAAATATCAAGCTTCACATGGATCGCACTTAACATATATTATATATATCGCAAAGAGAAAACGTTTTTTTTTCTTTATTTTTGCTATAAAAATAGTGCAGGTTTGGGTTAAGTTATGAAAATGTTAACATTGTGAAAGAGTACTATAAGTGCTATGAGTACCTTGCCGAAGTGGATGTGTCGGGCCTAAATACGGAGATATCGCAGCTTTTGCAGTAAACTAGCACAGAACGTAAACGGTGAGCAGCAAAAAGAGAAGGAATTGTTTTCTCTATATCTCCATGTGGGTAATTCAAGAACTCTTTTTCTTGACAGATGAATCGACTAGGAAATGTCCGCGAGGAAACGAAAGAAATGTGCATTGTGAAGCCAGCACGTTAACTGCTTATGCATGTACACCACTCGCACTTAGTGAAACATGGCCTCACTTTTCTAACTAAATCTCCTTTCTTCTCGTTTTATTATTTGCAAAAAAAAAAAAAAAAAAGTCAGTGACCTACACGCTTTTGTTGTCTTCTCCTTCAGCGTTCAAGTATTGGGATAATGCGTACATGACTCTTGTGTGTCATGTTTTATTATTGAGGGGTAAAGACAACATCACGGAACATGATGAGCTAGTCTCATGGTCAGTACATGACTCTTGTGTGTCATGTTTTATTATTGAGGGGTAAAGACAACATCGCGGAACATGATGAGCTAGTCTCATGGTCAGTACATGGCTCTTGTGTGTCATGTTTTATTATTGAGGGGTAAAGACAACATCACGGAACATGATGAGCTAGTCTCATGGTCAGTACATGACTCTTGTGTGTCATGTTTTATTATTGAGGGGTAAAGACAACATACGGAACATGATGAGCTAGTCTCATGGTCAGTACATGACTCTTGTGTGTCATGTTTCATTATTGAGGGGTAAATACAACATCACGGAACATGATGAGCTAGTCTCATGGTCAGTACTCTCTGTGGGTGTGTCCTGGTTTCCCCTCCCCCTCCCAAACTTACACCGTGGCTAGCACACTGCGTCCCCGGCAGGCTTGATCTTAGTTTGACTTAGTTTTTCTTCTCATAGGGTGGATGTCGTCCGATGCTGTTGGACCTACCCTGCCCATGGTTTCTGTCTGGGTGTTCTCCCATAGCCTTTCCTTCTCCCGATGGTAACTGCTAGGCAGAAGTACATGTACTTTGTTTTCCCGGGCGTCCTTCTCCGTGGAAAGAGCTTTCAGTCATATCTTATGAGATGCAAAATGCCAAATAGTATTTGGGCTGAAAATGATCAGCGACTTATCGGTAAATGCTTGCATTGTGGTCAGAGATAGTAGCTGACTAAGGTCTTACTCCACCTCTCAGCAGTGCCTTTGAAATCAGACTAACCAGTCTGGCTAAGCGAGTAGGGATCGAATACGACAAACAAATCTACACTTTAAATTATCTTGATCAATTGGAGTAGTGGGGAAAAAGAGCGCAAAATATCGCAACTTACTGTAAATGACAATATAACGTGTCGACGTCCCTCTAACGCCCTTATAAGAGTGGTTAAAGCTGAACCAGTGATGTCTTTTCGGATAGCAAGAAGGGTCCCTTATTTTTGGGGCAAGTCAGTATGTGGCCTTGGGAGATAATTAAGTGATTTCATCATAGATCTTAGCGCTGTGACAATTGTCGTCACGTCCTAGCATGGTAATGTTGCGTTACACCATGTCTTTTTTTTAAAATTGCCATTATCATCAGCTTTACAGCAGATTCGTATCTCTATGCATCTTGATGCATCTGCTCCTATACTTGTACGTCAACAACAGCGTGGTTATTCCTCTCAGTGTACTCCGTGTCTAGTCTAAAAAAAAAAGATCCTGACCAAAAAAATTATCCTGACCTTCCTCTATTTACCGTCCTCTCAAAGCCACTGCCGCTGCATGATAGTTCTTGGTCATTTTCCTCTCTCTCTCTCTCTCTCTCTCTCTCTCTCTCTCTCTCTCTCTCTCTATATATATATATATATATATATATATATATATATATATATATATATATATATAATGTAAAGTAAAGTACCCCCGTCACGCCAAGTGGCGTATAGGGAATATGGTTTTAGTGACCATAAATTTTTCAGACCTTCGGCACATGATTTTTGGGGTGATATGGTCGGCATTACGCCCGTGCCGCTTTACTTTCCCAGAAAAAAATCCGGTACCCATTTATGGCTGGGTGAACCTGGAAGCCATCGGTTGGGATCGAACCCTACCCCTTGTCCTTTGTAGCCCAGTTCACTAACCACTGAGCTATCGCGGCTCCCATATATATATATATATATATATATATATATATATATATATATATATATATATATATATATATATCTTTTTTTTTAGGTAG
Organism: Megaustenia siamemsis; assembly: GCA_032433765.1. NCBI lineage: Eukaryota > Metazoa > Mollusca > Gastropoda > Stylommatophora > Ariophantidae > Megaustenia > Megaustenia siamemsis. The sequence goes on from JAVIAB010000024.1 coordinate 60,849,180, forward strand.
TTCATTCCTTCTTTTTCTTGGAAATTATTTCTCTGTCTCTTTCGTGATAATTCTTTCTCAATTTTTTAAAATAAGTCTTTCTCTAACGTTTTCATGGTAATTCTTTCTCTTTTTTTTCTTAATAATTCTTTCTCTGTCTTTTTTGTGGTAATTCTGTCGCTATCTTTTTCTTGGTAATTCTTTCTCTATCTTCTTTTGGTAGTTCTTTCTTTATCTTTTCATGATAATTCTTTCTCAGTTATATCTAATTATTTATCTATCTCATTCTTCGTGATTCTTTTTCTGTCTCTCTTTCTTGGTCATTCTTTATTTGTGATATGCCATCCCAAGTTCATGTTAGGAATACACAGATTTGTATGAGTGCGATCGTATCATACGTGTAGTAAACTTTATCGTAATTTCCTCGCAAGAATGGCATATCTAAAGAGCAATACATTTAATTGCTTTTTATTCACTGTTTTATTTATGAACCCGCTTTGTGGATACCCTGTAGTAAATTATAATTGTTCCCTTTGGATTCTCACAAGCTGTGGTTCCCGTGTACCACACACAATCCATTGATTCCCTCGACGCAAAATAGAATAGTGTATCAAGAATAGCATACTCCACGCCACACTAGAGAAAATGAACAAGTCGTGAATTGTATAGATTTTAAAATGCTGACTTATTTATTGATAGAGCAATGAAGCAACAACACACTGCGCGGTCACGGAACGAGCGGGAAACGGTTCACCTCGCAGCCATATGTAGTAGCAAGGCTAGAGGGCAGAAAGTTTTTAAAAAAGTAAAGTACCCCCGTCACGGCAAGTGGCGTATAGGGAATATGGTGTTAGTGACCATAACGAGAACAACAAAACTGACAATCACGAAGATACAGACTTTCATTAATGGATGCTTACGCAGAATAAAAGGATGGAAATGGCAGGACAAAATCACTAACATAGAATTATGGAAATGTACCAGTCAAATACCAATGGATAAAGAGATACAGCGAAGACGATGACGCTGGATAGGACACACACTACGGAATGCCAACTTAGAGTATTACACAACAGGTCCTTTTTTGGAATCCCCATGGGAAAACACAAAGAGGAAGGCCAAGGATTTCGTGGATAAGACAGATAGAGGCAGAGATGAAGATGATGGGGAAGACATGGAATGATCTTAAAAAGAATGGCAAAAACAGAACGACCTGGAAAATGTTTGTTGAAGACCTATGCTCCACTGGGAGCTAAAAAGGTAGAAGAAAAAGAAGACCATAAATTGTACAGACCTTCGGCACATGATTTTTGGGGTAATGTGGTCGGTATTACGCCCGTGCCGCTTTACTTTCCCAGAAAAAATCCGGTACCCATTAAAGGCTGGGTGAACCCGGAAGCCGTCGGATGGGATCGAACCCTACCTCTTTTCGTTTGTAGTCCAGTTCACTAACCACTGAGCTATCGCGGCTCAAGAGGACAGAAAGATTTACCACAATTCTGCGACGTTTTCAGCTTTGCGATCTTATTGTTTATTAGATACATGGTATGTACATGCAAGTTAGCCAATCCATCAGGGACTGGAGATAAACGAGTTTCTGTTTGCAGACGATCATGCACTAATACACGGAAAAGTAGAAGACCTACAAGAACAATTAAATAGACTCAACAGCACAAGCACAAAATACAATATGGAAATCAACATCAACAAAACATAAGTCGAAATATCACAAAAGAGAAATAGAACATCAACATAACTATAGGCGGTAGACAACTAAAACAAGTAGAGGAATTTAAATACCTAAGAAGTCTAGTGACAAACGACAATTCACAAACAGTAGAAATAGACTCAAGTTGCAACAAAGCCTGTCAAATTATTGGACAGCTATCACCACTATTGTCCAACAAGGAAATAACTCTGGAGGCAAAACGAGCACTATACAATACAATCTTCATCCCAACGTTGTGCTACCAATGCCAGACCTGGACCCTAGATGCAAGAACAATAATAAAATAACCTCTACAGAGATGAAATGTGTTAGACGAATGACTGGAAATAGTCTGAGAGATAAGATCAGAAATGAAGAACTGAGAAAAAAGCTAGGAATAGCCCCCCGCCATAGAATATATAAGGCAACAACAGATAAAATGGTTTGGCCACGTGACAAGGCAGAAAGAAGAAAACACAACACAACGAGCCTTCAACAAACGTTATGAGAACACCAGACCCAAGGGTCGATCACGAAAAAGATGGGTCGATGGAATATTAGAAGCACTAGGAAACATAACAGCAGCAGAGACGAACAGAAGAGCAAAAGACCGCAAATTATATCTCCCCTCGACGCTGAAAGGCAGATGAGGAAGGAAAGAAAAGAAGAGGAAGAAAAATTGCCGACGGTAGGCACTACCACACAGAAATGAATGGACACATTTTCAGGCACTGGTAGATGTACGATCTTCTTCCAATCCTGGATTTACCTAGTAATAGATCATGCGTCTTATCACAATGTTGTGTCAGCGGAATACAAAGTACCAACTGCATCAAATACAAAAGATCAAATTAGGACATGGTTTGCTAAGGAAAATTTCAAATTCTATAACATATATTTAAAACCTGAGTTGTTGCAGCTTGTAAGAAATACAAATAAGAAAAAAGGTGTATCATATTGACAAAATCATTGAGGAATATGGCCAGAGTTTTCTTTGACTCCCTGCACATTATGCGCACTTCAATCTGATCAAGCTTGTGTGGGCTAAAGTCAAAGAACACGTTGCAGACAGAACAGGACGTTTAAAATTTGTGATCTTGAAATTCTGACACGCGAGTCCCTCTCAAGTAAGGACATTCATTTCGGTTAGAAGTGTGTTGCACATGTTCTCCGGGTAGAAGACAAGTACTGGCAACGAGATGGATTACAATTTGCCCAGCCATTAACCATTATCAACCTTTTGGAATCATCAGATTCGGAATGATGAAGACCATATTCTGTTGACAGACCGAAGAACAGCCTGTGATCATTAAGCATATGTTGAGAAAGTGGTTAAGTGTATGTGCAATGGAACAAATATATTTCCATATCAAAATGCGTCTATCATCCTTCAAATTGAGGTGCAGTCATGACATCCTGGGGTCTAATGGTAACCGAAGGGCAAGACTAACAGCAACCAATTGGAGTCATGTTTGCAATTATACATAACAGGCAACATAATTACTTGCTCTTTAAAAGTATGCAGATATGCCTGAGAAATGAACTGCACTGGAAATTAACATGTTTACTGTAAAATCTAACATTTGAATCAACTTATTTGCAATGGTCCTAAAAGATCAAAGAAATTAGCCTATGTGCAAAATCTGTTGTATGTGTGGAAAAAATAGCAATATTTTTGAGTCATGAATGCTCTAAGACTATGTGCAAAAAATCACTGCGACATAACAGGTAGTTTTCGCTCAAACCGAAAGCAAACGTCTTCATGAATGTACGGATTACAGGCCAATATTTTTTTTTGGTTTTCGCCAGCTTTCACCTCTGGCCTGTCCCTAGAGACTAGGAATTGAATTTTTTTTTTTGGGTGTTAATCCGTTTTCCCCGGCAGCCGTGTGCACATGGGTCCCTCGACGCACAGGTAGATAATCCCGTCTTCATAGGTACTCGTATTTTAACGTCGATGAGTAATTGACGTTTCAAGCCGGGCCTCGCTGCTGAGACCAGGGGTGGATGCCGCAGAGAGAAATCACAAATAAAATGTGCAACTTGTGTATACGAGATTTGAACTCACAATCTCTCTGTCTCGAACCAGTCCTTGAGACCAGCCAGTTCCCCTCGACCAGTATAAAGTGGGTGTTGTTTTCGATATTTCTGATGATGGATGTCTTGGAAGATGTCGGTATCGCACGTCAGTTAGTGAAGGGGCGTTGCAGTGTAGCAACACGTGATTAACTTGCTCGTCGTGACGATTGTAAAAAAAAAAAAAAAGTAAAGTACCCCCGTCACGCCAAGTGGCGTATAGGGAAATATGGTGTTAGTGACCCTATATTTTACAGACCTTCAGCACATGATTTTTGGGGTAATGTGGTCGGTATTACGCCCGTGCTGCTTTACTTTCCAGAAAAAATCCGGTACCCATTTAAGGCTGGGTGAACCGGAGCCGTCGGTTGGATCGAACCCTACCCTTGTCCGTAGTAGTCCAGTTCACTAACCACTGAGCTATCGCGGCTCCCACTAATTTTTAGGGAATTAGTAAAACCCAGGTGTCCTCGCCAGGGTACGAACCCCGGCTGTTGCCGTGGTAAGCCAACCGGTGACGATTGTACTTCTGTAATTTTAGTCTGTACAAGTGGTTTAAGGTGTTAATTGATAAGTACATGCCCAGTTCTCTGCTGGAGTGCCAGGTTTGAGTCTCTCCTTTATATTTTTGATTGGGTCACATTCATCAAACCTGGTCCGACATGGATTCTAAATGCAGAATTGTTAAATACAAGTCGCAGAAAAAAGCCAGCACAAATGAATTAAACTGTTGCCTACTCCTTGGCTAGGAACGATCCCATAGTAAAAGTCACGCCAAGTGGTGTATAGGGAATATGGTGTTCGTGACAATAAATTTGGGGCATGCTAAAAGACACAACAGCCTACGAAAAGTAATATTGGAAGGAAAAATACAAGGCAAAAGAGGCAGAGGCAGACCAAGACTAACATGGACGAGTAACATCAAAAGATGGACAAGTCAATCTATGTCAGCCTGCGCCATCAAAGCAAGAAACAGATTAGAATGGCGATCCATGGTAGCCAACTTTCGTTGCGGAGAGGGCACACGATGATGATCACAATAAATTTTACAGACCTTCGGCACATGATTTTTGGGTAATGTGGTCAGTATTACGCCCGTGCCGCTTTACTTTCCCAGAAAAAAAAATTCCGGTACCTATTAAAGGCTGGGTGAATCGGAAGCCGTCATTTGGGATCGAACTTTACCTCTTGTCCTTTGTAGTCCAGTTTACTAACCACTGAGCTATGGCGGCTCCCTAACGATCCCTTAACCTCAGACTAAATCTTATAGGTTATTTTATACCGGAATTGCCATCCAAATAAAAGAAGATAATGAGAACTATATTTTTAAAGATTGCGTGCGCCTTTCGTTTTCACGAGTTTGATATGCCTGTCTCTTTTGTGGAACTCTGTTATTGATTGTTGGCTTTTTCCTTCTTTGTTTCTGTGATACGAGATCACTTGGGTCCCTTGGTTCTCAGCCACTACAATAAAGTTCTAGGCATCTTATGTAGAGACCGCATTTACATGCGAGAAAGTCCGCAAATTCATTAACAAAATATAGACCGCATAAAGAGTTTCTTAATCGGTAAATATGAGTTCTTAAATGTTATGTAGAGCCAGTCTTAACATATGGATGTGAATCATGGAAAAAATGACAACAGACAAGAAAATAACTGGAGTCTGTAGAAATGAAGTTGTACAGAAGAATGTTGAGAATACCATGGACAGCTAAGAATGATAATGAAAACGTTCTGAAAGAGGCAAAAGAAAAAAGAGAGCTAATTCCCAATATTAGGACGAAACAATCATCATTTTTTGGCCATGTAATGAGAAGGTGAGAGCTAGAAAATATTGTAACAACTGACAATTGAGGGATGAAAAGATAGAGGAAAGCAAAGAGAAAAGATACCAGACAGCTTAAGAGAATGACTTGGCAGAAGGGACTATAACAAAATGATAAATAACTGTCGAGATCGAAAGTTGTGGAGAGACATGATCACCTACGCCAGCAGACCCGGTACTTGATGATGATGAAATAAGAAAAAGAGGTGCTGCAGGTGCGAGTACAACTCAAGATCTATAGAAGTTGGTTACTTTTCACGTTTAAAGGCAACGGACAAATGTCACATGCGGCATTACATGTACTCGAATTCACAACACAGGAAATGTAACACTTTAATGTTATTGCCACACTAGATGTTTATTCTATTTCTACCATCGTTCTAACTTTCTCACACAATCGTCGTGCGTGCACATTAATTCACCGGAACAGTGATATCTTATATCTAGACACATATCTCGCGGGAACACTTATATGACTTACTCAACTAGCTTTAGTTGTGTCTATCTCACTTTAGTTGTGTCTATCTCGGTTTAGTTCTCTCTATCGCGGTTTAGTTGTGTCTATCGCGGTTTAGTTGTGTCTATCGCGCTTTAGTTGTGTCTATCGCGGTTTAGTTGTGTCTATCGCGCTTTAGTTGTGTCTATCGCGCTTTAGTTGTGTCTATCGCGCTTTAGTTGTGTCTATCGCGGTTTAGTTGTGTCTATCGCGGTTTAGTTCTGTCTATCGCGCTTTAGTTGTGTCTATCGCGGTTTAGTTGTGTCTATCGCGGTTTAGTTCTGTCTATCGCGCTTTAGTTGTGTCTATCGCGGTTTAGTTGTGTCTATCGCGCTTTAGTTGTGTCTATCGCGCTTTAGTTGTGTCTATCGCGCTTTAGTTGTGTCTATCGCGCTTTAGTTGTGTCTATCGCGGTTTAGTTCTCTCTATCGCGCGTTAGTTGTGTCTATCGCGCGTTAGTTGTGTCTATCGCTCTTTAGTTCTCTCTATCGCGGTTTAGTTGTGTCTATCGCGCTTTAGTTGTTTCTATCGCGGTTTAGTCTCTCTATCGCGGTTTAGTTGTGTCTATCGCGCTTTAGTTCTCTCTATCGCGGTTTAGTTCTCTCTATCGCGGTTTAGTTCTGTCTATCGCGCTTTAGTTCTCTCTATCGCGGTTTAGTTCTCTCTATCGCGGTTAGTTCTGTCTATCGCGCTTCAGTTCTCTCTATCGCGCTTTAGTTCTCTCTATCGCGCTTTAGTTGTGTCTATCGCGTTTAGTTGTGTCTATTGCGGTTTAGTTGTGTCTATCGCGGTTTAGTTGTGTCTATCGCGCGTTAGTTGTGTCTATAACGGTTTAGTTCTCTCTATCGCGCTTTAGTTCTCTCTATCGCGGTTTAGTTCTGTCTATCGCGCGTTAGTTATGTCTATCGCGCGTTAGTTGTGTCTATCGCGGTTTAGTTGTGTCTATCGCGGTTTAGTTCTCTCTATCGCGCTTTAGTTGTGTCTATCGCGGTTAGTTCTCTCTATCGCGCGTTAGTTGTATCTATCGCGGTTTAGTTCTCTCTATCGCGGTTTAGTTGTGTCTATCGTACTTTAGTTGTCTATCGCGTTTAGTTGTGTCTATCGCGCTTTAGTTGTGTCTATCGCGGTTTAGTTGTCTTTCGCGGTTTAGTTGTGTCTATCGCGCGTTAGTTGTGTCTATCGCGCTTTAGTTGTGTCTATCGCGGTTTAGTTCTCTCTATCGCGCGTTAGTTGTGTCTATCGCGCTTTAGTTGTGTCTATCGCGGTTTAGTTCTCTCTATCGCGCGTTAGTTGTGTCTATCGCGGTTTAGTTCTCTCTATCGCGCGTTAGTTGTGTCTATCGCGCTTTAGTTGTGTCTATCGCGGTTTAGTTCTCTCTATCGCGCGTTAGTTGTGTCTATCGCGCTTTAGTTGTGTCTATCGCGCTTTAGTTGTGTCTATCGCGGTTTAGTTCTCTCTATCGCGGTTAGTTCTCTCTATCGAGGTTTAGTTCTCTCTATCGCGCTTAGTTCTCTCTATCGCGGTTTAGTTCTCTCTATCGAGTTTAGTTCTCTCTATCGAGGTTTAGTTCTCTCTATCGCGCGTTAGTTGTGTCTATCGCGGTTTAGTTCTCTCTATCGCGCGTTAGTTGTGTCTATCGCGCTTTAGTTGTGTCTATCGCGGTTTAGTTCTCTCTATCGCGCGTTAGTTGTGTCTATCGCGGTTTAGTTCTCTCTATCGCGCGTTAGTTGTGTCTGTCGCGGTTTAGTTCTCTCTATCGCGCGTTAGTTGTGTCTATCGCGCTTTAGTTGTGTCTATCGCGCTTTAGTTGTGTCTATCGCGGTTTAGTTCTCTCTATCGCGGTTTAGTTCTCTCTATCGAGGTTTAGTTCTCTCTATCGCGGTTTAGTTCTCTCTATCGCGGTTTAGTTCTCTCTATCGCGGTTTAGTTCTCTCTATCGCGGTTTAGTTGTGTCTGTCGCGGTTTAGTTCTCTCTATCGCGGTTTAGTTCTGTCTATCGCGGTTTAGTTCTCTCTATCGCGTTTAGTTCTGTCTATCGCGGTTTAGTTCTCTCTATCGCGGTTTAGTTCTGTCTATCGCGGTTTAGTTCTCTCTATCGCGGTTTAGTTCTCTCTATCGCGGTTTAGTTCTCTCTATCGCGGTTTAGTTCTGTCTATCGCGGTTTAGTTCTCTCTATCGCGGTTTAGTTCTCTCTATCGAGGTTTAGTTCTGTCTATCGCGCTTTAGTTCTTTCTATCGCGCTTTAGTTCTGACTATCGCACTAGATAACTAATATTGTATTTTTCTCCTTCTGCCCTTCACCCGATGACTACCATATACTATCTTCTTTACGACACATAGAACCATTTTTTTTATGTATGTCGGGGGGCAACGATAGAACCAGATGGATAAAGGCCGCTTGGTCAATTAGTCGCCACGACGTGTGAGACTCACGATTTTTATTTCAGATATGCCTGTCCTTATGAAGATAGCTACTAAATAAAACTAATAACCCTCTTTATCTTCCGCCCTTAAAAGAACGTTAGGTGGGCGTAGATGCGTTGTGTTGTGGTTTGCATGTAGGCAGTAACATTTGCGCTTTTCGGCCCAGCATATCGAGAATCAGCACGACATTTTTGAGTGCCGGGTTGCCTTTCCTCTTAGATCTCTACTTTTTTGGCCAGAATGGATAGTCTGTTTCCTGGAGCACAGATGGGAGGTGGAGCAGGATCTTGATCAGCTCTGTTGTTCGCTGATCCTGACGCACGCAGTCAGCTGTGGTTCGCTGACCGCGCTCAGCTAGATGCTGTCTTGGTCTCTAAGTATCGTACATTACCCTAGCAGCAAGTTTACAGTAACTATCACTCTCTACTGCCATTATTTATCACCAATATAGCATTATGATGCGATTAAAGTTAAAATCATTAAATCTGGTGCGATTGAATGCGATGATCATCGCACAATAAGCCTTATCAGTCATATGATTAAGATATTACTAAGAATCATCATGCGAAGAGTGCGAAACAAAATCAGTCCAGAAATTAGCGATGAACAGTGTGGTTTTGTTAGAGATAAAGGAACGAGCAATGCCATTTATATCATAAGATCTTTAGTAGAAAGAGCCATAGAGGTGAAAACAGATCTATACCTATGTTTCATAGATTACACCAGGCATTTGACAAAGTAAAGCACCAAGAAATAATGAACATTTTAGAAAGCATAAACATAGACAGCAAAGATCTAAGAATAATAAAGAACATGTACTGGCAACAAACAGCGGCCATAAGAACTGGAAACCAATTGGAATGTTTCAACAAATAAAACAGGGTGTTAGACAAGGTTGTGTGCTGTCACCAGATTTGTTTAATATTTATAGTGAGATTATTTTAAGATCCATAAGGGGCATGCCTGGAATAACAATGAAGGTCATAATATAAATAATCTAAGGTATGCTGATGATACAGTATTTATCGCTAAGAGTGAAAATGAGTTACAAGAAATGTTGGACATTATAGTGAAAGAAAGCAAAAATAAAGGACTCAGCCTTATAGCGAAAAGACAGAGGTAATGGTAACAACAAAGAAAAAAACATCACCTCAGTGCAAAATAAAGACAAGTGGAACAATATTAAAACAGGTAAATGAATTTAAATATTTGGGAACTTTGTTAACCTCAGACGGAAGATGTACAAAAGAGGTGAGATGCAGAATGGCTCAGGCAAAAGTAGCTTTCCAAAAAATGAGGAAAATACTATGCAATCCGTTTTTGACAATAGAAACAAGAAAAAGAGTTCTTAAATGTTACGTAGAGCCAGTCTTAACATATGGATGCGAGTCATGGACAATAGGACAACAGACAAGAAAATCACTGGAGTCTGTAGAAATGTGGTTTTACAGAAGAATGTTGAGAGTACCATGGACAGCTAAGAAGAGTATTCATATTCAACCCTGTGTCGCTAAACCACGTGTCTGCCTAGCCAACTGGACGAATGGGGAAGAACAGGTCGACTACATCATCATGTTCCATATCGATTGGCGTGGGCGATCGTGTCCTTCCTCAATTTTCTGTCCACAGTGAAACTTATCAATCCTGTTGTTGACTGTGTTCCAAGCCACGACACCAAGCTATCTAATAGTTCTGTTGTTGACTATGTTCCATGCCACGACACCAAGCTATCTAATAGTTCTGTTGTTGACTATGTTCCATGCCACGACACCAAGCTATCTAATAGTTCTGTTGTTGACTGTGTTCCATGCCACGACACCAAGCTATCTAGTATCTTCTCTTTTTGTCGTCCGTTGCTTGAGTTCCTCGTAAATTCAGTTATCGAAATTCACAGGAATCGTCGTTCACTTCTAGAAAATTCAAACCTGAATAAGTCAATCATAATCTGAATCGCGTACCCCTGCTAGATCAGAAGTCAGTTCAGCTTGACTCAGCGCCGCCCACTGGCTGTGTTTGTTGTGTCTTAACTTTTCCGCTACATCAGAGGTTGGCTCATGCCCTACTTCCCTCCCCTTGACCTCTATTTACATCCACAATGACTTTGTCAGCAAAGAATCGCAGATTGTTTCTCCCCTCGACGTCAACGGCAACAGAGGAAGGATAGAAGAAAGAAGAAGAAGAAGAAGAATGACTTTGTCTTCAAGTGAACAGTTTGAGAGTCTGATTGGTGGGTCTATTCAACTCTCTGTGTGCGTTACTCGCTCTTCCAATAGTCTGTATCATATCTGCTGCTCTTATGGAAAATGTATATCTATATTAAACCATCTGTCTTTATGGAGAATGTATGTTTCTGTTAGGCCGTCTGTTCTTATGAAGAATGAATGTCTGTCTATCCCTACTAGTCTATTTAACTATATTTGTCCTTATGAAGACTGAATGTCTGTCTGTCTCTACTGGTCTCAATGTCTCTATTAGACCGTCTGTCCTTATGAAGAATAAATATCTATCTATCCCTACTAGTCTGAATGTCTCTATTAGACCGTCTGTCCTTATGAAGAATAAATATCTATCTATCCCTACTAGTCTGAATGTCTCTATTAGACCGTCTGTCCTTATGAAGAATAAATATCTATCTATCCCTACTAGTCTGAATGTCTCTATTAGACCGTATGTCCTTATGAAGAATAAATATCTATCTATCCCTACTAGTCTGAATATCTCTATTAGACCGTCTATCCTTATGAAGAATGGATAGCTGTCTATCCCGAATAGTGTGTCTCTATTAGACCGTCTGTTCTTATGAAGAATGGATAGCTGTCTATCCCGAATAGTGTGTCTCTATTAGACCGTCTGTTCTTATGAAGAATGGATAGCTGTCTATCCCGAATAGAGTGTCTCTATTAGACCGTCTGTTCTTATGAAGAACGGATATCTGCTTATCCATACCAGTCTGTCTGTATTAGACCTTTTGTCCTAACGGATATTTATCTCTACTAGTCTAATGACTATTCTCCTGGGTCACTGCTTCAATGACTAAGATAATCTGACAGGGATCAACGAAACACTAACGTTGGAAGCGAAAAAAACACAAGAAGCGATTATTGATTTTTAAGAAAAAACGGGATAGCGAAAGCATTCAAATAAGCACAGCTGTTGTCTCATAATAAAGCACGCTACTACTACTGCTTAGGGAGAAGACAAATATAATAAATGAATATGATTATAGAGGGAAACTTCCGAGGCGATAATCAGCAAATCAATTCAGAGAAGAAGTATGTTTACAGCACTAGGAAAGAATTACAAATAATCAACAAAAAAAGAAAAGAAACAAGAACAATATATGGTCCTAAGCAGTATCGAACCCGCACTCCTTGGCACAGCGCCTTGCCACAAAAAGCTAAACGCCAGGGAACACTGCCAAATCGGCTAGCGGCGATAGCTCAGTGGTTAGTGAATTTGGATACAAAGGACAAGAGGTCAGGTTTGATCCTGATCGACGGCTTCCGGGTTCACCCAGCCTTAAATGGATAGCGGATTTTTTTCTGGGAAAGTAAAGTGGCAAGGGCGTAATATCGACCACATTACCCCAAAAATCGTGTGTCGAAGGTCTGTAAAAATTATGGTCACTAACACCATATTCTCTATACGCCACCTGGCTTGACGGGGCCTCTTTACTTTTTTTTTTTTTAAACTAATTTTTTTTTTCTTCGTCTTCTACTGCGCACTCCTTTAGACATGAGTGTTAATAATTTCCAAGAAAGCTTTCATCAGCTCAAGGCTGGTCACATCTCCATACAGTTTGTCCGGTATGGTACCGGTGATGACTACAAGAATATCCATCGCATGTTGGGCATGATTGTAGCTAATTCACATTGTCACATTCATCGGAGTTTCCTATCCTTAGGGTGTTGAGAAGATGGCGGGTACATCGATCTTTTGTGGCTTGTTCGGAATCCAATAGTTGTTGCTTGTTCTTCTTTGTAGAGCTGGTAGTAGGCATAATTATTCTGTTATCCCTGGTATTCTGTATTTCATTTGTTCATGTATTTTTTAACAAACATGTTTAATTTTTAAATTAAATGTGAACAGTCTGTGACGGTGGGTGGGGCGGAAGAATCAGAAATGATCAGCGGCCCAGAAAGCGAAAACAGCAAAGTATGTGGCACACATGAGGCATATTCAGGACACGAAAGACGAATATGGCAGACCACCGTGAAAGAGGATGGAGCCTCATCACGTAACATTCCAAAAAAAGCCATGGAGCGAAATTCTAACTATTTTTTTTTAGGAACGAACTAAGAAGTTTAAAAAAAAACTAAAAATGAAAAGAGAACTACTAAACATAATTAGAACAAGACAAATGACATTTTTGGGGCATGTTAAAAGACACAACAGCCTAATAAATAATATTGGAAGGGAAAATACAAGGTAAAAGAGGCAGAAGCAGACCAAGACTAAGATGGACGAGTAACATCAAAAGATGGACAAGTCAACCTATGACAATCTGCACCACCAAAGCAAGAGACAGAGTGGAATGGCGCTCCGTGGTAGCCACCCATCGATGCGAAGACGGCACTCAATGATGATGATTTAATTTGTCAAAAGTTGTATTTGTATCTGGCTTTTGTAATTTGCCACCTTCCATTACCAACCTGTCTGTTACATCGTATCCAGGAAAAGTCTGCAGAGTGATAAAAGGGCACATATCATTACAAACGTTACATTACATTATATTATTGTTTGTATTATAAGGGCAAAGAAAAATCGCGAACATATCAGTGTCCCAAAGCGCTCTCAGGAGTTTGGGGACAGGGTGTATATGGTCCACATGGGTGGTCAAGTACACATTTTTTGCTGCTCGAATTTGAGAACATTATTCGTACCAACAATATATATAACAACAGCAACTTAAATGCTTGGGCCACCTGGTCAGAATGAATCCTCACCAATCACCACCAAGGGCGTTCTTCTCGAGAATGCGTGGAAAAGACCACGAGGAAGACCTAGAGGAAGATGGATAAATGCAGTAATAGAGACATGTAACAACAAAGGAAAATCACTAATTCAGACAGTTCGAGCAGCTCAAGAACGACAAATGATATAACCACGACACCTTTTCGGTATCAGTGAGAAAGAGAAAAGAAGAAAGATTGGTACAGCAATTTCAATGAGATATGCGGTTGCATTGTGAAAACAAATAAGTAGGCTGTCGGTGAAAGGAAAAAAACGTAAAGTCCCCCCCCCCACGAGTCTTACTAGGTGAATGGGGAATATTGATAATAGTGACCATATGTATTCATGAGCACGGCATAATTTCGGGTGATGTGGTTGGTATCACGCCATGCCACTTTTACTTCCCAGAAAGGGACTGGTTGGTCTCGAGGCAAGACGCCGGCCTTTAGACAGAGAGGTTGTGTGTTCAAATCCCAGTTGCACCGGTTGGGATTTGTATTTATGATTTCTCTCATGGCCTCAGCAACGTGCCCCGGCTTGAAAAGTCAATTACTCATCGAAGGAAAAAATGAGTCCCTCCGAAGACGGAGTTATCTGCCTGTGCGGCGAGAAACCCCTGTGCACACGGCTGCCAAGGAAAATTGAATTAACACGCAAAATTCAGTACCTAGTCAAAACATGTTATGGTACAGCTAGAGGCTGGTGAACCCCAGAACCTTGTCTGTCCGAAAAAAAAAATTTCGCCACTTCAGGGAATCGATACCGGACCACTTCAGATCAGAAAAAGTGGAGACTAATCACTCGCCATCGAGGCTTCTATGGTGTTGGTAGGCTTCTATGGTGTTGGTAGGCTTCTATGGTGTTGGTAGGCTTCTATGGTGTGGTAGGCTTCTATGGTGTTGGTAGGCTTCTATGGTGTTGGTAGGCTTCTATGGTGTTGGTAGGCTTCTATGGTGTTGGTGCAAACATGGACAAGGTAACTATATTCTGTCAGAACAGACATATGAAAGTACCAGATCTGAACATCGTGTGGGTAAGAACCGCTGGTGGATGGGCTGCGTTGCCATAACGAAATAACCCTCGACCAGGGATCAAGGTAGAACAAATACCAAGCTTCTGTAAGGCTAACGAACGATAAGGATAGCAATGGGGGAAATATTTAAAATAATAGTAATATATTCCACTGTTCCAACTGAAGACTTACTGTGCCGCAACGTCGTTTCGATTTTTGTGTAATCCCTCACCTACGTAAAGTTGTAGCCGTACCATTTTACCACCACCCTCCACCCCAATTTAACTCTCGACCATCTGCAACAAAGGTGTTTAGCCCACGATGGACGAACGGAAGGCTATTGTAGCTAATCCTGGACCAACTTTCTGTTGGTTAAAGCTTTCTTTGGGTTAATTAAGATGGGAGCCTCGGTAGCCTAGTTGGGAAACCACCCGACCGACGTTCTGACGCACAACCCGTGTTCGATTTCCGATGTGTGAATTGTACTCGTGGTTGAAAAAAAAACCGCGGTCGACCCAGCCGCTGCAGAAATGGGTACCAGCGTAGTACTCTGGGAGGTTGAGGAATGGCGCCCCGCTTCGTAAGTCTCGATGCTTGAAGCGACACTATCCAGAAGTCTCCGAACACTTCGGGATAGGCGGCCGAACACATATGAGTGAAAACTGAAGTGCTAAGACGCCGATTGAAGTCTAGTATTTTACCTTTAAGGTAGGTGTCTAAAACAGAAGAAGAATTCATTAAGCGGCATTTCACCGCCGTGCCGGTAATGTCCGGTGATACATTTATTGATTCTCGACTTTCCTTTTACAACAGACAAACTATTGTCTGAAGAATAATATAACGCTTTCACCTACTAAGGCACGGCTCTTGATAATTACGAGCGCGCACTAACTGGCATATCCTGGAAGGCCTTGAGACGAAGTGGGGCGAAGGCAAAGTCATTTCAAAGTTGGGTGGGTGCAAGTGGTTTCCGGGGAGATAGGGCGGGGAGGCGCACTGGGGGAAAGTTATGGAAAGGTGGGTTTTGAGAAACCGGTAGTTTTTCCATCCTCGAACCAGATCGCGCGCAATCCGCCCGCGGCGCCTAGGGAGTGAAGGCTCGACAGGAAACAGCCCGCGCTGTAAGCCTCGTAAAGGATTCTCCTCTAGTGGTGTGCAAACACGAGCGAGGTCATTCTCCGCCCCTGGACGCCACGATTTCTCTTTCTATTTTCTTAGTTTTATCCCTACTGTGTACTCCGGACATATTTCTCCCATTGTGTCATTTCTATGTTCATCGTGTCATTTTCTATGTTAATATCTAGTTTCTTATGTGAATGCAAAAGTATGTCTTCTATTCAATTTGTCTTATGTCATTGTGTAGTTTCTTTGCTTCTCTATTTGCGTTTATGACGCTGCTGTTGCAAGTTATTTGTCTTTTATTGTGTATTTTCTGTGTGTACACAGGAGAGGGGGTGATTTTGTACATAACTTAAGGCTGAGCTTGGAGTGCACCGTTTGTTGTTTGTTGACGATTCCAGAAAGAGGCTCAGCCCTTAACTTCTGCAATTGTCAGGCCAGCGTGTAGAAAGGAAACACCCCGATTTTGTGACGTTTTCAGCTGGGGGAGCAGGGGCGATGGTGGGTAGAACAACGTCAGGCGTTCATAGCTCACGTATTTCAAGTCGTCACGATTGTAGGAGGGGACGGGTTGGGGGAATTTCCAGGGACTTTCCTCACGGCCTTATTTCTATGGATGGCTGTGTTCTGACTCGCGCGCGTCGAAAGGGGAGACAATTCTTCTGTTTTACAGCGAATCGTAATACTTGCGACTTTCAATACAACACAACCGACAATGCAGACATTTATTTATCTTAAAGTCTCTTTGATATCATTTATGTTGTTCATTTACTATCATACATTTATCCTAAACTCTCACCGATATCATTTCTGTTGTTGATTTACTATCACACTCTTTTCATAAACTCTCTCCGATATAATTTATGTTGTTCATTTACTACCACACATTTATCTTAAACTCTCTCCGATATCTTTTCAGTTGCTAATTTACTATCACACTCTTATGTTACACTCTCTGGTACCATTTATAGTAGTGTCTATGTATCCACTAAAAACGTGGCCCTTAAAAATAAAAATAGCCTTCTGATATTGATAGTAGCTTTATTTTAACATTTACCGCTCATAGAACATTCACGTTAATATTTCCAAATGAATATTATATTCTAAACATTCTTCTGTAAATCCACATCTCTGTGACCAGCAGTCATTTTCCTTTTGCATATAAATGAACCCATTATGTGTAAGAGCATGCTTAAAAAAAATAATTAAATCTTGATGTATTTTTTGTCTTTAAATTTGATACAGGTCTAAGCACATGACATTTGATATCAAGACATTTCAACGGCACTCTTGTTTTTGACAGATCTATCCATTTGTTTTTACCCCCCTCCCCAACTGTAGTTTGTCACCCACGGCTGACAACTATCCATGTTTTACGGCGTGTTGCTGTATTGGTTTGTGTCAGTGCGCGCGCGCGCGATATGTTAAAAAAAATGTGTTTAATTTAAAACAAAGTTTCAATGAACAACCCAAAACGTGCACTCAGTTTCATAATTTGTTGAGATTGAATGGGGCCGAGATAGCTCAGTCATTAGTGAACTGCATTGCTAAGGACAGGAGGTGGGGTTTGATACTGATCAACGGCTTCTAAGTTCACCATCATCATCATCTATCATGCCTGCTGGTGTAGGTGATCATGTCTCTTCACAACTCTCAGTCTCGACAGTTATTTACCACTTCTGTATACTCCTGCCAAGCCATTCTCTTAAGCTGTCTGATATCTTTTCTCGTTGCTTCCCTCTATTTCTTCGTCCTTCGATTATCCTAGTTGTCATAATATATTTCAGCTGTTTCTTTCTAATAACATGGCAAAAATGATGATAATTTCTTCCTAATATTGAAGATTAGCTCTCTTTTTGCTTTGGCCTCTTTCAGGACGTTTTAATTACTCTTCTTAGCTGTGCAAGGTGTTCTTAATATTCTTCTGTAAAACCACAATTCTACAATCTCCAATGATTGATTCTTGTCCGATATTCTGTTGTCCATGATTCACATCCATATGTTAAGATTTTTTCTACATTACATTTAAGAACTGTTAGTTCTTCTTTCCATTGTCAAAAATGTATTGAGCAGTATCTTCCTCTTTTTTTTTTAAGTTGCCTTCTTTGTCTGTGCCATTCTGGATTCTGCAACCTCTGTTGTACATCTATCATCTAAGGTTAACATTGTTCCCAGGTATTTAAATTCACTTGAGACAAATAATAATAAATAAATATTATTATAGAGGGAAACTTCCGAGGCGATAATTCAGGGAATTATAGAAGAAAGATGTATGTATTACAGCACTCAGAAAAAAATGACAAATGAACAACAGAAAAAAAAAAAGAACAACATATGGTCCGAAGCAGGATCGAACCCGTACTCCATGGCACTGCGCCTTGCCACGAGAAGCCGAACACTTGGTACACTGCCACTCAGCTAAAAAAAATTAGCTATTGTGAACAGTGTCTTACGCGAAGGTGTTCTCATGACTATAGCATACGGTTACGATCACAGATCGGAAATAAATTGTATTTCTGTACTTTCCTATTAAGGCAAGTATCTCCCAGTAGGGCTGAATACTTGTGCTGCAGACAAACATTTATAGGACGAAACTGCACGAATAGTAGTTTCCAGTGGTTATTTACTGGAGACAAATAATAATAAATAAATATTTTTATAGAGGGAAACTTCCGAGGCGATAATTCAGGAATTATAGAAGGAAGAGGTATGTATTACAGCACTCAGAAAAAATGACAGTCCATCTCTTCCCGGCGCTTCCAGACACAAACTAACATGTCTGGCCAAGCGATTAGGGATCGAAGAGGGAAGGCAACCCGGTATTCAAAAATAACATGCTGAAGTCGAATATGTGGGGCCGCAAATATCACAGTTCTACTGCAAACTACAACGCAGCGTATCTACGCCCACTTAACGTTCTTCTAAGGACGGACGACAAAGAGGACAATCAATTTCTGTAGTAATCACCGGGTGAACGACAGAAAAAAAGAAAGAATCGGAGGGCTTCTTCCTCTTTTTTCTTCTTTTCTTTTTCTTTTTCTTTTTCTTTTCTTCTTTTTCTTTTCTTCATCTTCTTTCTTCTTCTTCTTTTTCTTCTTCTTCTTTGGCTTTCGGCGTGGGAAAATGTTCAACTATTTCATCATTCTGCCCAAGCAGCGGCCATTTCGCCCTATTCTTTTCGACTTTTAACTTACAAGGAATCTTTAACGTGCGCGAGGTGTACACGGAACCCCTTGTTTATCACCGTTGTCAATGACGACTGGACATCGAATCTCATTATCCGGAGAACGAGACATGGTAAAGCCACGAAGAAAAAACCGATTCAAAGAGACGAGTTCTCACCGTGGAGGTTCGAGCCTTTGAAATTTTTGTTTTCCCAGAGACCGACGTTCAACCCCAAGAAAGTATTAACACCGAGGGGGAAAAAAACAATGGCGTACAAGCCAGTAAGTGTGTCAGTAGCGTAGAAGTAACGCGCTGGCTTGGCGATAACATGGGTCCAGACCCCGATTTAACGGCCTCCGGTCCACCAAGCTGAAAAAAAAAAGGTTAAAAGCTGACAATGCTTAGGAAAAGTAATGATAGCTTTGAAGAGCACAGGCCCCCTCATCTATAAATATTTAAGCCTAGAACCATAAAGTGGTATATTTCGTTCCTCTACGACTTACTTATAACAGACAACATATTTTCGAATGAATATTCACAGTATGGTTTTATATTCTTTTCCAGTTGTTATTTTAAAAAAATACTGATGGTATTTTATTATTAAAATCTGTCTATCTCTTGCCTGGAAAAATGCCCCCTATAAATTGTTATTAATTCTTTTCAGATCAGAAATGAACTGAGGGAAAAAAAGAGGCTGCGAATAATGCCGCTATAAGTACATAAAGAAAGAACATATAAAATAGTTTTGACCACGTGATAAGACAGAAAGATCAAAACACTACACAACGAGCCTTCTATAAACGTTGCGAGAACACCAGACCCAAGGGTCGACCACGGAAAAGATGGATTGTTGAGGGAAGATTATAAACACTAGAAAACATAATAGCAGCATAGACAAACAGAAGAACAAAAGACAGGAAATTATATCTCCCATTGACACTGAAGGGCAAATGAGGAAGGAAAGAAGAAGGAAAGAATTATTTTCATCTTAACGGCATTACCTCAACTTTGCGATGCTTATGAGCGGAACGATATCCATTGCGCATGCGCGCAATATTTTAAATATTATGGTCTTAGAGCCAGTATTTCTCATACATGACAAACATTGACACTTCATATGATGACACAAGACATCGTCTAAATTTCGTAAAAAATTTATTGTCAAAGTTTCTTTGTTACGGTACACGTAGTAACTCTTCTGAATAAATATCTTAATTGCATATGAAAGTCACTCATTACTCGAGAAGTTGGATATGGCCGTCTAAACATCTATCAAACTATATATCTTTAGTACAAATTCTGTATATGTGTCTAGGCTACAGCCGATGTTATATGACACTTCCATGTTCTATAATTAAATCCACATAAGTTATTTCACTTAGCATAACATCATACACGCACGCACACACGCGCGCGCGCGATAATTTGGCTTCTGTGCATAATTTGTATCAATAACTTTTATGAAATATGTAAACCCCTGGCCATCATTTCCCTAACATGCACTGATCTCTTTAATGATTCGAAATATCTACCTATAGCTAAACAGCTTCACTTTAGACACAGATTCTAAGTAATTATCTCATATCTACCTATAGCTAAACAGCTTCACTTGAAACATAGATTCTAAGTAATTATATCTATGGATCAATCTTTTATTCATGTGTTCTAAGTCTCGAGTCCGAAATCAACTTTACTGTTTCTCGAATATCAAATATTACATTTCTGTCTTCTCTGTCCTTCCTCGATGTCTCCGGAATGAATATTACGTCATCAACTGTCTCTCTGAATGAATCTGTAATGTGCTCGGAATGAATGTCTTTTGAATCCTCTCGAATATTCTCCGAAAAAAATTAACCGCAACCACTTTAAATAATCTGGCACCCAACATTGGGGTAACTTAAAGGTTACCCATTCTTCATACAATTATCTCATTACCGAAAAGATTATTATAGCAGTGTTCTTGTTATTGTGTTTTTTGACTTGACTTGTCTATGATTTCTTATTGTTAACTGAGATGTTTGTCCTTGATATCGAGCTATCACATTAGCAGATTACTCTTACAAAACATTAGCACATTGAATTGACAACTCACAATTGTTGGATCAACATCAGTCTTTATTCTTATACAAGTATGGATATAACAACTCACACACAATGGAATATTTCTGCTATACTAAATTATAATTATGTGGGACCGTTTACTCAATAGACGATGTACGTAGGGAGGTCAAAAGTAATGCACACCAATTTTTTTCTCGGAAACTATTCGGGCAAAATGTGTGAAATTTTTACAGATTGTAGCTGAACATCCCCTTGACACTACCTATTTTTCAACATAATCTCCGTCCAAGCGTATTGCCTTACGCCAACGCGAAACTAGGTCATGAATGCCTCGTTTGTACCAAGTTTTGTCCTGCTCGCGTAGCCATTTTTTAACTGCACGGATCACACCCTCATTATTGTCAAAGTGTGTCCCACGCAGGAATTTTTTGAGTGGTCCAAACAGATGGAAATCTGAGGGAGCCAGATCAGGGCTGTAAGGAGGATGGGGTAGTACAGTCCAACCAAATTTGTTGATTGCTTCCCGTGTTACCAGACTTGTGTGAGGGCGTGCATTGTCATGTTGAAGCAACAAATCTGCAGATGGCTTATTAGGCCGAACTCTGTGGAACCGATTTTTGAGTTTTGTCAGTGTATTGATGTAAGCTGTCGAGTTGATTGTCTCACCTCTTGTCATTACATCAACAAGAATCACACCATCAATGTCCCAGAAGACAGTGATCATCACTTTCCGGCTGATGGAGATGTTTTGAATTTTTTTCTTTTTGGTGACTGCGGATGATGCCATTCCATTGACTGCATTTTGTTTCAGGCTCATAATAATGTGCCCACGTTTCGTCACCGGTAACAATTTTTGACAAAAACATTTCTCCTTCAACACCGAAACGCTCCAACAATTCAGAACAGAATGTTTTCCTTTGAACTCTGTGATCATTTGTTAGGCACCGAGGAACCCATCGAGCGCAAATCTTTGAATATCCGAGAGTTTTAAAAATTGCGATTGCACTTCCCTTGCTGACTGTAAGCTGCAATGCCAATTGCTGACTAGTGATACGCCTATCCTTACGAATAATGGCATCAGCCCGGTTTAACATGTCTGTGCTGGTAGCCGAGGCAACACGTCCAGAACGCGGTAAATCATGCAGCTCCACTCGTACACTTTCTGCAGCTTTAATTCTCTGAACCCTGCGACTAACTGTGCTCCTATCGACTGCAGAACATTTGTACACTGCACACAGTCGTTTATGGATGTTTGCCACAGTTTCTTTTCCGCAACCAGAAATTCTATGACAATTCGCTGTTTGTAACGGACATTGTTGACAAGCTCCATTTTAACGGTTCATTGATTGCGTAATATTTATCAAATGCTGTGCAATTTGGTGCACATAATTGGAACATGTCATATTCCAAGTGTGCAAAATTTCATATTCCTATCTTTATTATTAGCCGAGAAAAAAATTGGTGTGCATTACTTTTTGACCTCCCTTTAGTATATGCGCACGCCGTGTCATACCTAACATTTCTGAATATTCTTATGTTCTATCATATCAGATTAACACTTGCTTGCACAACTCAATTATCAATATCCTTTGGAATTATGTAGATAACTCTTCTCTGATTTATAATACTCCATAGTTCTGGAATTCATTGATAGCTTCTGTACCTCTTTCTGACGCTATTACTATTCTAATGGTATTACAAATCTGCTCACTTTTAAAAATTCCTATCTATCTATCTACACTCCTCTGCCGTAAGCAGGTCCCAAAATCAGCTTAACTTTACATCTTCGTGGTGCCTCCTAAACGCTTCGAATGAGTAACTGACAATTTTTTAGAAAGTCTATGCTTGGCGTAGTTGTTGCCAGTTAGGCTCCCATATTTCTTGCTCATTCTGAGTATCTGGCGTGGTCAGTCCTGTGAACTTCGCCTTATAATCCTAGAACACTCATTCCACTTACTTATTGCTTATCAATCGCCTATCATTTAATGAGAAGTCTTGACAAGCATTTGTTAATCACTCCTCTCAGTTGGCTCTTTAAAACAAAACTATACTTGATCTTTCCTGACTACCCAGCTTCTATCGTAGAAATCTTTTGATCTCGTTCACTTTCGCTGACATCAGAGAACCCTTCGTGCCTACCACCGCTGGACATCAGAGCATGTTTTTGACCCTTGGAACCTTCCGTTCGATTCTTTACCTCAAACCAGCCTGTCTCCTTCAGAAATATAGGCTTCTTACTTTAAGTTACATCTTCTACCCGTGTTCGTAGAATGCTAGCGAAACGGCCGTCTCCCTCCTTCGGCCGTGGTTACGTTAACTTCCTAGGCTGGTTATCTCCAAATATTTCAGAGTCCGTTTAGCGAACCCTCTGTCAAAGTGTGTCAACATTTAAGGAATCGTCGTCCTTTGATCGATAACTTTTTGATCTCTTGTAAAGAGATGCTTCTTATTTATTATATTATTATACGACGACTGGTTTACGCCGTGGAATCATAGACTGGTCTATCCTCTTATTTGAACTTTAAAAAACGTGCCGTGCTTGTTCATACCTCATATAGGCCATTTGTCTTTATTTAATATATTCCAATAACACGTATTTTTGACATTCAAACAAACTCTTGAGGTGTTCCATCACACGAGCAACATATTTATTTGCGTACTATTTTTACATTTCTATAATTACAAGTTATATTATCACATAATAAAGTATAGTCAGTAACATTATAATCAAACTATCAGGCATATGAATAACCACCGGACTCATATAATCCTGAATCAGTAAATCACAGAACACGTTTCTAGATGTCTAAACTCTAGTCCTGTTGTAGACTGACTACATCTGCTAATTATTAACATTTCTTCAAGTAATAATCGTAGCTTTTACTAATTACTCTCTGCTAATTATTGCTCCTTATCACTAATCTGTGCTTATCTCTATATTTCTTTCTATTTCAGTCTTTCTCTAATGTCTCTCTGATGTCTCCTGTGGTCTGAGAGTTTTTGTATCTATATATATGCTGGGCACTTCCATTCTACATGCCTACTTGTCTATCCGCTCACGTGTCTGTTAACAATATAAATATTTGTTGACTCTCTGTCTGTCCGCCAACACAATCTGCAGATATATATATTTTTTTTTAATATTTCGCCCACGCAATCTGATGATATTGACCTACCACTTCAATTTTTAATTGCACCCACCATGGACACGCCTGGGTGCCCGTTATTAAGTGCAATATCGCTTTCCGTTTTACACTCTTTGACTTGTTTCTTGTTTTATTCCTTTTCTGTTTTAACCCTTCCAATTACTCGGACTATTACATTATCTTATTTGCGTTGAAAGTGTATCCCGCCATTGTTGTCCTAAACCCGTTCCATCTTATCTTTTACTGCGACGTGGCGTTTTCATGGGCCGTATTCAAGAAAACGTTTGGTTTTTTTTGTTTATTCGAAAACGATGTCTGGCAATAGTATTAAGGGTGATTTAATGAAATGAGATGTTAATTCGAATGATTCCACTGGTATGAGCGGTTGAGCAATTCATTATCATCATTGAGTGCGTCTCCGCATCGAAGGTTGGCTACCATGGAGCGTCATTCCACTCTGTCTCTTGCTTTGATGGTGCAGATTGTCATAGGCTGACTTGTCTATCTTTTAATGTTACTCGTCCATGTTAGTGTTGGTCTGCCTCTGCCTCTTTTGCCCTTATTTTCCCCTCCAAGATTACTTTTAGTAGGCTGTTGTGTCTTTTAACATGCCCCAAACATCACATTTGTCGTGTTTGAATTGTGTTTAGTAGTTCTCTTTTATTTTTTAGTTGTTTTAAAACTTCATCATTTGTTTTCTTTTCTAAAATAATAATTATATAATAAAATAATATAAATGAATATTATTATAGAGGGAAACTATTATACTATGAACTATACGCGGTCGATCCTGCTTCGGACCATATTTTGTTCTTTGTTTATTTTTCTGTTGTTGATTATTTGTGATTTTTTGCGAGTGTTGTAAACATACCTCCTCTGAAATGATTGGCTATTCCTCTCCCCACGTTTGAGAAGCTTCTGGTCACGCCCTGTGTTTTCCCCAGTCGCCAAGACGATGTTCACTATCCTCACTAGGTCTTTATATTAAAGGTCTTTATTTTGCCTCCCACAATGTTTGTTGCATGTTTTAAATCTCGTTTATAATTCTTGGATGACCATATTTGTTTCGTCACTGGTCTTTTTGCTTTAATTTTCTTTGAAGTTTGTCCAGATGTATAAGAAAATTCACGTTGCCAGCAAATAAATGGTCAACAATTACAATTAATGTAAAACCAGTTACCAATTTTTCAAATATTAACCACCCCTCCTTCCCCTTTTCCACACACACAGCTCGTCCTTTCCAAATCCCAAAAGACTGTTCCCCATTTCCGTCTAGCTGTCTTAATGTTTGTGAAGATTCATGGGAATATAGGTCACTACCGGGTCGATTCGCCGTCGCTTACCAAAGACTCTGGCCCTCTTCTGCTTCTCTCGGGCCGCTTCGTCGGTAGAGGCTTCGCTCTTAACATCTGCTTAGGATTTCGCTCATTCGTTCTTGGTGTACGTGTAGGTGGACCAGGGGAGGGGAGTAGTCGCGCTTTTGCTAGTTTCGCTTTCTAAACACGCGCGCAATTTCTTTCTTTCTTTCTTTTTTTTATTAAACATTTTAAATACACATTGGCCTTGTTATCAGTCTTCCTTTACAATTCATATTTCTTTAATTATATAATCAACAGTACAGTGTTAATGATATTAAAGGAAATACATCATGTACCATACCGGTTGGCGTAGACGATCATGTCCTTCCACAAATTTCTATCTATCGTGCATCGTATCAGTTCTATTATTGACTGTTTTCCGTGACACCAAGCTATCCAGTATTTATCTCTTTGTCATCCGCGATCTCCATTTCCCTACATTTTGCCAGTTGTAACAAAGGATTCCAACTTTCCTCTTCTCGTGATTTGCCAGAAAAATGTTGTTTCTTTCTGATGTTCTTTAGAAACTCCCTTTTTATGTTGGCCTCTTTGAGAATGTCCTCATTGGTCTTTTTAGCTGTCAAGGGAACTTTCAATATTCTTCTGAGAAATCTCATCTCTGTGGCCTCTAATCATCTTTTCATTTGTTTACCCAAAAATAAAACGTAATAAAGCTGCTGGAGTTGTCATTTGTTGAGTGAAGGCCTGAATCTGATCACGTTCCTGACTCTTTCTTTAGGCGTTTGACTTTCTGACTCTGCCCTCATCATCATCATCATCATCATCAACGAGTGCCATCTCCGCATCGAAAGTTGACTGCCATGGAGCGTCATTCTGCTCGTCTCTTGCTTTGATGGTGCAGGTTGTCAAAGGCTGGTTTGTCCATCTTTTGATTTTACTCGTCCATGTTAGTCTTGGTCTGCCCCTGCCTCTTTTACCTTGTATTTTCCCCTCCAGGATTACTTTTAGTAGGCTGGTACTCCGTACTACCAAGCCTTAATAAATTGATTTTGCCTCTAGAATTTGGCTTCTTCTACAATATAATATGTCTAAGACTCCGTCCGACTCAATCTCGATAAATTTACGTTGTCTCCAAAATTTGGCTTCTATCAACGATTTAATGTCTGTCTCTGACTCCGTCTATAATTTGCTTGTGATGCCACGACTCTAATTTCATGGGGAAAAAAACGAAATAAAGAACCGAATTGCGCACCTCGACATATGTGGCGTTGATGCTCATGATCACGATCATTGACATATTTGTCGGATAATGTGAGCAGGTTAGCATTACGCCAGGCCGATATTTAACCCCCTCCCTTCCTTGTAAAAAAAAACAACAATCTGGTTCCCACTTATTGTGTGAACCTAATTGTAGGTTTACTGTTATTTTCAGACCAGAGCCCTGGAACATCTGAACTATCACTGGACGGAGTGTGAAAGCTATGCTTTGCTTCCATATATTTTCTGGAAACTACTTCTATGAGAAGGAGTCGCGATAGCTCAGTGGTTAGTGAACTGGACTACAAGATATTGGGTTCGTTCCTCGCCGACGGCTTCCGGGTTCACCCAGCCTTAAATTGGTACCGGATTTTTTCTGGGAAAGTAAAGCGCCACGGAGGTAATGCCTACCACATTACCTCAAAAAATCATGTGCCGAAGGTCTACAAAAATTAGGGTCACTAACACCATATTCCCTATACACCACTTGGCGTGACGGGCTCTTTACTTGTTTTATTTCTTTACTTCTATATGGATTTTATTGTTCTTTCAAATTTTGTATTTTTTTATCTTGTTGTAATAGGGTTTTTTTTTTTTTTTCATCCCGTTCCGGCAAACTCACAAAATCTTTTAGCGGTGTTACTACTGTTACACGAACTGTGTCATTGCAAAAAAAATTTGAAAATGTTACCGATTTTCGTTAATACATCAACAGCTGTTTTTGGAGACAGTTGTGCGCAATGTGTGCTCCGCAGCCAATGACAACAAGATCCATTCCAAGTTGGGTTTTCAGTCGGCTGAATTTGTTGACTCTTGGCTTTTCGTTTTAGACCGGCAAAATGTGTGGTACACTTGTCTCTACAACATCCCGCCGGTCTTTCCGCCAACTCGTGCTTGCCTTAACTGATGCAGAGGCATTGGTCAAGATTTCGGCTTCACATTTTGTTCGGCGTTCGACCTAGGCGAAATTTGGACTCAAAAGAGTTTTGAGATAACTTGTACTAACAGTCGGATGTATTGAAACTCACGTTAGGAGAAATAGTCTGAGAAACAAAGATGGTCCTTTTAGTGGGAACGAATTTACTAGTACCATACCGCTACTAGTACCATACCGTCTCTAGTACCATACCGCTACTAGTACCATACCGTCTCTAGTACCATACCGTCTCTAGTACCATACCGCTACTAGTACTATACCGCTACTAGTACCATACCGCTACTAGTACCATACCGTCTCTAGTACTATACCGCTACTAGTACCATACCGCTACTAGTACCATACCGTCTCTAGTACCATACCGTCTCTAGTACCATACCGCTACTAGTACCATACCGTTACTAGTATCATACCGCTACTAGTACCATACCGTCTCTAGTACCATACCGTTACTAGTACCATACCGTCTCTAGTACCATACCGTCTCTAGTACCATACCGCTACTAGTACCATACCGTCTCTAGTACCATACCACTACTAGTACTATACCGCTACTAGTACCATATCGTTACTAGTATCATACCGCTACTAGTACTATACCGCTACTAGTACCATATCGTTACTAGTATCATACCACTACTAGTACTATACCGCTACTAGTACCATATCGTTACTAGTATCATACCGCTACTAGTATCATACCGCTACTAGTACCATACCGTTACTAGTACCATACCGACTCTAGTACCATACCGCTACTAGTACCATACCGTCTCTAGTACCATACCACTACTAGTACTATACCGCTACTAGTACCATATCGTTACTAGTATCATACCGCTACTAGTATCATACCGCTACTAGTACCATACCGTTACTAGTACCATACCGTCTCTAGTACCATACCGCTACTAGTACCATACCGTCTCTAGTACCATACCACTACTAGTACTATACCGCTACTAGTACCATATCGTTACTAGTATCATACCGCTACTACTACCATACCGTTACTAGTACCATACCGCTACTAGTACCATACCGTTACTAGTACCATACCGCTACTAGTACCATACCGTTACTAGTACCATACCGCTACTAGTACCATACCGCTGCTATTCAATGTTTGTATGTCGTTCTACATGTTTACATCGTCATGTAGTTAGATTTCTGTGTATATCATATATAATTTTGTGTTGTTCCAGCTGACGGCCTTCTTGGCCGAAACGTCGTTTTACTTTTGTTTTGTTTCTCACCTACGTAAAGCTGGTACCATACCACTTTTTTTTTTCCTTTAAAAAAAAATTCTTTGTTTTGATCATTATCGGCAAAGAGAAACTCCAAGAGTTTCCAAGTTTCTCCAAGTTTCTGAGCTTTTGAAAATATATAAACCAACACAAAAAATGAACTGATAAATGAACACTTGCCTTGTGCCTTTGAGACTGCTTGTGTCCTTTAATATCAGATTAGCCTCCATGTGCCCCAGAGCCGCGATAGCTCAGTGGTTAGTGAACTGGACTACAAAGGACAAGGGGTAGGGTTCGATCCCACCGACGGCTTCCGGGTTCACCCAACCTTAAATAGGTACCGGATTTTTTTCTGGGAAAGTAAAGCAGCACGGGCGTAATACCGACCACATTACCCCAAAAATCATGTGCTGAAGGTCTGTAAAATATAGGGTCACAAACACCATATTTCCCTATACGCCACTTGGCGTGACGGGGGTACTTTACTTTTTTTTTTTTTTTTAACTCCATGTGCCACAGAGATCTCCACAAAACGATCATTACGTTTTACCCTGTCAACGCAAAAGTTGTTTGCTTTTTTTTTTTTTTTTTTTTTTTTAAAGAAAAGTGTAATTCCATTTCAGTTCTTTCGTAAATATGCACACCCTTTACGGTACTGTAACTGTAAATTAAGTTTGTAAGAAGATAATGTCAAAGTCGACTCCGAATTAAATTTTGAAAATCGGAAAACAAAAGCAACAAAATATGTCGAAATGGCTGTAGTCCCGTGCACTTGTGATTCTTGGTCGCCAGACTTTAGTATTGGCAATCGCTGTTGTCCAGTATTGACTGCATGAGTGTTAGCCGACAGGAAATTTACATTTTTAGATTAGACAAATCAATTGTTCGTAAACTGATTGAAACTGCGATATAAATTCAAACCGGCCGCGACAATGTTGCTCAATCAGGACATTACCGATCAAACCGGAATGGTAAGCTTACATAATTAGAGCCGAAGATCGAGATGGCAACTGTTATCTTTATGTAGATAAGTCCATCGGGTTGCGTGCCTGTTGCTCTCATCACAGCATGTCTGATTGAATCTTTGTCTCTAGCCAGATCTCCCACTTCCTTTTGTTGCCAAATTAAATTTTTTGTCTTGAAAATCACCGTCTTCTTGGTCTAGTCCTGTCTCATCTTCATGTAAATCAGTTTATATACCACAGTTCTACAGACGTGCTCAAATTGAACATTGAAACGTGTAGCTTGATTGGTCACTGGCTAGGACTCTCAGCATTGGACATTGCTACGCACAGCATTTGTCATTGATATTTTATTTCAAATTTCAGTAAAAAAAAACATTTTAACCTTTTTTGTTTTAGAGCGTACGCCGCGGACATGGTCATTCCACCTCCCCCCCCCCCCCACCATACATTATCTGTATTTTCCAGCAAATCCATTGTCCTTGAGGTACCTCTTCTCTGTGAATAGTTGAGCATTACCTGCTTTGTCTCTTCCTGTGCATTCCATGGCAATGCCTGTTTTGCTAAGCTGCATATAGTTTTCTTAGTGCGTGTCAAATCAAACTCCTTTCCTGAACATATTTTGCTATATTGGGCGTTATTTTATTCTTTCCAAAACATCTCCATTTTTGGAGCAAATGGTGGGGTGTAACGTACACTCCTACAAGGTATGGTGACAGCTTTACAAAAAGAACACACACACACAAATATTGACGTTTCGGCCTAAATGCGGGCTTCTTCAGAAATCAAGAACAACACAAAAGAAAAACGAAATAAAGATAAACTCTACTACATCAAGGATGAGCGTGATAGGTAAGTCAAGGAGAAATAAACAGAGGGATAAAAGATGAAATGATGAAACGAAAAAGAGAGGTGCTTCATATCAGAAACTACTGATGTAACATTATATAACAATAGATATTATATAACAATAGATAATATGTGAAAATTATTCAGCTAAAATATATATAGAATTAAAGCGAGGCTTAACTGAGACAAGATTCAAAAGCTCATCTTCATTTTTTTTCTTCTTGTCATACCATTTCTTCATGTTCTACCTTTCAGCTCCCTGTGGAGCATAGGTCTTCAACAAACACTTTCCAAGCCGTTTTTTGACTTGTCCATGTTTGTGAAGTTTTTTTCGGCTTATTTTTTTACAGCACAGGATAGCCATTCCCATGCCCAACCCTCCTTAGTCGCCTTTTACGTACATGCATGGTAGGGAACAGCGCCACTACTCTTTACTCCCTTTCGGGCCCCGGCAGAGCACAGGCGCTGTCATACCATTTGATGTTGAAAATTTTTGTTTTTGCTTATAAATGTCTGCACTTTTGTGTGTGTGTGTAATATCCAACGAAAGTGTCACTGAGCCATAACGGAGCAATCATTTTACATTGATATTAAAAAGGCTTAGCTTAGTGCTTCCTTTGTTATGTTGATATGCAAATATGTTAGTTGTTCGGTTACTCCTTTCATAATCTCTCTTTGAATATTTCAAAGTGTTGTCCAAGGTTAGTCTTGCTATAAGCCACCGCTGGTGAGCACAAATTTTGCCGCTATACAGGAAGGATAACTGTACAATCTCCCCGTTCGCTATACAGGAAGGATAACTGTACAATCTCCCCGTTCGCTATGCAGGAAGGATAACTGTACAATCTTCCCGTTCGCTAAACAGGAAGGATAACTGTACAATCTTCCCGTTCGCTATACAGGAAGGATAACTGTACAATCTTCCCGTTCGCTAAACAGGAAGGATAACTGTACAATCTTCCCGTTCGCTAAACAGGAAGGATAACTGTACAATCTTCCCGTTCGCTATACAGGAAGGATAACTGTACAATCTTCCCGTTCGCTATACAGGAAGGATAACTGTTCAAGCTCATCAATCGCTATCATCATCATCGAGTGCCGCCTCCGCAACGAAGGTTGGCTACCATGGAGCGCCATTCTGCTCTGTCTCTTGCTTTGATGGTGCAGGTTGTCATAGGCTGATTTGTCCATTTTTTTTATGTTACTCGTCCATGTTAGTCTTCGTCTGCCTCTGCCTCTTTTACATTGTATTTTCCCCTCCATGATTATTTTTAGTAAGCTGTTGTGTCTTTTAATGGCCCAAAAATCGCACTTGTCTTGTTTGAAATGTGCTCAGTAGTTCCCTTTTCATTGTTAGTTGTTTTAAGACTTCATCGTTTGTTTTCTTTTCCTTCCATCCAATTCTACCTATTCTTCTATATATCCACATTTCAAAGGCTTCAATTCTCTGTTCTGTTTTCTTTTCTAATATCCATGTTTCTGCACCATATAGGAATATTGAGAAGATGTAACATTTCGCTATTCTTAGTTTTAACCCTGGTGTTATTTGTTTTGATGTTAGTATGTTCTTCATGACATTAAAATTACTTTTTGCCATTCCTATTCTTTTCTTTATTTCAGTTGTACATTTTCCATCACTGGTTATAGTATGTCCAAGGTAGTTATAGTTCTGAACTGTCTCCAGGTCTATTCCTTTAATTTTGATATCCACTTGTGGGTTTTGAGTATTTTCTTTGTTTATGATCATAGTTTTAGTCTTTTTGATATTCATATCTAATCCATATTTTTTGCTTGTCATGTTTATTTCATTAAGTAATTGTTGTAGATCTTTAGGATTTTCTGCTCTTAGTACAGTATCGTCAACATATCTTAGGTTATTGATTATCTTTCCATTAATTTGTAGGCCTGGCATCTCTATGATGTTTTTAAAGATTTGCTCAGTGTATAGATTGAACAAGCTTGGTGATAGGATGCATCCCTGTCTTACTCCTCTTTTTATATCAATGGGTGTAGAGTTCTCTTTGTTATATTTTATTATTGCTGTTTGCTCCCAGTATAGATTACATATTAGTCGTATGTCCATGTCATCTAGATGTATCTCTTTTAGACATTCTATAAGTTGTTTGTGGTGTACTCTATCAAAAGCTTTGGTGTAGACTATGAAGCAGGCATATATTGGTTTGTTTACTTATGTGTACTTTTCAATCAATGTTCCCATGCAGAATATGGCTTCTTTTGTCCCGCAGTATATCATCGTTATACAGGATAGATAACTGTGCAATCATGTCATTTTTTTGGGTGAGTGGTTATTCTTCGTGTAGCACCCATAGTCTGATCCACTATGTGTATCTATATCTGGACTGATCAACGTGATGTTCCATTTTCCCCACCCTCACCCCTTTTACCTTCCAGTTTCAACTGCACTGTAGTTTTATAATTGTTTTAATTTTTTTTTTCCACGTTCGCCAGCTTTCACCTCTGGCGAAATCCCTAGAGACTGACAGGTTTCCTTCGCCACACAGGCAGATAACTCCCTCTTTGGAGGTACTCATAATTTTTTTCCCTTCGATGAGTAATTGACGTTTCAAGCTGGGCCTCGCTGCTGAGACCAGTGGTGATTGCCGCAGAGAGAAATCATAAATAAAAATCTTAACTGGTGCAGCCAGGATTTGAACTCACAACCTCTCTGTCTTGAGACTGGCGTCTTACCTCGAGACCAAACAGTTCTCCCACAATCTATTATGAAAGTATTGCTCTTTCATCTCGGCGTCTTCTGTGCTGTTTATCTTTGGTTGCATTTAAATAGCAATTCTCGGTTATTGCTTCTCTCGCCCCCTCCTCGACGTTGGTAGAAAAACTTAATTTTTAAATGTTCGGAGGCAAAGTCACCTCACAGCAGCGGAGATAGAAGCTCCATTCGGTCAGTATCATTAATTAGCTAAATTATCACAACACAGCATGTCACTGAACAAGAAAGGACTGTTGTATTTTTGTGTGACATCACAAATTGAAACAAGTCACAGACAGAATGAAGACTAGTAAGAGACATAGATGAGTGTAGCAGATATAGTAAATCTTCATTTCAAGCGTTGCCACAATTCTAGGATTGTCACTTATGTAGCAATTTGTGACTAAAATAATCAGTTGTATGCAGAGCCATTTTTAAAGAAATATTTGGTTGCAGTTAGTTTAATCAATTTATTGATCTACTAGACTATCTGACATATCAATATTGGTCTTATTGATTCCGTCCTGGTAACAGTTTTAGCAAGCCATATGTGTTCAAGGCTGAGCCAATTTTTAATTTAGCTTTTCGCTAATCAATAAACTTGATTTAAATAGAAAAAGAAAGAAAAAAACAATGACATCGATCCAATAACATCACTGGGTAAGACGAAACGAAAAGCTATGTCATTACAAACATCTGTAAGCAACCCCCTGAATCAAATGTATTTTGTAAATGCTGAAATTAGTTTGGTCTCATCGCGAGAATGAAGTTCAACGAGGATCAGTTACAAGTCTACATCAGTCAACCATCTACACGGCTCATTGGTTTAATCTCAAGTGATGTTTTACTTATAATCATACGAATGTTGTCATGCTTCATGTAGTGTCCCACATACAGATTTACACTGTTGGAATTTTATTAGCTAGAAGAAAAATAACAAAAATATTTTTTTTTTAAGTCACAAAAATGTTCAAAACAATACTGATGATGTTCTAATGATGAAGCTGTTCAAAACATTATTGATGATATTCTAATGTAGATGATGTTCAAAACATTACTTATAATGTTCTAATATTGAAGATGTTCAAAACATTACTGATGATGTTCTAATATTGAAGATGTTCAAAACATTACTGATGATGTCCTAATTTTGAGGATGCCCAAAATATTACTGATGATGTTCTATTGTTGAAGATGTTTATAATGTCCTCGTCGGCCTATCCACCTCTCAACAAATGTTTCATCCATGAATTGACGCAAGTCTCGATGGTCACGTGACGGTGCGTCGTCCTGTTGAAAAAAAAAAATCATCTTCACCTGGGTAGAGTTGGTGTACAGCTGGAACAATTGAGTTACTGAGTTATTTGCGGGTCATTATCATTACACTCCTAGCATATCCATATGTGCTCAGATCCCCTCGTCAGCAAGTCCCGCGGTGTCCAGCGACTCACGACTCCAGTTCTGTGTTGGTTTATAAGTCTTCTTACACGCCCACTAAGATTCTCGTTTCTGGCTGTGTTCATCTTAAATCCCATCTCTTTCATCCGAAGCAGTGACGTGGACTCATGGTTGTCGAAGTCCTGTGTCCTTCCCACATCTCGGGTGACATTGATGATGTCTGCCCGATCCATTGGTTGACCATCTTCAATGACAGCACTGCTAGCCAACCTGTTCTTTTATTTCCCCGTACTCCAACATGTCCTAGGACGTAGACAAAGGTGACCTTACGTATTTTTGACTTCTGCAATGACTCTACCCATTGCATTCGTATAGAACCCGCCTCCACTTTTTATCATGCTCATCGAATCGCTTAGTATGCAGGCGTGGGTGTAGTCTTGTTACTCTAACCAGGTGAATGACCTGGTCACTGTCATCACCTCCATCGTCATGCTACTCGCTATAATGTATGCACCACTGTTTTCTTTGACTATTCTGCCTGTCGAGCGTGCTGTAAATGCCCAGGCATCCCATTTGTGCCGTTTTGCGGATCCGTCTGCATATATGACTGCATCTTTCTCATCGGTGTTATTCAAGATGAGACTGTTGACCTCCGCATTGACCACCACTAAGTTTTGTTCGCTACATTTCCTGTCGTGCGTGACAATACACGAGAATGTCCACCTGAATGACGTAGGCACCTGTATCCACTCCTTGCCAGCGTTGATATTGGTAAACCCACAGACCAGTTTGATGAGATTGCCCAATTGCTTATTTCATGTTAAGGTACACAGCGCCTGTCACTATTCCTTCAACAAACTTATGTTATTAACATTCAAAGTGGCAACCTCTTTACGGGTCACTCTGTATGAATGAAGATGTCCGTCTGAAAGTACATCCCACTCATTCTTGACATTGATATTTTACCGGAGTGTTTCAAATTTGTGACACTATACTTTTAATGGAAATATACATGGAAAACAAACCAGTAGAAGAGATCGATCACTTTATCTATCTTGGAAGTCACATTGATCGAGAAGGGGATACGAGCAAAGAAATTAGAATCAGACTGGCTAAAGCAGCAATGTCTTTCAGAAGCCTTGAAAAGTTGTGGAAATCAAAACTCATTAGCACAAACACAAAACTTAGGCTATTCAAATCAAATGTACTATCAACCCTTACGTATGCGTGTGAAAGCTGGAAAACAACAAGAGATATAGAAACAAAGTTGAACGCATTCGAAAATAAATGTCTAAGGAAAATACTTGGTATAGAATGGAACGAATTCAAAACAAACGAGGAAATTAGAGAAATCGCCAATCAACCACTAATATCTTCAGTAATAAAGAAAAGACGATGGTCATACGTTGGACATGTGATGAGAAGAGATAATAATCGAATAGCAAAGCAAGCCCTCATATGGGAAACACAGGTAAAAGAAAAAGAGGAAGACCCAGGGAGACACTGAGAAGAACATTGATGAGAGAGGCAAGAGCAGCAGGAATCGGCTCCCTCAATGAGATAGAACTGCTTGCACAGAACAGAGACAGATGGCGAGATTTGATAAAATATCTTTAAAAGAAAACTGCTAGAACAAAAATTCATATAGGAGAAGGTGTATCTTGGTCTACGCCCTATGGGCCGGTTACGGCTCGAAAGGTCAATAGATAGATAGATAGAGATACTTTTAATATGACAATCATGGCTTCGTTAATTTATGCGCTTTAGATGTTCCTTAATGTTTATGAGAATAGCTAATTAAAAAGTCGAGAAATGTGATCATTTATATTTTAATAACAACTATTGTGAAAATGTAAGTTATAGCGTCTTTATGGTCACGTCTAGCAAGCCATGGTAGAATTATACTCAAGCTATGTTTCAAAGCAGATCATCATGTGCCATACCGGTTGGCGTAGGCGATCATGTACTTCCACAATCTTCTATCTACAGTGCATCATATCAGTTCTGTTGTTGGCTGCTTTCTATGCCATGACACCAAGCTATCCAGTATTTTCTCTCTTTATCGTCCGCGATCTCTCTTTCCTTTTATTTTGCCAGTTGTAACCAAGTATTCCAACTTTCCTCTTCTCATGATGTGCCCGAAGAATGTTGATTGTTTCTTTCTGATGTTTTTTAATAGCCGCCTTTTTGTGTTGGTCTCTTTGAGAACTTCCTCATTGGTATATGGAATATTGGTATATTCAAAGCCGATACAATTCTTAAAAACTACTAAGATATCATTAACAATGAGAAAGGGATACAGACTTTCACCAAATTTCTTGAAATAATGATGTAAGATATTCTAATGATGAAACAATTTGTTCAGAAAATAAATATACGTTTTCATCACTATTAAAAAAAATATCATTTTTAAGTATTGTAATCTGTCACGTGGACTTTGTGGTTTATAGGTAGGAAATCAATCTCTCGCTGGGTGGTCCTATAGGTAGGACGTCGATCTCTGGCTGGGTGCTCCTATAGGTAGGACGTCGATCTCTCGCTGGGTGGTCCTATAGGTAGGACGTCGATCTCTGGCTGGGTGCTCCTATAGGTAGGACGTCGATCTCTGGCTTGGTGGTCCTATAGGTAGGACGTCGATCGCTGGCTGGGTGGTCCTATAGGTAGGACGTCGATCTCTGCCTTGGTGGTCCTATAGGTAGGACGTCGATCTCTGGCTTGGTGGTCCTATAGGTAGGACGTTGATTTCTGCCTTGGTGGTCCTATAGGTAGGACGTTGATCTCTGGCTTGGTGGTCCTATAGGTAGGACGTCGATCTCTGGCTTGGTGGTCCTATAGTAGGACGTTGATCTCTGCCTTGGTGGTCCTATAGGTAGGACGTCGATCTCTGGCTTGGTGGTCCTATAGGTAGGACGTCGATCTCTGGCTGGGTGGTCCTATAGGTAGGACGTTGATCTCTCGCTGGGTGGTCCTATAGGTAGGACGTCGATCTCTCGCTGGGTGGTCCTATAGGTAGGACGTCGATCTCTCGCTGGGTGGTCCTATAGGTAGGACGTCGATCTCTCACTGGGTGATTCTGTAGGTAGGACGTCGATCTCTCGCTGGGTGGTCCTATAGGTAGGACGTCGATCTATGGCTGGGTGGTCCTATAGGTAGGACGTCGATCTCTGGCTTGGTAGCCCTATAGGTAGGACGTCGATCTCTCGCTGGTAGTCCTATAGGTAGGACGTCGATCTCTGGCTGGGTGGTCCTATAGGTAGGACGTCGATCTCTGGCTGGGTGGTCCTATAGGTAGGACGTCGATCTCTCGCTGGGTGGTCCTATAGGTAGGACGTCGATCTCTGGCTGGGTGGTCCTATAGGTTAGACGTTGATCTCTGCCTTGGTGGTCCTATAGGTAGGACGTTGATCTCTGCCTTGGTGGTCCTATAGGTAGGACGTCGATCTCTGGCTGGGTGGTCCTATAGGTAGGACGTCGATCTTGGCTGGGTGGTCCTATAGGTAGGACGTCGATCTCTGGCTGGGTGGTCTTATAGGTAGGACGTCGATCTCTGGCTGGGTGGTCCTATAGGTAGGACGTCGATCTCTGGCTGGGTGGTCCTATAGGTAGGACGTCGATCTATCGCTGGGTGGTCCTATAGGTAGGACGTCGATCTCTGCCTTGGTGGTCCTATAGGTAGGACGTCGATCTATCGCTTGGTGGTCCTATAGGTAGGACGTCGATCTCTGCCTTGGTGGTCCTATAGGTAGGACGTCGATCTATCGCTGGGTGGTCCTATAGGTAGGACGTCGATCTCTGGCTGGGTGGTCTTATAGGTAGGACGTCGATCTCTGGCTGGGTGGTCCTATAGGTAGGACGTCGATCTCTGGCTGGGTGGTCCTATAGGTAGGACGTCGATCTATCGCTGGGTGGTCCTATAGGTAGGACGTCGATCTCTCGCTGGGTGGTCCTATAGGTAGGACGTCGATCTCTGCCTTGGTGGTCCTATAGGTAGGACATCGATCTCTGCCTTGGTGGTCCTATAGGTAGGACGTTGATCTCTGGTTTGGGGGTCCTATAGGTAGTACATCGATCTCTGCCTTGGTGGTCCTATAGGTAGGACGTCGATCTCTGGCTTGGTGGTCCTATAGGTAGGACGTCGATCTCTGCCTTGGTGGTCCTATAGGTAGGACGTCGATCTCTGGCTTGGTGGTCCTATAGGTAGGACATCGATCTCTGCCTTGGTGGTCCTATAGGTAGGACGTCGATCTCTGCCTTGGTGGTCCTATAGGTAGGACGTCGATCTCTGCCTTGGTGGTCCTATAGGTAGGACGTCGATCTCTGCCTTGGTGGTCCTATAGGTAAGACGTCGATCTCTGACATGGTGGTCCTATAGGTAGGACATCGATCTCTGCCTTGGTGGTCCTATAGGTAGGACGTCGATCTCTGCCTTGGTGGTCCTATAGGTAGGACGTCGATCTCTGCCTTGGTGGTCCTATAGGTAGGACGTCGATCTCTGCCTTGGTGGTCCTATAGGTAGGACATCGATCTCTGCCTTGGTGGTCCTATAGGTAGGACGTCGATCTCTGCCTTGGTGGTCCTATAGGTAAGACGTCGATCTCTGACATGGTGGTCCTATAGGTAGGACATCGATCTCTGCCTTGGTGGTCCTATAGGTAGGACGTCGATCTCTGCCTTGGTGGTCCTATAGGTAGGACGTCGATCTCTGCCTTGGTGGTCCTATAGGTAGGACATCGATCTCTGCCTGGTGGTCCTATAGGTAGGACATCGATCTCTGCCTTGGTGGTCCTAATATTTCCCCCATATAATTGTCTCTATATTATTTCCCCCATATAATTGTCTCTATATTATTTCCCCCATATAATTGTCTCTATATTATTTCCCCCATATTATTGCTTCTATATTATTTCCCTCATATTATTGCTTCTATATTATTTCCCTCATATTATTGCTTCTATATTATTTCCCCATATTATTGCTTCTATATTATTTCCCCCGTATTATTGCTTCTATATTATTTCCCCCATATTATTGCTTCTATATTATTGCCCCCATATTAGTGTCTATATTGTTTCCCCCATATTATTGCTTCTATATTATTTCCCACATATTATTTTCTATATTATTTCCCCCATATTATTTTCTATATTATTACCCCCATATTATTTTCTATATTATTTCCCACATATTATTTT
The DNA here is from genome assembly GCA_032433765.1 of Megaustenia siamemsis. Lineage (NCBI taxonomy): Eukaryota > Metazoa > Mollusca > Gastropoda > Stylommatophora > Ariophantidae > Megaustenia > Megaustenia siamemsis. The sequence continues at coordinate 60,889,032 of JAVIAB010000024.1, forward strand.
CTATATTATTACCCCCATATTATTGCCTCTATATTATTCCCCCATATTATTGCTTCTATATTATTTTCCCCATATTATTGCCTCTATATTATTTCCCCCATATTATTGCTTCTATATTATTTTCCCCATATTATTGTCTCTATATTATTTCCCCCATATTATTATTTCTATATTATTTTCCCCATATTTTTGTCTCTATATTATTATCCCCATGTTATTGTCTCTATATTATTTCCCCCATATTATTATTTCTATATTATTTTTTCCGTATTATTGTCTCTATAATATTTTCTCCATGTTATTGTCTCTATATTATTTTCCCCATATTTCTTGAACCATATCTCTGAACCCCTTTGAATCATTCACCCTTTCAACCCCAGCAGACGTAGGCAGCCGGCAAACAATGACGTAGGGCTCAGTAATACAAGAATCATGACGTTCTTGTCAGCCTAGAAATCATCGATTCATAGTTGGGCGACCTCCGCGGGTGATAAAGTTCTAGGACAGTATCGGTTCAATCAAGATGTAGTAATTATTGTGAGTATAGCAATCAAGGTTTGCAATGAGTTTTAACAATCAGCTGCAGTGTAATGGGCGGCAACTGCATGCGCGAGGTGGCGCTGCGTCAATAGGTGGCGCTTTGTGCCGTGTTATTTCCATGCCATCTCAGGTCACGTGTTCTTCAGGGTGACCGCGCAATGGTACACGGAAACGTGTTATATTTATAATTTATAAATGTGTTATATAATTTCTGTAATTATAGCAAAGATAAGTATACTTCATCATCATGAAGTACCGGGCCTGCTGGCGTAGGTGATCATGTCTCTCCACAACTTTCGATCTCGACAGCTATTTATCATTTCTGTTGTTGACCTCATGCCAATCCATTCTCTTAAAAGCTGTCTGGTATTTTTTCTCTTTGCTTCCCTCTATCTCTTCGTCCCTCAATTTTTCCAGTTGTTTCAATATATTCCAGTTGTTCTCTTCTCATTACATGGCCAAAAATGATTATTGTTTCTTCCTAATATTGGAAATTAGCTCTCTTTTTGCTTTGGCCTCTTTCAGAACATCTTTATTACTCTTCTTAGCTGTCCATGGTACTCTCAACATTCTTCTGTAAAACCACATTTCTACAGACTCCAGTGATTTTCTTGTCTGTTGTCCTATTGTCCATGATTCATATCCATATGTTAAGACTGGCTCTACACAATATTTAAAAACTCTTTTTCTTGTTTCTATTGTCAAAAATGGATTGCATAGTATCTTCCTCACATTTTGGAAAGTTGCTTTTGCCTGAGCCATTCTGCATCTCACCTATTTTGTACATCTTCCGGCTGAGGTTAACAAAGTTCCCAAATATTTAAATTCATTTACCTGTTTTAATATTGTTCCACTTGTCTTTATTTTGCACTGAGGTGATGTCTTTTTCTTTGTTGTTACCATTACTTCTGTCTCTTTGAGATTAAAGCTGAGTCCTTCATTTTTGTTTTCTTTCACTATAATGTCCAACATTTCTTGTAACTCATTTTCACTCTTAGCGATTAAGACTGTATCATCAGCATACCTTAGATTATTTATATTATGACCTCCAATTGCTGCATACTTACTTAGCAAAAAATATTGTTCTTTTTCGTCGTTTGTGATTTGGTTTGGGTTAGGTGCAGTGCCGGCTCAAGTGGCACTCTACCTGTGTACACGCTTAGTTGCCCAGGGCGTGCCCCGTTTTTAGGGACGCTATGAAGGATCTTAAAAAAAAAAACACACAAACAAGCGAAAAATGTTAAAATAACAATAAATACTTTTTTCGATTCGACGTTTTAAAAATGGAACAAAAGCAGATTCATGTGCGTGCGTGCGCGCGCACGAGAGAGAGAGAGAGAGAGAGAGAGAGAGAAGAGAAAGAGAGAGAGAAGGCGCCGGAAGGGCGTTGAAGTTGAGCTTGCTCAGGGTGCCAGAAACCATAGGGCCTGAGCTTATTAGGCGAAGAAGAATATATTGCTGATGGTCCTTTAACCTCGTGTTGCAGGCTTCATCTTCATCTCTGTGCGAATTCTAGCAGTCAAACTTCTGATTTCCCTACTCTAACTTCAGGCAGGTTTACTACTCTCTCCTGTTCATCTGACTGGTTTCCACCCGCGAGCTGCCTGGGTGGAAGAAGCAGAAGAGAACGACCTTTTTAATCTGCCTGACTCTTAATTCTATCTTCTGCCTTGAGGCAGGTATCTAGTCTCCTTTGCTCTCGTCTACTATTTCTGTCTAGTCTCTGGCTTCGTGGGCGTAAAAAGTTTTAAGTTCCTCTGAGTGCTGCGTCTAGAACCTAAGTTCTGTTCTGTGTCTCCTCTAAGTCTTCTCCAGGTCTTTTTGTGTCTATCTTAGCCACTCCCACCTGACTAAGGATCATGGGAATATAATCTATACACGGCTTATCCTTCGTCCGCATCCAGTCACTATTTCTTTAACTCCGCCTTTTAATTATGTCCATAGTCTTATTACTTTAGGAGTCCTGTCGACGCCTGTCAATCTTCCTAAACTTTGTTCCCTCACAACTAAAGCTCCCGTCTCTGGACTTCAAGGCGCCTGCCGACATAGGTAGGAACTGCCGACATAAGAATTCCCCCTGATTTCGCTCGGCTCGGCTCTTCAAAGGAAGTTTCAGGGCCAGACCTAGTGATAAGCTATCTCGTGTCAACACCTGTTCGACGGGAGTCCATCGTCCAGCGTCGTTGCGTTATGTAACTTCATCGGCCAGAGTCTGGATTTCCACGTTCAGGTTGAACACCTGTTCGGACTTTCTTGCAGTCTTATAGTTGGTTACGCCACAGCGTCTGGGTTTGGTGGACTAACGTATCTTTGCTAATCCTTAAGTCTTCATTTCATTTGTTTAACGCCTACAACTATTGTACCTCTTATCATCGTCCTATCGTATCATTCTTTTATTCTGTCGATCGTCATTTTCTTCTACTCTTCCCATTATCCTTCATGGCTGAGTCACACTACAACACTCGTACTTCTTTCCATCTTATATATATATATATATATACTTGGGAGCCGCGATAGCCCAGTGGTTAGTGAACTGGACTACAAAGGACAAGCGGTCGGGTTCGATCCCAAACGACGGCTTCCGGTTCACCCAGCCTTTAATGGGTACCGGTTTCTTTAGAACTTCCGGTCAATATGGTGGATAGACGGCAGGAACCATTGAAGGCTATATATGAAAAGTGTTCCTTGTTGCAGTTTCCTCATATTCCAAGTCCGCCTTGTTGCAGGAGGTACTGAGTTAAATGCTTTGTGCACACCGTGAGCTGTGCGTTTCATCCGTTTTAATCGTGTTTCAATATTTCGATTGTTTACGATGAATGATGATATCGTATGACAGGAACAGACGGTTGTATTCACTTTCTGTGCGGTTTCGCCTTTTGTCTTTTGGCATGCGCTGAGACTGCTACGATAGGGACTACACCTACCTTTCTCTGTTTGGGAGATGAGTTAGTAATTCGGATGGTTCCTCTGGCACGGGCGGTTGAGCGATTATGGATTTTAATTCGTTTGCAGTGATACCAGGGCTTTCCATAACCATTTGGAGTTGCATTTTCTCTGTAATTACTCAAGATGTGTTCGTCACTGACACACTCTGAAGGCACAGTGCCCCGTTCTTATTCTGACAGTCTTAGTCTGCTTATGTCATCTGAACATGTTAATATTATCTTGTCCTGACTCATAGTTTCCTTTCTCTTCTCTCCAATCCATTGATTGTTTGTGTTTTCTTTCTTAAAAGTTTCTCTCTTTTCATTACATGGCCAAAAAAAATGTTGATTGTTTCTTCCTAATATTGGAAATGAGCTCTCTTTTTGTTTTGGCCTCTTGGAGAGAAAGCATCTCTGAGGCTCCAGGTCGTGTTGGGCAGTTGAAGGCTTCCTGAGCATCCACAAGTCCGTATGATTTTTTTTATTTTACTACCGAAGATGCTCCTGTGGACTGATATATCAATGGCAGAACCAGTTCTGTTTTACTGGGCAGAAATCACATGTTGACTTTTAACTACTTGGATGACCAACTATTTTATCACTGCTCTACCATGATATCTTTACCAAGGACAAGAAATAGCAGAGATCTTTAGTTTTTCTTTGTGAGCACTTATATGTTTGTGTGTGTGTTCCGTGTATGTGTTGTGTGTGTATCTATGTGTTTGAGAGAGAGAGAGAGAGAGAGAGAGAGAGAGAGAGAGAGAGAGAACGCGCGCGCTCGAGACTTGTTAAAAAAAACACACCCAAACTTGCTTCTCGTTTTGGTCGAGATGATTAGTTCTTTGAGCCTGCTTATGTTTATCAGATAGGCTTGTATTTCTTGATAAATGAGGGAACAAGTGGGTGTAACATACATTCCTAGAAAGTATTGTGACGACTTTCCTAAAAAAAAAAGGACAATACAAAATAGTTGATGTTTCGGCCTATATGCGACCTTCTTCAGAAAACAGGGACAACACAAACAGACAACGAAATGAAGATATACTCTACTGAATGTTATAAAGTAATACAACTAATACTGATAAGAAGGAAGAGATAAAACGATAAGAAAATAAAGAAAATATACTATAAAATCAATCTGTAATCTCTTTGCGTATTTTCTTCTTGTTTTATTTCTTTCTTATTGTTAGTTTTGGTTTATTACCCTATATGTAGTAGAGTATATCTTCATTTTGTTTTCTGTTTGTGTTGTCCTTTTTTTTTTCTTTAGAAGGCCGAAACGTCAAATATTTTGTTTTATTCCTTTTTCTTGTAAAGCCACCACCCATACTTTGTAGGAGTGTATATTACGCCCCACCACTTGTTCACTGCTACCAGCTTTACCGCAGCATTGCAGTTGTTTGCACTGCCCCTTGATAAATGAGATCTAGCATGCGAATCGCATCGGATGTAGCAATCAGCGTATCAATACCTGACTGTTGTCATCCCAGTTGGCGAAACAAAGCTGACGAAAACTCTATTCCCGTCTCCATGTGATAGTCACGAAAACAGGGAGATCAGTGGTTAGGGATGGAAGATTGGGAGAGAACATCGGCCACGTTCCAGGGCAAAGTCTGAGATGGCGAGCCAAAAAGACTAAAGTTAGGTTAGTGCAAACCGCCACAATGCGCTATTCTCTTTCCATGACGAACTAAGACGAATGCTTTTTTTGTATGTAACTAGAACGTAGTTTTAATTCTTATTGTTAGACATCAACATTGCCAAAAACCTGGCCAACCCACTGGGTATTTTAATTAATTAATGCGGGGCATTATCTCTTAAATATTTAAATGTTAGCGTGACTCATTATCTTCATGTTTCCACTGCTGTGTTGTTACTATTACTGTTGTTGTTGTTGTTGATGATGTTATTGTTTTGTTGTCATTCGTTTTTGCTTCGCCCTTTGCTGTACAATTTTTTTGGGGAACGTGTTTTAATTTTTGTTCACCTTTGTAAGAGCTTTGTGTCTTAGACATAGTGAAATATAGTCCTTTATAACAGCTAAACTCGATCGGTTTAATGTCTTGTCTTTCTGAGTAATTCAGCAAAGTGGTCTATGTAAACAGCTTCATCGCTACAAACTGCCTTCTTTATGCAGCTGGCACTCTAGGACAATGCAGTAATAAATTATGTAGGCCTGCTGAATAATGTGAGGGAGGGAAGGAGCGGCCGAGGTAATGACACTGGGATCAGCGAGAGAGGGAGTGGGAGTGAGAAGGAGAGGGAAGTTGAAAAGGAGGGAGTAGAGAAGGAGGTTGAAAGGGAGAGGGTAGAGAGGGAGGTGTAGAGTGGGAGGTAGAGAGGGGAGGGAGAGAGAAGAAAATGAGTGGGGTAGAGGGAGAAATAAGAAGAAGGAGGTAAAGAAAGAGGGAGCCGAGAGAGAGAAAGAGGGAGGTAGTGAGAGAAGGAGGTAGAGAGAGGGGAGTAGAGTACAGAAGAAGATTGAGAGGGGGTAGTAGAGACAGGAGAGAAGAAGGGCGAGATTGAGTTACAGAGAGGGAGAGAGAGAGAGAAGGAGGTAGAAAGAGAGGGGTTACAAGAGAAGGGAAGGGAGGGAGAGAAAGAAAGAGAGAGAGTATTATAGACAAAGGCACTAGAATTAACTGAGGGAGAGAGAGAGAACCATTACAGATTTGTTGAACGCCATATGAATGCGTGCACCCACATTTAATAACGAGTATAATCAAACAATCACGAAGATACCGATCTTCGTTAATGGATGCTTGCGCAGAATAAAAGGGTGGAAATAGGAAGACAAAATCACTAACGTAAAATATGGAAAGTACCAGTCAAATACCAGTGGATAAAGAGATGCAGTGAAGACGATGGCGCAGGATAGGACACACGCTGTGGAAGACAACTGAGAGTATTACATGACAGGCCCTTTTTTTAATCCCCAGAGGAAGAGACAAAGAGGAAGACCAAAATATTCTTGGAGAAGGTAGGTGGAAGCAGAGATGAAGATGTTGGAAATGATCTTAAAAGAATAGCAGGAAACAGGACGGCTTGGAAAGTGTGTGTTGAAGACCTATGCTCCACGGGGAACTGAAAGGAAGAAAAAGAAGATGATGATCAATCGATAATGCCGTGGTAATAGTTGAGGAAGCCATGGAATGGACGTACATAACAAATGATGATGAATCAAACTATCAGTGACTTAATACATACTTCACAGTCACTGAGAAGTCTGGAGTTACAGTTCAACTGTGTGAAACTCAGATACATACAGCAGACTGACTTCTTCAAGAAGTCTGGAGTTACAGTTCAACTGTGTGAAACTCAGATACATACAGCAGACTGACTTATTCACGAAGTATCGAGTTACAGTTCAACTGTGTGAAACTCAGATACATACAGCAGACTGACTTCTTCAAGAAGTCTGGAGTTACAGTTCAACTGTGTGAAACTCAGATACATACAGCAGACTGACTTCTTCACGAAGTCTGGCGTTACAGTTCAACTGTGTGAAACTCAGATACATACAGCAGACTGACTTCTTCACGAAGTCTGGAGTTACAGTCCATTTGAGTGCTTTTCGGTTTTTTTGTTCAGATAACATCATTAGAAGAATGTTGAGAATACCATGGACAGCTAAGAAGAGTAATGAAAACGTTCTGAAAGATGCCAAAACAAAAAGAGAGCTCATTTCCAATATTAGGAAGAAACAATCAACATTTTTGGCCATGAAATGAAAAGAGAACAGCTGGAATATATTGTAACAACTGGGAAAATTGAGAGACGAAGAGATAGAGGGAAGCAAAGAGAAAAGATACCTGGACAGCTTAAGAGAATGGCTTGGCCGAAGGTTACCAACAGAAATGATAAATAACTGTCGTGATCGAAAGTTGTGGAGAGACATGATCACCTACGCCAGCAGCTTGGTACTTGATGATGATGATGAACGTCATTTTATTCTATTCTGTTTTGAATTTGATGATAATATAGCACATAGATGTACACATATGTTCGTGTATACTTGGCTTCATTAGTTGGGCCTGAAGATGTGCAGTCTCTACAATAGGCAGCAGTATCCGAGTTCCCCGTCAATGCAAGACACGTAATGAATGTTGTCTGCTGTAAGAGGTCATGCATTGTCAACAAAGTAGATCTGTCATGATAGGTCAACTGGCAGCTGTTTCATCATCAACATCATCGTAATTATCATTATCACCAGTCTCACAGCAGAAGGGCTGCGTAAAAAGAAAGAAAGAGCGAAAGGAAGAAAAAGAAAGAAGTACGAAAGGAAGAAACAAAGAAATAAGAGTGAAAGGAAGAAAAAGAAAGAAAGGAAAGTTAGGAAAATAAGAAAGAAGAAAGGAAGGAAGGAAGGAAGGAAGGAAGGAAGGAAGGGAGGGAGGGAGGGAGGGAGGGAGGGAATGTATGCAATCTTCTTCCTTCTAGTTTGTCTTTCCAACGACCGATATTACGAATGTGACGAGCCTGTAGATGAGGCCACATTTTCTCGTCCCAGCGCTACTATATAATTTATGATAACATGAGGTTTCCATTATGGACTTCTTTCTACTTTCATACAGACTGTATGATAGGTAGGTCTGCGTCAGGTGTTTGGAAGCTACGTGGCCAGTTCTACCTGTGCAAACACCTGTTTCTATGCTCAGTAATTGTAGGATAGATGAAAGCGCACGATAATTTATGCCCGCACACACAAATATACGCATACATAATGATAATTTGATCTATCCAGAATGAGTGTTACGAGGTCGTTGTGATCTGGTTGTTATTGTTTCAATTTAAATTGGATAATAGCTTGTATGCTTTTATGGCTCAGTTTTCCTTGTAGCAGCATTAGTAGCTTCTGTCAGTCTTAGTTGGCTTTGGATTTTGCAGCGCCCTAGTCAATATTTTTTTAATTTTCTTTCACCGTGTATTCTCTTTTTTTTTTCTTTCTTTCTATGAATCTACCTTCTTCTTGCTTGTTGTTGGAACTTTAGAGTGTTTTTCCAGAGATTGCGGTCTGCTTTTGCCTCCATGTGGTGCCTATATCATTTGTTGTTGTGTGTGGACTTATGTCTAATTTAACGACGTGTATGTGAAGTCATTAGCATGAATGCTGCAATACACTCAATGGTATCCACTGAATTGTTTATTACTATTATTGATGCCGTTCTTGTTGTCATTTTTATTTTTGTTGTTGTCGCTATTATTGTTAACATTGTTGAAAGAAAAGATCAATGTCCACTTACACCTACAAAAAACCTATTCAACTACAAGCGACCTATTCAACTACAAACGACCTATCCAACTACAAGCGACCTATTCAACTGCAAACGGCCTATCCAACTACAAGCGACCTATTCAACTACAAACGATTTATCCAACTACAAGCGACCTATTCAACTACAAACGGCCTATCCAACTACAAGCGACCTATTCAACTACAAACGATTTATCCAACTACAAGCGACCTATTCAACTACAAACGACCTATCCAACTACAAACGACCTATCCAACTACAAGCGACCTATTCAACTACAAACGACCTATCCAACTACACGCGACCTATCCAACTACAAGCGACCTATTCAACTAGAAACGACCTATCCAACTACACGCGACCTATCCAACTACAAGCGACCTATTCAACTACAAACGACCTATCCAACTACAGCGACCATTCAACTACAAGCGACCTATCCAACTACAAACGACCTATCCACATACAAACGACATATCCAACTACAAACGACCTATCCAACTACAAACGACCTATCCAACTACAAGCGACCTATTCAACTACAAACGACCTATCCAACTACAAGCGACCTATCCAACTACAAGCGACCTATTCAACTACAAACGACATATCCAACTACAAGCGACCTATTCAACTACAAGCGACTCTGCTAAACCACAGGCCCTATAAATGCGTAGACACTTTTGTCATGAATAAAAGGATAATTATAATTTGTCATGGGAGAGCGGATGGTCGAATCGATAACTTGTCGAGCTCCAAATTCAAAGAACTCGGGTTCGAATCTCGGTTGTGTCATTTTTTTTTTCTACGGGTGGTGAAATAAAAACGTAGACCAGATTACCTCGTGTCAGCTGCATTATAGCTCGTTTCAAATCATCTGCCCAACTTCAAAACGCTCTTACTCTCTAACCGTTTGTTAACACTTTTGAAATTTTCCAAATGTTATTAGAATGCAAAAGACCCTTTAAATGTATATTTAACAAATATCTTGCAGCTGCAGTTTTCTTAAAGCGGCGATATTTCTTTGATGTTTGTCAAAATTGTAAATTGTGAAGCCCTAAAGAATAGAAATTACCGTAGTTGCTGGTCTATGATTAATTTTAACTAGGTAAAGGCGTGGCCGTAATGGGGAAATAACTGGATAAAACAAAACACCAGGAGAATTATTGTCTGCTCAGTTCGAGGACGGACGATAATATCAAGGTATACCTGTATGTCCAATTTTCATAGTTGTGTGGTCCTGAAAAGGACCGTTTGTTGAACTAATTTAAGGTAATATAGGGGCCAACATTGTGGGGGCTATATACTTTCATTCTGAATCAGACGAGTCTAAAAGATTAATAACTGTTTGGGGTTGAACATTCCACAAACCATCATTTTTCCAATATTCCTGTTCCTGTTTTAAGACGAGGTCTTCACATTAGCCCAATAATCTTTGTCTATATTTAATAAAGCAAGATTAGCAAGAGTCTTTACATCGCATATTTGAATGTTGTATTTTCATCTGCCACTTGTCCTTTTAATTTTGCCCAGATTAGTTCTATTGGATTTAAATGAGCATGGTAAGGTGGCAGCCTCAAACTTATATGACCGTGCTCTTGGATAATCTTATCTATTTGAAAAATCTTTGTCCTTTGTTTTTGCTTTACTAGAGATAGTAATTCAGGTTTTAAGTACATGTTATTAAATTGTATGTGCTCCTTTGTGAGCCATATCTTAATAGCATCTTTTGTACTGGATGACGTCGGGACTTTATCTTCAAGTGCAACAATGTTGTGGTACGCTGCATTGTCCATTATTAGGCAAGATGGTCGATCTAGTGATGGGAGAACAGAATTTTCAATCCAATGTCTAAATATGTGACCATTCATCTCAGAGTGATAATCCCGATTGTCTATGGATTTTGAAAGAAAAATGAGCTCTGCATTCTGTATTAGTCCATGTTGTCGACTACCTGCATGAGCAATTATCAATTCTTTGCTGCTAGGTATTAATCTCTTAATCTTTCCATCTGATGACTGCCATTCCCTTTGGTTAGTGTGGTGAGCATTGATCCATGTTTCATCCAAGTACACAATATCATAACCTTGCTTGCGCACCTCTTTTACTTCACGTAAGTACTTGCTTCTCATGACTACTATATGTGGCTTCTCACAGATGATGTTTCGTCCATTGGAATACTTTCTGAATGTAAAGCCTGCAGCTCTCACATTCCTCCATAATGTAGACTTTGATATTTCAATACTGTTGTTCTTTTTCAGCGATACTTTTAATTTTCTTATTGTAACAGTTTCATTCATACCCAACATTTGGCGAATTTCACTTCTAATAAGTTCACTGTCGAAATTATCCAACATGTTTGCTCTTCCTTGTGATTTTGTATATTTTGAACATTGACGGTCACGTGCTTGAATCCAGCGATTAAATGACCGTTTAGATAAATCCAAAATGTGTCTTGTCCTATTCTCAGGGTTTTCTAAAGAATGAAATAATCTTCCTCGTTTAGCCTCTTTGCAAAAATAGTCATACATTTTTATTGCAATGTTTTGTAAACTGCAGAATTTCATTTTAAGACTCATGATAAATGTTATTGTTCCACGTCTCCACCTATGAATGAACGGAAATGGAACACACAAAGCCTCGTGTTTTCTACAAGTGTCTAATTGTGTCAGAAAGCCCACGTGGAAAGTGTGCAAAAACGTCAATTGTACCGTGTATGGATTTTTAATCTCTATTTTTAACTTAAAATACTGTAAACATTAAGTTTTGACTACATCAATGGGTCGTTATAAATTTATATAAATCAAATAAGCAACAATAATAACCAAAATGTTTTTTTTTTATGAAATTAATTCCCTGTTGGGTTCTAATCATTATAACTTTACATACAAATTTTGAAAAAATTACAAAAAGAGATTAAAAAGATATCGATTTTAAAAGTTGGGCAGATGATTTGAAACGAGCTATAGACAAGCGGCTCCAGTCCTATCAATTCCCCGGCATCCCCAGTAGTAGGGAACTGCCGTAAAGATAGTTTTTGTCAGTGACTTCGAGTTTTAGTCAGGAAATCGGCAAGTATTTGAGTCGTAGTTCGACTTACCACGTCGATGGTTTTGCTCTTGTTTAACTGTTGGCAGGAAAATCAGGAGATGAACTGTTGGCAGGAAAATCAGGAGATGAACTGTTAGCAGGAAAATCAGGAGATGAACTGTTAGCAGGAAAATCAGGAGATGAACTGTTAGCAGGAAAATCAGGAGATGAACTGTTGGCAGGAAAATCAGGAGATGAACTGTTGGCAGGAAAATCAGGAGATGAACTGTTGGCAGGAAAATCAGGAGATGAACTGTTAGCAGGAAAATCAGGAGATGAACTGTTGGCAGGAAAATCAGGAGATGAACTATTAGCAGGAAAATCAGGAGATCAACTGTTGGCAGGAAAATCAGGAGATGAACTGTTAGCAGGAAAATCAGGAGATGAACTGTTAGCAGGAAAATCAGGAGATGAACTGTTAGCAGGAAAATCAGCAGATCAACTGTTAGCAGGAAAATCAGGAGATCAACTGTTGGCAGGAAAATCAGGAGATGAACTGTTAGCAGGAAAATCAGCAGATCAACTGTTAGCAGGAAAATCAGGAGATCACCTGTTAGCAAGAAAATCAGGAGATCAACTGTTAGCAGGAAAATCAGCAGATCAACTGTTAGCAGGAAAATCAGGAGATCACCTGTTGGCAGGAAAATCAGGAGATGAACTGTTAGCAGGAAAATCAGGAGATCAACTGTTAGCAAGAAAATCAGGAGATCACCTGTTTGCAGGAAAATCAGGAGATGAACTGTTAGCAGGAAAATCAAGATCAACTGTTAGCAAGAAAATCAGGAGATCACCTGTTGGCAGGAAAATCAGGAGATGAACTGTTAGCAGGAAAATCAGGAGATCAACTGTTAGCAGGAAAATCAGGAGATGAACTGTTAACAGGAAAATCAGGAGATGAACTGTTAGCAAGAAAATCAGGAGATCAACTGTTAGCAGGAAAATCAGGAGATCAACTTTTAGTAGGGAAATCAGGAGATCACCTGTTAGCAGGAAAATCATGAGATCACCTGTTAGCAGGAAAATCAGGAGATCAGGTGTTAGCAGGAAAATCAGGAGATCAACTTTTAGCAGGAAAATCAGGAGATCAACTGTTAGCAGGAAAATCAGCAGATCAACTGTTAGCAGGGAAATCAGAAGATCACCTGTTAGCAGGAAAATCAGGAGATCACCTGTTAGCAGGAAAATCAGGAGATCAACTGTTAGCAGGAAATCAGGAGATCAACTGTTGGCAGGAAAATCAGGAGATGAACTGTTAGCAGGAAAATCAGGAGATCAACTGTTAACAGGAAAATCAGGAGATGAACTGTTAACAGGAAAATCAGGAGATGAACTGTTAGCAGAAAATCAGGAGATCAACTGTTAGCAGGAAAATCAGGAGATCAACTTTTAGTAGGGAAATCAGGAGATCACCTGTTAGCAGGAAAATCATGAGATCACCTGTTAGCAGGAAAATCAGGAGATCACCTGTTAGCAGGAAAATCAGGAGATCAACTGTTAGCAGGAAAATCAGGAGATCAACTGTTAGCAGGAAAATTAGGAGATCAACTGTTACCACGGAAAACAGACCTTAGTAGACACATTGGCTAGAAGACAGCCATCCTGTAGACTCCATTGTGGACACAAAGTTAGGTCAATGTGGGTTAACGTAAGCAGAAGGTAAAAACCGTATTTCCACTTACGTTTTCGAGGATTGGAGCGACCCTTTCTATTTCTCCTTTCTTTCCTTATTTGTCTTTTAGCGCCGATGGGAGACATAGTTCTCGGTCTTTTGCTCTTCTAGTGATCTCTGCTGCTGTTATGTTTCCTAGTGTTTCTGATATTTCATCAATCCAGCTTTTGTTCTTCTGTTCGCTGCTGCTGTTATGTTTCCTAGTGTTTCTGATATTTCATCAATCCAGCTTTTTCGTGATCGGTCCTTGAGTCAAGTGTTCTCTTAGCGTTTGTTGAGGGCTCATTGTGTTCCATTATAACTTGTTTTATAACATGGCCAGACTTTTTATATGTTTGTTTCTTAAAGTATTCTACCGTGAGAATTATTCCTACCTATTTTTTTTTAGTTCAAAGCTTTTGATATGTTATAGGCTGTTTCGTGACATCTGTCTAACATATTTAATTTCTGTAGTGATTATTTGTCATATTGTTATTGAGTTTAACATCAATGTCTGGCATTTGTTGCACAACGTTGAATTAAAGATTGTGTTATGTATAGAGTGCCCGTTTGTCTTTAGGGTTATTTCTTTGTTGGACTGTATTGCGGACATCCAGTGGCAGTTACTCAATAAATGTATACTCCACTGACATAATAAATAAAAACATACATTATATTCAGTAGGCTAACATAAAGTAATATTTTCTAATGACTTCACTGCATTTTAAATTACTTACTTATTTACGTTAATTATATCTTGTTGTCTTGTTTGGGGCGAAAATGTCTTGATGACTTTGTCAGTGAAAGTATTGTTGGGTTGGTTTCTAAGTTTCTGAGGGAATGATTTCTCAATGGACATTAATGCCAAACCAGATAAGCGTTCTTGTGTCTGAGTTGAGCGACAATAAGATTTGATTCTCATGAGAGCAGAAAAACGTTCTTTCTACAGATGCTGATGCGTATAACGTTGTTATAAATAGCTAAGGAAGGTCCGGTAATAAGACATAGTTTCACTTTCACTTTGTGACGATTCTGATTGGCAAGAGCTAAAAATAACCCATGAAAGCGCATTACTCTAAGGGTAACACCCGCTATATATTTTGACTCCCATTTTTGAATGTCAAGGTCGTTAATACTAGATCCGGATAGAGGAAAAATGTACCGCTGGCTTCTAGAGGTTTCAATGTATAGTAGTTATGGTTTCATTCACAAACGTTACAGTGGCCAGAGGAAAACCTTGCTTTAATAAATGCAAATCAACGCAAATAAATCATATTGGCCTACGAAATGTGTAATAGAATATTAGAAAATTTGTAATATAATTATTTAAAAAAAGCATAATAAATTATCATTTCCTTTTGTATTTCGTTCATATGTTCAGGCTACCGGCGGTAGCTGCGGTATCATAGAGAATACGCCACTGCGGACATCAGTCCGATAATTTGACAAGTTTTGTTGCGAAAGAAGTTTCCCTCTATAATAATATTCATTTATTATTATTTGTCTCCAGCCTAAACCACTGGAAACTACTATTCGTGCTGTTTCGTCCTAAGTATTCAGCCCTACCCTATCCGGGAGATACTTGTCTTAACAGGAAAAAATACAGATACACTATGTATTTCCGAGATGCTATCGCAACCTTATGCTAGCTATAGTCATGAGAACACCTGCGCGAAAGACATTGCCTACGAATCTAATTTTGTAGTTAGCTGAGTGGCAGTGTTCCCTAGCGTTTGGCTTTTCGTGGCAAGGCGCTATGCCACTGAGTACGGGTTCGATCTTGCTTTGGTCCATATTTTTTTTTCTGTTGTTGATTATTTGTCAATTTTTCCGAGTGCTGTAAACATACCTCTTCCTCTGAATTGATTCGCTGATTATCGCCTCGGAAGTTTCCCTCTATAATAATATTCATTTAACTCTCTAAAAGAAAAAGAAGCCGACCTTGAGTAACACTAACAAGAACATTGAAGCGGAAAGCAACAACAGCAGCATCAGCTCCCTCGCCGAAATTGAGCAACTCGCCCAGAAAGAGCCCTGTGGCGAAACACAATGCAGGTCATATGCAAGGTCTGAGAGTTGAAAGATCACCAGACACAAGAGTCTAGAATGTCTGCCGTCTTCTGCTCGAAAGGACAATAGATATATAAATTACAGAATGAGAATCAAAATTTAAATAGAAAAAAAAAATATAAAATGAATTAAGCAGAGACAGATATTGAGCGCGGTCTCAAAGTCTCGTGCTGGAATGTCCGCTGATATAGGAACATATGATGCTAGCATATCTCCGCTCTCGCTCTCCTCTTCCGTGTGAGATTTCGTTTAATTGTCTAAGTCAAACCGTTCTTTCTACTTGTATAACATTTTACATGCATCTAAAGCGTTGAAAATAAGACAAAATAAATGATCAAGTAAATGTAGTAGAAGATTAATATTTGTGCAAAAATGTGTCTCCTCGGTGGTGGAAATGGCGGGCAAACTATGCGTCAGTAACGAAGAGGACACGCTTTCTATTTTAACATGAAAGAAACCTGCTGTCTCACTGTTCCTAGAAATGTGGGTCATTTTAGAGTGACACATCTTCAATAGCACTTCCGGAACGGGCAGTTCAGAGAAAGGGCAGCTGGCGTTTGGGCGCTCATCTTTTCGATTTTTAAAATTCTTTTATTTTCTTTCTCCTTCTCTTATTTATTCTTTCCGCATTACTCATCTTTTCTTCCAGTTTCCGTCCGCTTGACCAACTTTCTGTCCACTCACCATCTGTTCTTGCCAATCATCGCCTAATGTTTTATCACTTTCTAGTGACGAATATTTTTTAAAAAAAATATCAATCGGTTACACGTACTTCTATTTCCGGTCTACGTTTCCGATCACATTCCGTGGGACAATCATTACTCACTTTCACACGTATTCCCACACGTATTCCCACCGTCAAATAAGATAACAAATAAGTGTATTATACACAGTCGTTTGTCAATGACATAATAGTTGATTTGCCCATGTGTCTTTCCATGAAGATAAAATACACACGTCTATGGACTACTACAAGTAAACACAAAGTTAGGGCGATCTGTGAGTTGGTGGTAAACACAAGTGCGAGATTCAAAGTGATTGGAAGAAGTGTATTTAAAAAAAAACTTGTGTGGTTACAAATTTAATAGTGCATGCCACGAAACTCGGGGGCCTCAGTAGCCTAGTTGGGAAAACCACCCGCCTGGGCCCCCGACGTTTGGACAACCCGTGTTCGATTCCCGCTGGAAGCAGTGTGAGTTGTACTCGTGGTTGGAAAAAAAAAAAGAGTACCCCCGCGGTCGACCCAGCCGCTGGCAGAAATGGGTATTAGGGCAGTACTCTAGGGAGGTGAGAAATGCCGCTTCGCATCGTGAGTTTCCATGCTTGAAGCTACACTATCCAGAAGTCTCCGAACACTTTTAGATAGGCGGCCGAGCACATATTTGTGAAAACTGGTGTGCTAAGACGCCGGTTCAAGTCTCGTACTTTACCTTTACTCTGAAATGTACCAATGTTTAATCAGCTTGTTATGAAGGCATTAACTACTAAAATATCACTCATAGATACATTTTCGCTTTAACGTAAAAGCGTGACTTATTGCGGGTGTCACAATGAAACCACTGCATGATTATTAATCACGTGGTGATCGTGGCAGAAAACCTTATTTCCAACATCACATCAGTAAAAACATTGTCAAATTGTGTATTAATTTAACAGCAACATAAACTATCAAACTAGATGTACATTTGTGAAGGCTTTCTGCCACAGCCATCTTTAGTAGTAAGGCCAGTGGGCTGAAAAATAATTACCCAAATTTTGTGACGTTTTCAACTTTTCGAATAAGGGCGGCTGTGGTGGAACTACGTCCGCTGGGCCACATGCCACGAAGGGGTCCACCCCAAGTACACAGACCTGAGAAGAGAAATGTGGTCCACACCCACCTCCCTGATAGAGAAACTATATGGGGCACTCCAATCGCTTAAACAAACAGCTGACTTCATGAGAGAGTCTGGAATCCTACTCTGATTGATTCATCGCAAAGAGAGAGAGAGAACTACATCAGCCATCTATAGCTCGCATATAAAGCTGATGACGTCAGGATTGTCAGGGACCTAATTCTTAGAACTTTACTTTGAAAAACGTGAATTATTACAATGAGTGAAATGTGCTAGACTTAGAACTTTACTTTGAAAAACGCGAATTATTACAATGAGTGAAATGTGCTAGAATTAGAACTTTACTTTGAAAAACGCGAATTATTACAATGGGTGAAATGTGCTAGACTTAGAACTTCTTCATACACAAACGCTACAACATTTTCAAGATCAACATCGAAAATGCTACTTTAAGATGAAAACAAACAGCCGTGTATAGTTCCCCGATTGACATGTCTTCAGAGACGACCAATGGAAGTTTGACCATGAGCTAACGAGCGCGCCCTACAGTCACCAAAATAGGTTCATCATCATCATGTGCCATACCGGTTGCCGTAGGCGATCATGTCCCTCCACAATCTTCTATCTACAGTGCATCGTATCAGTTCTGTTGTTGACTGTTTTCCATGCCATGACACCAAGCTATCTAGTATTTTTTTCTCTTTGTCGTCCGCTATCTCTTTTCCTTTTATTTTGCCAGTTATAACCAAGTATTCAAACTTTCCTCTTCTCATGATGTGCCCGAAAAATGTTGATTGTTTCTTTCTGATGTTTCTTATCAGCTCCCTTTTTGTGTTAGCCTCTTTGAGAACTTTCTCATTGGTCTTTTTAGCTGTCCAGGGAGTTTTCAACATTCTTCTGAGAAATCCCATCTCTGTGGCCTCTAATCGTCTTGTCATTTGTTTGTCTACTGTCCATGATTAAACAAAATAGGTTAATATCGTTTAATAAACGCGTTAATCACGGCTTATTTTTTTCTAATTTCAAATTGGCATTTTAGTTAAAACCTTGGAAATTCTGCTGCATTTATGGATGATGTTCTTACACAGATACATGCCACCAATTCTTAACAATTGATTGCGACTTCGGTTTGTGTCATCACATACCCAATTTAACATTTATATCCAAAGTCAATTTTATGTTTGGATTACATTTTACTGGTTAATGCTCGTCACTAAAAGATCAAATAATGCCAAGTCTGAGAGTTTCCAGTGATGCAAAATTCAATTTTTACCTACAATTAAAAAAAAATTGTATGTGCTTCTTTTTTAAGTTTTTGTTTCTAATCACAGTGAATGTAATAATAAAAGAAATGCGAAAGACACAAATGTAGACATCAACTAAATTATCGGCGACAAACAACCATCTCAAAACCTGTCTGCACTGAGAGTCGATTGTTAATGAGGCTCCAACGCTAGGCATCACTTGGGGTGAAAGTGATCAACGACTCATAGCTGACTGATTGCATAATTATTCTCAAACAGCACCTGACATCATATACCACGTGGTCGATGTGACTCAGGAAACAGACCCACCAATCTGGCCATGCAAAAAGGGCTGACTACGCGCTATCGAAAGTACCGTACCGAAGTCTGATACATCGGGCTGTAAATCGTAGATATTGGAGCTTGCTGTAAGCCACAATACATTGTATATATACCTACTCACCATCTTTTTATTTCTTCTTCATAATGTTCACCCTTTAGTGGACGTATATGTGTTGCGTCGCTAGTTTATGGCATAGCCGCGATATATCCGTCTTTCGGCCCGGCATATCCGTCTTCAGTACGGGTAGATTTGCTTAATAATTTTTGCCCGGACAGTGGCTATTTTTTTTTCTTTTGGCCTACTCTTTTCGACTTTAAAACGTCCAAGGTTCTTTAACGTGCGCCAGTGCACACGAGACTTCCTGTTTTTCGCCATTTTCTGGGTTAGTCATAACTCTCACTACCCATAGACCAGAGGGGAGAGTAAAGCCACGAAGGTAAAACCACGGATTCGACTTTTGCGGGAAGTCTATCGCCTGTGGTGGGACTCGAACCTGGAACCTTCCTGTCCAGACGCCTACGTCTTACCTCTAGACCACCCAGTCCCTACAACATCCTTTTAAGGATGAAGCGCGAAGAAGCAATTGGATGAATACAAAGAAATAAAGACCAGAATGAACGTCGTCCGCCTCAAATACGACATTGACATGCGATATAGTGTTATTGCTCGTATCGTTGTGTTATCGGTATCATGGCCAGTATCACATTTCTTTCACAGAAAAGAATAATTGCGAAATTTGTTTGTAGGTTAACAGTATGGGACTTTGAGAAACTCTCGAAATAGGTCGTAGACCAAGAAGAAAATTAATAGATGTAATTTGGTACTTACCATCAAAATTAAATAAAGCATCGTGGACTTGTTGGTGAACAAAGAGGACAAGAATAGCATTAATTTGTATGTTCATTTTGTGTCATTATCCTAATTGTTTTATATTTCTGAAGTTAAAAAAAAAAAAAAGCAAAGTACCCCCGTCATGCCCAGTTGTGTAAAGGGAATATGTTGTTAGTGACCATCAATTTTACAGACATTCAGCACATGATTTTGGGGTAATGTGGTCGGTATTATGCCCGTGCCGCATTACTTTCCCAAAAAAGAAATCCGGTACCCATTAAAGGCTGGGTGAACCGGAAGCCGTCGGTCGGGATTGAACCCTATCTCTTGTCCTTTGTAGTTCAGTTCACTAACCACTGAGCTATCGCGGCTCCCTATATTTCTGAAGTAGGAGCACCAATATGTATGTGTAGTAAACACAGCCGTGTGCAGTAGTAAGGCCAGCTGAGAGAGAGGAAAATCCCAGAAATTCCCTCACAATCCTGACGTCATCAGCTATGCGAGCTATAAATGGCTGACAGTTCTACCACAGCCTCCCATAGTCGAAAAGCTGATAACGTTACCAAATGTGGGTAATACCTTTCAGTCCGCTGGTCTTACCACTAAAGATGGCTGTGGCAGGAAGCCTGCATAAATGTACATCCAGTTTGATAGTTTATGTTTCTGTTAAATTAATACACAATTTGTCAATGTTTTTACTGATGTGATGTTGGAAATAAGGATTTCTGCCACGATCACCGCGTGATACACTAAGATCCAACGCCGACAATTAGAAAGTAAATTCCTGTTGCAAAAAAAGACATGCATGAAAGAGACACTCTAAGAACAACTAACTTGCCAAAATATGCGAGGACATAAGAGTTAAAACGGCATAAAGAGGGATGATAAGATGTGAGTAGTTGAAGAATAAAATTAGATGATTTAAGAATTGGGAATGACTGGGGAGTGGGGGGGGGGAGAGACAGAGGAGAGAGAAAGAAAGAAGAAGAAGATGGTGGAAACAAGGAATAGTTGAGAGATAACATGAGAAAAATTCAAGACAGCGTAGCAGACTGACTGGCCAGGTATTGAAAATGGTAATTGTTTATTTTTTTAGAAGAAGAATGCGGAGAAAGAAGAAGAAGGAAAGGAAAGGTGATGTTGAGGATGAAGGAAGAAGAATTAGAAAGAGGAAGAATGAGAAAGAGAAGAAGAAAAAGAACGGTGATGTTGAGGAGGAAGGAAGGAGGAGGAGGAATAATTATAAAGGGGAATAATGATAAAGGGGAATAATTATAAAGAGGAAGAATGACGTAGAACAATGATGAAAAAGTAAAAAAAAAAAGAAGACGGGTGAGGATGAAAAAAGGAAGAAGTCGAAGAAAAGGAAGACTGGAAAAACAGAAAGTAGATAAGGAGAGGACGAACAGATAAAGAAAGTAGAAACAGAAATATAATTGAAGAAACAGACGAAGTAATAACAGAAGAGATGACAGTAGTAGTAGTAGTAGTAGTAGCCTCCGTCAGTCATAGTTGACTGTGGATTTCTCAGCGCCTCTAGAAATGTTATTTTTCTTTTTGACAGAAGTATTGACAGAACTAATGACAGAACTAATGCAAAGAAATTGAGTGTGAGATACATCTCGAGATGTTCGCCTATAAGTCAATAATTGTTGCATGTTCTGTTTATTTGACAGTCTCCCTTCCCAAGATGCTGGATTTTGATTGGCGGGTGGACACAAAGACGTCATCAGACTCCATTGCCCGTATGGCCGTGCCAACATGCATCCTAAACTTACAGGTTAGTGCCGCAGTGAAAGTGCGTCCAGGTACTTCCATCCAATCGCGATTTATCAATTGTCATTCTTGATGGCGTAGTTTTCTGATTTTATAACCCCGTCAGTAGTGAGGAATTCCTGTTTACATGCTCCAAATGTGCTTACACATTTTATATAGGGCCTATATAAAACATATATGCACATTTTATAATAATGTAGCTGCACATTTTTTTTCTAAGCATTGGGGTGTTCTGGTTGTGGCCCCTGCGGCCGGTGACCTGTGACCCGTCGACCCGTGACCCGGTGATCTCGCTGGCTCGCTGTGGCCAGGTGCTTGCTCGGTTGAATGGTCAGGTGTGGGCGTCTCGTGATGTATAGGGATTTAACCTGCTTCTAGTTCGGGTAGCGGTGACATTGTTAGGGGAACTAGGCAAAAATTAAAACGTGTGTTCAAAAAAGAGGGAAACATGCTGATGCGTGCCCATAGCTTCACTGTAATACGTGTTTGAATAAATAATTAGATAAAATACCTCCTTTAACCTGTATGACAGAGACATTATACCCCAGCATACCCTCATCAGCATCATCAAGTACCGGTTGGTGTAGAGTGATCATCCACAACTTTCGATCTCTAACGAAAAAATAAAAGTGAGAGTTTTAAATAAAACATGCAGCCCGCCCGTATACGACTGGGCTATGAACTGGCCGGAACTAACATCGTAGGCCTCTATAAGCTGAATACATGACAAGTAACGCGTATATGATTGGGTTCACTGACCACCGGGGTGACGGCGACGTGCTGTAAGGCGAATGTTTACTTTTCAAATCTACTAGCGTGTCGCGGTTCTAAAACTTGGGGAAAGCGGTATTGCACGGGTGAATATGTTATGTCATGTGTTTATATTTTGAGGAGAGGAGTACCTGATTCTGTGGTTACCTCGGATGTAAGTGTGGTTGAGTATTATCCCTTAAGGTATTTGTGTGCTGATATCGGTGACCATAAGGCCAGGTGTGGAAATTTAAATAACGTGTTGGTTGTGATGATTCTAAAAATGGAGAAAAGGGGTGTTTTCCCTTTTGATTGTTCGTCTCATCATCATCACCATGACCACCCACATGTACTCTCTCTCTCTCTCTCTCTCTCTCTCTCTCTCTCTCTTCAAATTCAAGGTAAAACAAGTCAAATGAAACAAATACTTTCTATATTTAATTTCACAGTTTTTTTTCTTATTAAAACAGCAGAGAACAGAAGTTTGAAAATATATTACTGCCCGGTTGATGAATTTATTAATTTTAACCGTCTGGGCTTCCTACCTCCTGTTTTGGTGGTACTGTCTGTTTGTGTTAAATGTCTATCAAACACAGGTGTATACGAAGTTTCATTAGCCTTCAAAACACAACCCCCTTCCATTTTGACAAAACCTTGATCAAAGATGGAACAGATAATTGGTGACTCTGTTGAATCACCCTGGGCATCCATGCTGACTGCAGGATCTTTCGTCTAGTTAACAAGAGTGAGGTTCTGGTTAACAAGAGGTGGCGTGTAGTTGAGGTTCTGGTTAACAAAAGGTGGCGTGTAGTTGAGGTTCTGGTTAACAAGAGGTGGCGTGTAGTTGAGGTTCTGGTTAACAAGAGGTGGCGTGTACTTAAGGTTAGTATAAGCGGATAAAATTTCATCTCACATCTCAACTACGTGATAAATTTCTCTCTCGAGAACTATCCCAGTTCTGGTAGGAAACTTCAAAAAACTCTCACCGCTATATGTCCTTATGTTTATCAATGGTCTGTTACGAAAAACACAAACTGAGACTGCCTTAACGCCATCCTTTGACAATGAAATGATATTCTCATTACCACGTGATATGAAAATGCGCTGATCACATATATCAAACGAAGCTGGCATATTCAAAGAAAACAAACACAAACCTCTCGGTGGTAAACAGACGTTGGTTATATGTGTGTGTGCATATACACTGATCGATTGAGCTTTATACCTCACTGTAATCGGGTCGAGGACCATCTATTTATAGTAACTAATGCAATACGTTATCAGGCGTGTTGAGACATGTTCAGTGATGACAACCCACCCCGGAAGTGACCCCTCAGACTGAGCCAAGGGCTGATGTGTGGGAAATCCCCGGCTGACCTGGCCGATGATGTGTGAAATCATTGTTTATGTGTGTGTGTGTGTGTAACAATTCGCTCTCAGGTAACGCGTACTGAGACTAGGAAAACCAGTAGTGTATATATGGGATGTAGTTTTTAAAAAAGGTGTGAGTTAAAGAGGGGAAACCTCGCGTGCTGACCTAAAATCAATTGGTGTCACGGTTACATCAAATTTCATTCAACGTCGGCGAGGAGGGAAAATATATTTTTTTGGGTGGTACAGTCACTAAAGTGTCATTTGTGAAGATGGATCCCCGATGGAAACACCCATTCACAGCTCTGATAGTCGGGCCTACAGGATGTGGGAAAACAGTATTTGTTCAAAAGTTTATACAGAACATTCACGAGTTAGCTGCCCCCGTACCGGAGGAAGTTATATAGTGTTATGGGGAATGGCAATCAATATATACGAGACTATGAGGTCAGTGAGATTTATCGAGGGTCTACCAGACATCGATAAATTGGAAGGTGGTAAGAAGAGAAGACTGATCGTCATCGATGACTTGATGTCGCAGACGGACGAAGGGTAACAAAATTATTCACCAAAGGTAGTCATCACAGAGATATTAGTGTGACGTACTTTGTTCAAAACCTATTCGGAAAAATAGGGAACATCGAACCATAAGCCTCAATTCACATTATTTAGTCATTTTCAAGAACCCGAGAGACGGAAGTCAAATTATCAATCTGGCTAAACAAATGTACCCACGACGGGCGGGGTACCTCCAAGATAGTTTTAAGGACGCGACAGCGTCTTCTCACTGTTACTTTTTGTTTGACCTGTGTTAGGATACACCGGATCATCTTAGGTTGAGAACAAAGATATTCCCAGGGGAGAGACAAATCGTCTACGTGCCAAATTAACAAAAATGTGCGATGAATCACTTTGACGGCACGGTGAAATGTTGAAATGTATGCGCGCCGCCACGCCGAGCTGTTTAAGAGCCATATTGAAAACAGCCTGTCCCAAATTCATTAACTTTTTGTGCGAGTGTTGTCGCAACATATTAAAAGGTAATGTTAGACTCACTCAGCGATAGAAGTGCGAGCTACGTCGACACAAGAACAAGTTGAGACTTCTCACTAAAAGAAACCGACTCTTAAGCGGCGGAACGAGATTCTACAAACCGGTGGGTTCATAGTTGCTTTGATACGACCTATATTAAGTGTTCTCGGCGGAGTAATAGGTGCATAACAATGGCTAAAAAATGATTTTGATGGATCCTCGATTGCTCGAGGGTCTGAAACAGACTACAACCATGTATATCCCACCGAGGCGATCAATGGCAACTTGAGAGATTTAGATGATGAAATGCAACTTATCCTAGTCCGCGATGATTTAGCACTCATTGATAAGGCCAGAGTGTACCAACGTACTCTGCATCAGCATTTAACTAGTTTGGAGCAGTATAACCGACGGTCATTGGGCTCGGTCGATCTCATTCAACATAACACATAAACAGAAAAAACACCTTTTCAACCACCATCACTCGAGGTATCACCAGAACAGACGATGACACCAGCAGTGGATACACAAAAGAAAAGGTAATGAAAACACTTCACAGCTAACCACGTATAAACTGAGACCTAAAAAAAAAGATAGAGCGGAATCCCAATACCAAAATGGGAATGGTGGAGAAAATATTGAGACGTCATTACTTTGGCCATAGTCGTCCAGTGGCGTATAGTGGTGCAACGGTCCTGCAGCGTAACACTAAACTAGGACTTATAGAGATCAATCGGTGGCTGAGTCATCAGGATGCCTATACCTTCATAAACCAATTCGTCGCAGATTTAAAGCGTTCCATTATAACGAGTGGATCCCAACAGCAATCTCAGGCAGACCTAATTGATTTGAGACATTTGAAAAAACACAACGACGGGTACGGGTATTCCTATGTGGTTTAATGCGTGGACATTTTCAGTAAATTCGCGTGGTCTGTACCTATATGAACCAAAACGGGGAAATCCTTAGTGGAAGCCATCGGTAAGATATTTCTTGATGGGAAATCCCGTTTCTGTACAGAAAATTTCAGAAATTCCTCGCTGACAACAACGTTCACTTTTTCACTATACAGAACAAAGATATCAAGGCCGCCGTGGTGTAACACTTTAATAGGACTCTGAAACAACGGATGTGGCGATATTTCACGAAATCCAATCAACTGTCTTATTTCCGAGTACTACCCGCCCTACTTCGAAGTTATAACCATTCGCATCACAGAATACGCTGGATTTTGAATGAAATCAATACGCGAGAGCCTTCTTGGTACAAATCTAGCCATGGGTCTGATTGGTAAAGACGCTGGGAATAACATTGATTATCGAGAGTTCAAGGACGGATTTTGTCTATTTTGTTTTGACCTCTCCTCCACCCTACTAGACGGGTCCACTTTGGGCTAACCACAAGCGAGCCCTTGTCGATAGAGCTCAAGTTTGCCGCTCCTACAATTACTCCCCTATAAGTTATCGTCTACGCCGAGTTGGACTCAGTACTCGAGGTGTCCAAGGCACGACAGGTTCTAACAGACGTCGCCGTTTAAGAGAAAGAAAATGAACATGGGGGAGATTTACAACCTTTTAATGTCGGATATTTTCGTTCGACGATTTTCCATTGTTAGTGCCCTTCCACGAAACCACTTACCGCCAAGTATCGACCCAACCGCGACTGCAGCCTTTGTCATAAACACCGACCTTTCCCACGAACCTGGTGAACATTAGGTGGCCCTCTTTTACAACGGTCTCGGAGAATGTGAGTATTTTTATTGCTACGGTTTACCTCCCAGACACAGGATATTTTAATTTTATCGAGCGGAATTCACATATTCCATTCGTATACAACCTACAGGTGTTGCAAGATTTGTTTAGCAACACGTGTGGTCTATATTGTGTTTATTATATCATTTGTAAGTGTCGTGGTGCGAAGCTTAACATAGTTCTCATGCCTTTTTCGTCGAGACAACACATTAACGACCTTATCATTTATCGTTTGCTCACGCCGTGGATATTTCGGCTTCGGGGAGCCCATGGTTGCCCAAATTCATCAACCGGACAGTAACATATATATTTTATGATAGACATTAACACAAACAGAGTACCACCAAAACAGGAGGGAGGAAGCCCAGACGGTTAAAATAATAAATTCATCAACCGGGCAGTAATATATTTTCAAATATCTGTTCTCTACTGTGTTAATAAAAAAGCTGTGAAATTAAATATAGAAAGTATTTGTTTCATTTGACTTGTTTTAACTTTAATGTTAAAGAGAGAGAGAGAGAGAGAGAGAGAGAGAGAGAGAGAGTACGTGTTGGTGGTCATGGTGATGATGATGAGACGAACAATCAAAAGGGAAAATGCCCTTTTCTCCATTTTTAGAATCATCACCACTAACACGTTATTTAAATTTCCACACCTGGTCTTATAGTCACCCGATATCAGCACACAAATACCTTAAGGGGTAATACTCAACCACACTTACACCCGAGGTAACCATGGAATCAGGTACTCCTCTCCTCAAAATATAAACACATGACATAACATATTCACCGTGCAATACCGCTTTCCCCAAGTTTTAGAACCGCGACACGCTAATAGATTTGAAGAGTAAACATTCGCCTTACAGTACGTCGCCGTCACCCCGGTGGTCAGTGAACCCAATCATATACGCGTTACTTGTCATGTATTCAGCTGATAGAGGCCTGCGATGTAAGTTCCGGCCAGTTCATAGCCCAGTCTTATACGGGCGGGCTGCATATTTTATTTAAAACTCTCACTTTTATTTTTTCGTTAGAGATCGAAAGTTGTGGATGATCACTCTACACCAACCGGTACCTGATGATGCTGATGAGGATATGCTGGGGTATAATGTCTCTGTGATACAGGTTAAAGGAGGTATTTTATCTAATTATTTATTCAAACACGTGTTACAGTGAAGCTATGGACTAACACTAAAAACCTATAAAGAATAAAGTGAGGAGAGAGAGAACAGGCGTCAGCATGTTTCCCTCTTTTTTGAACATGCGTTTTAATTTTGACTAGTTCCCCTAACAAGGTCACCGCTACCCGAACCAGCACTCACTGAAGAAGGTTAAATCCCTATACATCACAAGACACTCGCACCTGACCATTGAACCGAGCAAGCACCTGGCCACAGCGAGATCACCGGGTCACGGGTCACAGGTCACCGGCCGGAGGGTTGACAGCCAGAACGCCCCGACGCCTAGAAAAAAAAATGTGCAGCCACATTATTATAAAATGTGCAGGTATGTTTTATATAGGCCCTATATAAAATGTGTCTGCACACTAGGAGCATGTAAACAGGAATTCCTTACTACTCCTGTCCCTTTCCCTCGTGTTCATCCGACGACTGCTGCTCTTCATTGTCACCTCTTAGAAGAACGTTAAATGGGCGCAAAATAGCTGAGTTGTTGTTTGCAGCCTAAAAATGTGATAGTTGTTTATTCCGGACAATACATCAGACTTCACCGCGGCAAATTTTTTGTGCTGGTTTGTCTTCCCTCTTCGATCCTAACTCGCTTGCCCAGATTGGTTAATCTGTTTCCAGAAGCACCACTGACAGGTGGATTAGGCTCTCGATCAGCTCTTGTTCACCGACCCTGACACACGCAGTCATATGTGGGTCGCAAACCACTCTCAGCCCAGCTTCTGCTGAGCGTCTTCATCTCCTATAATAACCTATCTATAATCCTATCCTGCCTTAATAGCAAAAAGACAGAGGTAATGGTAACAACAAACAAAAAGACATCACCTCAGTACACAATAAAGACAAGTGGAACAATATTAAAACAGGTAAATGAATTTAAATATTTGGGAACATTGTTAACATCAGACAGTAGATGAACAACAGAGGTGAGATGCAGAATGGTTCAGGCAAAAGTGGCTTTCCAAAAATGAGGAAGATAATATGCAATCCATTTTTGACAACAGAAACAAGAAAAAGAGTTCTTAAATGTTATGTAGAGCCAGTCTTAACAAATGGATGTGATTCATGGACAATAGGACAACAGAGAAGAAAATCACTGGAGACTGTAGAAATGTGGTTTAACAGGAGAGTGTTGAGAATACCATCGAAGAATAATGAAAACGTTCTGAAAGAGGCCAAAGCAAAAAGAGAGCTAATTTCCAATATTAGAAAGAAACAATCATCATTTTTTGGCCATGTAATGAGAAGGGAACAGCTGGAATATATTGTAACAACTGGGAAAATTGAGGGATGAAGAAATAGAAGGAAGCAAAGAGAAAAGATACCAGACAGCTTAAGAGAATGGCTTGTCAGAAGGTCAACGACAGAAATGATAATTAGCTGTAGAAATCGGAAGTTGTGGAGAAACATGATCACCTACGCCAACAAGCCCGGTACTTGATGATGATAATCCTCGAAGTTTGATACACGTTCAATTAGGACAAAAACTGAGTTGTCAGCGAATATAAAACCCTACATTTTCGACCTCTCTTTCCATTCCATTTATGGCTCCTTCTTCCCACTCGTCTTTGTGTCTACTTGTTTTCTATTCTTGTGTTCGCATATTATGTTTAATACCAGACAAGTGTCTGTAATAAATTTATTCATTCTTTGTTTGCTCTTTCTCTTCTGTCATTCTGTATCTCTCAAACTTCTCTCTTTCTATGTCTCTTTGCACATAATATCTTGTATGTTCTATTTCTTCTATTTCTCCTCTTCTCCCTGTTTATTATTCCCGCAGTCTCTGCTTATTTATTTCTCTTCCTCTACTGTCATTCCGTATCTCTCCAACCTCTCTCCTTCTACCTCTCTCTGCACATTATATCTTTTATGTTCTATCTCTCCTGTTCTCCCCTTATACTAATATTCTCGCAGTCTGCTTATTTATTTTTCTTGCTATTGCACTAGATGCTAGTCTCCCCAGCAGTATTTTGACCTGCGTCTGATCATGTTATTATTTTACTGTCAGCAGCTGTAATCAAACATATACTGTCAATGTTAAGATATTACTTCTCCCAATACAATTATGACCTTATCTCTGCTAATATCAAAATGTTATTAGCTATAATCAGATCTATCTCTGTCCATGTTAAGATGCTAACACCTGCATCTGTTCTGATCTATCTGTGTTACTGTTAGGTTTGCTCGCCACAAATCTTGATACATTTTTTTTCATTTTTCTCTTGGGTAGAAGACGGCACGTGGGATGAAAGTCAGAGTTTTCCACGATTAGCGATTTGCTGCTGGTTCTTGTAGCTCTTGGTTATTTCTTAGTCCCATGGTTAAACATTCTCTTGTAATTGTTCTGCATAGGAATTCTCAAGGTCTGCCTTATTTTGTTTTACCATGTGGTTTCCACACCAGTGTCTGATGGGGAAATCTTTCTTCATTCACTCTCAGCACATGACCGATGTATTTTCAGTCTTTAAAAAAAAAATAACAATAAAACTCGATACGTATTTTTGTTTCCATTCGTATTTTCTAAGATCGTTTGGACATATTCTCTCCAAGTTATGTTTGAGAATCTGCGTACTCTCTTATTCTAGGCATTTAATTTCCATCTAAAGTCTGGATGGATTTACGACTTGCACATCCATATGGAGGCAAAGGCGCCTAATGCAGCAGAGCTGGAAGTTGTCAGCGATCCAAAACTGATGGCTTGCGCCAGGATCAGTGAACCAAAAACTATCTAAAAAACAGCTCCACCTCTCCGTGGTGCCCCCAGAAACTGACTAACCTGTCTAGTCTGGCCGAGCGAATAGGGATCGAAGAGTGAAGACAAGGAAGTAAACAAACTAAAAAAAAATCGGTGCTAAAAAAATAACATGCTGAAGTCGGATGTGTTGGGTCGAAAGGCGCAAATATCACAGTTTTACTGCAAACCACAACACAACGTACACACTCCACTTAACGCCTTATAAGGGCGGATGATGAAGAGGTGTATTCCTTTAGTCGTCGGGCGAACGCAAGCAAGCATATTCATATGTTAGCACTGGTATCACACAGGAGTTGAATCTTGATTCATCATCAAGTACCGGGCCTAGTGGCGTAGGTGATCATGTCTCTCCACAACATTCGATCTCGGCAGCTATTTATCATTTCTGCTGTTGACCTTCTGCCAAGCCATTCTCTTAAGCTGTCTGTTATTTTTTCTCTTTGCTTCTCTCTATCTCTTCGTCCCTCAATTTTTCCAGTTGTTACAATATATTCCATTTGTTCTCTTCTCATTACATGGCCAAAAAATGATGATTGTCTCTTCCTAACATTGGAAATTAGCTCTCTTTTTGCTTTGACCTTTCTCAGAACCTCTTCATTACTCTTCTTAGCTGTCCATGGTATTCTCAACATTCTTCTGTAAAACCACATTTCTACAGACTCCAGTGATTTTCTTGTCTGTTGTACTATTGTCCATGATTCGCATCCGTATGTTAAGACTGGCTCTACGTAACATTTAAGAACTCTTTTTCTTGTTTCTATTGTCAAAAATGGATTGCATAGTATTTTCCTCATTTTTTGGAAAGCTGCTTTTGCCTGAGACATTCTGCATCTCACTTCTTTTGTACATCTTCCGTCTGAGATTAACAAAGTTCCCAAATATTTAAATTCATTTACCTGTTTTAATACTGTTCCACTTGTCTTTATTTTGCACTGAGGTGATGTCTTTTTCTTTGTTGTTACCATTACCTCTGTCTTTTTGCTATTAAGGCCGAGTCCTTTATTTTTGCTTTCCTTCACTACAATGTCCAACATTTCTTGTAACTCATTTTCACTCTTAGCGATTAATACTGTATCATCAGCATACCTTAGATTATTTATATTATGACCTCCAATTGTTATTCCAGGCATGCCCCTTATGGATCTTAAAATAATCTCACTATAAATATTAAACAAATCTGGTGACAGCACACAACCTTGTCTAACACCCTGTTTTATTTGTTGAAACATTCCCAATTGGTTTCCAGTTTTGATTACACCTTTCATAACATGTGTTGTATTTCCACGTCGTGACTTTTTCTTGACTGTTGATCTGCTACGTCACGATGTAGGAGAAACCTCTCCGTAAACAAACCAAAGCACATTAGATGTAGAGGTTGCGCAGAATAAATGGAGGTACACACTTCAGTGTCAGACTCCTGTCTCTAGAGTATCTGAGAAAGACACGACAATAGATACGTTCATCAGAATACATTCTGGTAGATAAGAATGAGGACACACTTCAGTGTCAGACTTCTGTATGTGGAGTGTCTGAGAAAGACACGACAATAGATACGTTCATCAGAATACATTCTGGTAGATAAGAATGAGGACACACTTCAGTGTCAGACTCCTGTCTCTGGAGTATCTGAGAAAGACACGACAATAGATACGTTCATCAGAATACATTCTGGTAGATAAGAATGAGGACACACTTCAGTGTCAGACTCCTGTATGTGGAGTGTCTGAAAAAGACACGACAATAGATACGTTCATCAGAATACATTCTGGTAGATAAGAATGAGGACACACTTCAGTGTCAGACTCCTGTATGTGGAGTGTCTGAGAAAGACACGACAATAGATACGTTCATCAGAATACATTCTGGTAGATAAGAATGAGGACACACTTCAGTGTCAGACTCCTGTCTCTGGAGTGCCTGAGAAAGACACGACAATAAATATGTTCATCAGAATACATTCTGGTAGGTGAGACATCCAGGTGTATCGCCCAACGTTGCGTCACGTTAGTGGGTAGTTTCCCCTGAAAACTAAACTTCTGCTTTTTAATAAAAGAACAGATGAAAATGGTAAACAGCATGATATGTCTTCTTAGTTTAATGTGAACTCAGTCCCAGTTGTAAACAGCGTAAATAATCGCATGAAGTCAGTCCAAGTTGTAAACAGCGTAAAAAATCGCATGAAGAAGTCCCAATTGTGAATAGCGTAAATAAGCATATGAAGTCAGTCCCAGTTGTAAACAGCGTAAATAAGCGCATGAAGTCAGTCCCAGTTGTAAACAGCGTCAATAAGCGCACGAGGTCAGTCCCAGTTGTAAACAGCGTAAATAAGCGCACGAGGTCAGTCCCAGTTGTAAACAACGTTAGTAAGCACAAATAATATTTGATATGCATTTTCTGTGACCAATTTAATTGCTCCCTTTCTTTTTCTTCACATTTTTCCCCCCTTCGGAGTGAATTGTGGGGGAAAAGAAAGAGTTGGCAGAAAACCTGTCCAATGTTAATATCAGCTGTCTCCCTACTGGATTGGTTGAGAATTCAGTTATTGATCTGTCAAGGACTGTGGCAGCACCAACAATTTGAGGCAGACTTTGTGTGCTCCTCAAACTAGTTCAGATAATTAAAAAAAAGGGGGGAGGGGGGGGGGGGGTAAGAGAAGGTGGAGAAACTAGAATCCTGGGCGGGAGAGATCAGAAGTGGAAGTGAAGTTTAAAAAAAAGTGTAATATTATCTTCCCGTCTGTTACTGGGCCCGTTCTATTTTTTCTTCTTTTACAATCGTGACTCGTTTGGGTCTCTTCTCTTTTTCTTCTTTCACAATCGTGATTCGTTTAGGTCTCTTCTCTTTTTCGTCTTTCACAATCGTGACTCGTTTGGGTCTCTTCTCTTTTTCTTCTTTCACAATCGTGATTCGTTTAGGTCTCTTCTCTTTTTCGTCTTTCACAATCGTGACTCGTTTGGGTCTCTTCTCTTTTTTCTTCTTTTACAATCGTGACTCGTTTGGGTCTCTTCTCTTTTTTCTTCTTTCAC
Organism: Megaustenia siamemsis; assembly: GCA_032433765.1. Classification (NCBI taxonomy): domain Eukaryota; kingdom Metazoa; phylum Mollusca; class Gastropoda; order Stylommatophora; family Ariophantidae; genus Megaustenia; species Megaustenia siamemsis. The sequence continues at coordinate 60,922,459 of JAVIAB010000024.1, forward strand.
AATCGTGACTCGTTTGGGTCTCTTCTCTTTTTCTTCTTTTACAATCGTGATTCGTTTAGGTCTCTTCTCTTTTTCTTCTTTCACAATCGTGACTCGTTTGGGTCTCTTCTCTTTTTCTTCTTTTACAATCGTGATTCGTTTAGGTCTGTTCTTTCACTTTGACTCCTACAGACTGGGATCCCGGATTCTCTCATGAGTCTTCCTCTAACGACTAATCTGTAAAGGACACTAAGTCAAGCGTAAATGCGTTATACTGTGCTTCATAGCAAACTGCCCTCGTGTTTTCGCCTTTCGGCCCAAACATCCGTTTTCAACATGGAATTTTGAGTACTGGGTTGTCTTCCTTCTCGATCCCGACTCGACCAGACTGGTTAGTCTGTAGAACAAAAATATCAAATAGAGTTATCAGAATGAATTCAAGATTGGTTAATCAGTAGGAAAAAATATATATATCAGAAAATCCTAAAGATCTACAACAATTACTTAATGAAATAAACATGATAGGCAAAAGATATGGATTAGATATGAATATACAAAAAAGACTAAAACTGTGATCATAAACAGAGAATACTCAAAAGCTACAAGTGGATATCAGAAGTGAAGGAATAGACTTGGAGACTCTTCAGAACGTCAACTACCTTGGACATCCTAGTGATGGAAACCAGTGATGGAAAATGTATAACTGAAATAAACAAAAGAATAGGAGTGGCAAAAAGTAATTTTAATGCCATGAAAAATACACTAACATGAAAACAAATAACACATGGGCTAAAACTAAGAATATCAAAATGTTATATCTTCTCAACATTCTTGTATGTTGCCAGAAACATAGACATTAGAGAAGAAAACGGAACAGAAAATTGAAGCCTTTGAAATGTGGATTTATAGAAATGGATGGAAAGAAAAGAAAACAAATGATGAAGACTTAAAACAGCTAAAAATGACAAGAGAAGTACTAAATACAATTCAAACAAGACAAATAAGATTTGTGGGGCATGTTAAAAGCAGAGCATTGTGAAGAGATCGCGCGGGGTGTGGGGAATTTGGGGGGGGGGGGGGGGGTTGAAGGAAGAATAGTGGTTCGTTCTCAAGTAGGAACTAGGATATACGGTTAGAAGATGTAAATTAAAAAAAAGGGAAAAGAAAACATAAGAAAAGAAAGCATAAGAAAACATAACTAAAGGATTCAGAAAAAAAGAGTCCTATATTGTGGGGATTAATGAAAGAGGGAAAGGGTTAAAATTGGAGTTGAAATTTTTAATTTTAGTATTTAACCTAATTTCTTTGGACTTAATATATGTTTCCCAGTACATCAAAAGCTTCTCTTGCTTTTGATATCCTTATTTTGGTATCATTTTCTGTTCCTCCCTCTTTGTCTATCTCACAGCCCAGATATATGTAAGACTGTACGTCTAGTAGAGGTATTTCTCCTATTTTTATTTGGTTATTGCCAACTGCTGAAGACCTATGCTCCACTGGGAGCTAAAAGGTAGAAGAAGAAGATTGCCAACTGCATTAATTCTAATAATTTTGGTCTTATCTCTGTTTATTTTTACTCCCATCTGTTGTGATCTCTCATCAAGTATGCTCATTTTATCCTGCATCTGCTAATGGTTGTGTGATAGGAGAGCTATATCATCAGCAAAGTCTAAATCATCAAGTTGCTTGGTCAGTGACCACTGGATTCCATTTCTGTTGTTTTGAGTTATTTTAATAATCCAATCTATGGCCAGTAGAAAGAGAAATGGAGATAGAAGGCATCCCTGCATTACTCCTGTTCTAGTTTCAAATGCTTCTGTAAGCTGTCCTTCATGCACCACACTACATTTAATTCCTTCATACATTGTTCTGATCAGGTTAATAAACTTTGTGGGTATTCCCTAATGACTCAGCAACTTCCAAAGCATTCCTCTGTCTAGATTATCAAATGCCTGTTCGTAATCTATGAATCCAATATAAAGTGGGGACTATAGTTCTTTGTTCAACTATTATACGTAGAGTAGTTATTTAATCGGCACATGATCTTTTATTGCTATAACCTGCTTGTTCATCTCTCAAATGTTTCTCTATGGCCTCTTTTAGTTTCTCCAGAATGATTCTGCTTAATATTCTTCCTGGCACTGATAGTAGTATAATTCCCCTATAATTTGTGCACTCCTGTAAACTTCCTTTCTTTGGTAGTTTGATCATATAACCTTCTTTCCACTCTTTAGGTATTTCTCCCCTCTCCCATAATGTTATCTAATAGATTATGTAATATCTTGGTAGAGGTGTTAATATCTTCTCTGATGGCTTCTGAAGGAATTTCAGCTGGCCCTGTGGCATTACCATTTTTTAATAGCTTGATGGCTTTCATTATTTCTTCTTTGCTTGGTTTTCCACAGTTAACGTGTAACTCTTCTTCTGCTGGTAGTATATATGGAGGATTATTTGAGCCGGGTCTGTTCAAAAGTTCTTCAAAGTGCTATTTCCATCTTTCCATTTGTTCTCTTATATTATTAAGCAGATTTCGTTTCTTATCTTTAATAAAGGCATTGATCTGTTTGTATTTTCCACTTAATTTCCTTGTGCTGTTGTACAGTTCTTTCATATTCCCTTTATTTGCTGCTTCTTCTGCCTCTTTAACCAGTTCATTTATATATTTCCTGTTATCCTTTTTAATGCATCTTCTCACTTCTTTGTTCACCTCTGTGTAAGCTTCCTGTGTTTTGGCTTTACTACTTCTCGTTTTGCTTTTATTTATGCCTGCTTTCATATTCTTTCTTTCTTTAATTTTATCCATGGTCTGTGATGTCATCCATGCCTTATTCTAGCGTTCTCTTTTCCCCAGTGTTTCTTTGCATGTCTCTTTCCATGCATCCTTTACCTCTTTCCAATGATCTTCTATATTTATTGTATTTTCTAGTTGTTGCAGGACTTGATATTTGTTTGATATTGTGACTGCAAATGTATCTTTAATTCCTTGTTCTTTAAGAAACCCTACATTGAAATACTTTCTACCCTTATTCGTTGTAGCATATATTTTTAGTTTAAGTTTAAGTTTGGATAGCAGAAGATGATCAGAAGCTACATCTGCCCTTCTATATACTTTTACATCCTATAAGGATGACTTAAACTTATTATTAATACATATGTGATCAATTTGATTTTCCGTTCTATGATCTTGTGACACCAATGTAGCTTTGTGCATTCTTTTATGTCGGAATATTGTTCCTCCTAGGCTCACTTGATTAAGGGCGCAGAAATTCACAAATATCTCTCCATTCTCGTTTATATCTCAAAGTCCATGTTTTCCCATAATCTCTTCGAAGCCTCTGTTGTCTGATCCTACTTTAGCATTTAGATCTCCCATCAAGATTATAATATCCTTGGTTCGTCTTGCATCCATCTGACATTGTAGCTGTTTATAGAGTTCATCTTCACTTAATCATCATTATCATTGGTTAGTGCGTGGCATTGGATAATGTGTATTTTTATTTTATTTGTTGTTGTTTTAAATGTAGCTCTCATTATTCTTGGCCCTACTGCTTCCCATTCTATCAGTGTCTTCTGTGCATTCATTGATAACATTACAGCTGCCCCTTCACTGTATTGTGCTCCAGGTTCCTGGTGTCCCGATGATAAAATAATCTCTTCTGTATTTAGTTTTATTCTTTCCGTTCCTAGCCATCTTGTTTCACACATTCCCAGAATATCTATCTTGTAGTTTGTCATTTCTGCTGCTACCTGTGCAGCTTTTCCCTGTTCGTTTAGGGTACATACATTCCAGGTGCCAATTCTGGAGGATTTCCTGGTAGACAAAAGGTGAGTCGGCAACCCGGACTCCTTACGGCTTTCTCCGGATTGCGTCATACGTCTCTTAGACAGAGAGCCTTTATCATTCCTGGATGGTGGATTTACTTTTATTCTTTTCTTTGACTTGTCCATGTTTGTGAAGTTTTTTCAGCTTATTTTTTTACAGTATAGGATAGCCAGTCCCATGCCCAACCCTCCTTAGTCGCCTCTTATGTACATGCATGGTAGGGAACAGCGCCGCTATTCTTTACTCCCCTTTCGGACCCCGGCAGCGCACGGGCGTAGAACAGTCTTAGTAAAGGTTAAAACAATGTCAGCCAAAATATAAACTGGCACGACATGGATTAATCAAGAAAAATATCTATCCATTCATCTATCCGCCCGACCACCCACCGATCCATCCATCCTCCTCCTCCCTCCCTTCCTATTGTCCTTTCAAGCCGAAGACGCACGAATAGAAATTGTAGACTACGTTCGACGATCATTGCTATCAAGTGTCAGACTTTGCACAGCACCCCGTACTATATCTCGACACACATCCGTGTTCTGAGCGAGTCACTCAATCTCGGCACGGGATCTGATACCAGCTGTTGTTGCTCTCGCCCCAGTGTCCTTTTTAGTGTTTCTCTATCTATCTATCTATTGTCCTTTCGAGCCGAAGACGGCACATAGGGCAGAACCACAATCTCAAAAACAGAAACCTTGCGTGCCAAAATGGCACATATTGCAGAGATCACTGCTCTAAAATCTATGGCGCTGTTTCCATAACAATGCTTTTTACAATGACAGCTTGTCAAGCCATCGATCAACCTCCTTAGTCGCCTCTTACGACATGCCTGGAAGGTCACAGTGTCACTATTCTTTACCTCCCTCATAATGAGGCCCCGGTAACACACGGGAAAGTGTTCCTCTAGGTCGACCTAATTTCCTTTTACCCTCTGGTTCCCATTTGGGAGCTTGCTTTAAGGTTCTTTTAAAGAAAATAAGCCTTAGGCCCACGAACGCATACAGATAGTCATAAATACAGCTAAGAATAGGTGCATACGTTATGACCACGAGTAACGTGACGATGGAAGTGACGGCAGTGACCAAAGCATTCATCTGGTTAGAGTCACAAGACTACACTCACACCAGCATTGCAAGTGATTCGATGAGCATGATAAAAAAAAAAAAAGTGGAAGCGGGCTCTGTACGCATGCAATGGTTAGAGTCATTGCAGAAGTCACAAATACGAAAGGTCATCTTTGTCTACGTCCCAGGACTTGCGGGAACCGGGAAATGAAAGAGCGGACAGGTTGGCTAGCTGCGCTATTGTTGAGGACGGTCAACCAATGGATCGGACAGACATTATCAATGCCCTCCGAGATGTGGGAAGAGCACAGGACTTCGACAACCATGAGTCCACGTCACTCCTTCGGATGAAAGAGATGGGGTTTAAGAAGGGCACAGCCAAAAACAAGTAACTCAGTGGACGTGTAAGAAGACTTATCAACCAACACAGAACTGGAGTCATCAGTCGCTGGACACTGCAGGACTTGCTGAAGAGGGGATCTGAGCACATATGGAAATATTCAGAGTGCAATGATGATGACCCGCAAATAACTCAATAACAGCAAATAATAAAGTAGGTACTGCAAAGGATAAAAGGCGATATGCACCGATCATCATCATCATGTGCCATTCCTGTTGGCGTAGGCGATCATGTCCTTCCACAATCTTCTGTCCACAGTGCATCGTATCAATTCTGTTGTTGACTGTTTTCCATGCCATGACACCAAGCTATCCAGTATTTTCTCTCTTTGTTGTCCGCGATCTCTCTTTCCTTTTATTTTGCCAGTTGTAACCAAGTGTTCCAACTTTCCTCTTCTCATGATGTGCCCGAAAAATGTTGATTGTTTCTTTCTGATGTTTCTTAGAAGCTCCCTTTTTGTGTTGGCATCTTTGAGAATTTCCTCATTGGTCTTTTTAGCTGTCCAGGGAACTATCCCATCTCTGTGGTCTCTAATCGTCTTTTCATTTGTTTGACCTATAACATCAAGAAATATTATACAGCTTATTTATAAGTAAACATGCGATATAATTGGTGATTAAAAAAAAAAGACGATAATATCCTTTGTTGAGGTTACGAGTATATATGGCCCTTTTCGTCTTGTCAGACGGTCTAGTGGAGGCTATTATGTATTTTTCTGAGGTTTTGTTTTTGTCGAACAGTTCTGTTGTGGCTAATTCTATCAATGTTTGTACAAACACACACAGCACAGAATGAACAAGTCAGGCCCACTGATCCACAGTGTTTTCCATCCTTTTTCATGAGTCTTTTCTCTTCTAAGTTTTGCCTTAGCACAGTCTCAAATGATGTTATACCGTTCCTTATACATGCTCTCCATGATGTGCGATCACTTGCCAGATGTTCCCAGTCATTTTCACAGATGGATAAGTCATTCAGAGATGATTTACAAATATTTCTATATCGTAGATTAGATCTGCCGATTTGTCTTTTTCCGTGTGTTAGTTCGCCATATAGTATTTACATGGGGATGCGTTTTTTTTCCATTCGCTGGACGTACCTCAGTCATCTTAGTCTTCGACATCTGAGCATCGGCATGATTGTTGGGGTCTTAGCACGTTGCAGGACAGTTAAGTTGGTTATTTTGTCCTGCCATTTGATGTCATTATTCTGCAAAGACATCGCATGTGGAAGACATTTAGTCTTTTCTCGTGATTTGAGTACGTTGTCCATGTTTCAGATCCATATAATAGTCTGCTAAGCACACAAGTTTGATATATTAAGACGAGTCTGCTGTGAAGAAAGTGCATATTTTCTTGATCTAACAACACACCTCTACTAGCCCCTTGCTACCAGCTTTACCACGCCATTGCAATTATTTTGCCTATTCCCTAACAATTCGTGTCATGCACTTTTATATTTTAGATATTAGCTGTCAACATTCGCACATGACAAAAATAGTGAAACCTGGAGTAGCCAGGATATCATTAAGAAGCTTAAAAAATATACAATTGTCTTGTTGTTTATTTCCGTTTAGTTTTTTTTTTTTTTTAATTTTCAGATTCAGAAAAATCCAACTCACGTGAACAGGTCACACGAGACTGAGAATGTGAACGTTGAGTTGAGCAAGGAAAACCTGGACACGATGCTTGACGGCCTTGGCAAGATACGTGACCAACTCGCCTCTGTAGCCAACAGATAGAATCTATGATGTCCTGCATAGTTAGTTTGTGGTTTCTGTTTGGTTTGAATAATTTCAAGAGAGAGAAAGAAAATCTGTTATGGCCTTTATAGTTGTTTATGTTTATATTTGGTTTGAAAAATTCAAGATATATATATATATATATATATATATATATATATATATATATATATATATATATATATATATATATATAGAGAGAGAGAGAGAGAGAGAGAGGGAGGAAGGAAGATAAGAGATAGTCAGGAGAAAGATTATCCTTGCTGCCAACAATCCTCCATCAGGCCTGGAGAAAGACTATCTTGTCATCAGGCCTGGAGAAAGACTTTATCCTGTCATCATTCCTCCATCAGGTCTGGAGAAAGACTATCTATCTTGTCATCAGGCCTGGAGAAAGACTATCTATCCTGTCATCAGGCTTGGAGAAAGACTATCTATCTTGTCATCAGGCCTGGAGAAAGATTATCTATCATGTCATCAGGTCTGGAGAAAGACTATCTATCTTGTTGGCAATTGATTTATTGATTTACCATCACTAAGTGAGGGGGTAATACAATTGATTTACCATCACTAAGTGAGGTTTGAGTTTAACTGATTTACCATCACTAAGTGAGGTGGTAATACAATTGATTTACCATCACTAAGTGAGGTTTGAGTAGGACTGATTTACCATCACTAAGTGAGGTGGTAATACAATTGATTTACCATCACAAAGTGAGGTGTGAGTACAATTGATTTACCATCACAAAGTGAGGTGTGAGTACAATTGATTTACCATCACAAAGTGAGGTGTGAGTACAATTGATTTACCATCACAAAGTGAGGTGTGAGTACAATTGATTTACCATCACAAAGTGAGGTGTGAGTACAATTGATTTACCATCACAAAGTGAGGTGTGAGTACAATTGATTTACCATCACAAAGTGAGGTGTGAGTACAATTGATTTACCTTCACAAAGTGAGGTGTGAGTACAATTGATTTACCATCACTAAGTGAGGTGGTAATACAATTGATTTACCATCACTAAGTGAGGTTTGAGTAGGACTGATTTACCATCACTAAGTGAGGTGGTAATACAATTGATTTACCATCACAAAGTGAGGTGTGAGTACAATTGATTTACCATCACAAAGTGAGGTGTGAGTACAATTGATTTACCATCACAAAGTGAGGTGTGAGTACAATTGATTTACCATCACAAAGTGAGGTGTGAGTACAATTGATTTACCATCACAAAGTGAGGTGTGAGTACAATTGATTTACCATCACAAAGTGAGGTGTGAGTACAATTGATTTACCATCACAAAGTGAGGTGTGAGTACAATTGATTTACCTTCACAAAGTGAGGTGTGAGTACAATTGATTTACCATCACAAAGTGAGGTGTGAGTACAATTGATTTACCATCACAAAGTGAGGTGTGAGTACAATTGATTTACCATCACAAGTGAGGTGTGAGTACAATTGATTTACCATCACAAAGTGAGGTGTGAGTACAATTGATTTACCATCACAAAGTGAGGTGTAAGTACAATTGATTTACCATCACAAAGTGAGGTGTGAGTACAATTGATTTACCATCACAAAGTGAGGTGTGAGTACAATTGATTTACCATCACAAAGTGAGGTGTGAGTACAATTGATTTACCATCACAAAGTGAGGTGTAAGTACAATTGATTTACCATCACAAAGTGAGGTGTGAGTACAATTGATTTACCATCACAAAGTGAGGTGTGAGTACAACTAATTTACCATCACTTAGAGTGAACAAACGTATAAAATAAGGACTGAACTGAAGAATGGCTGTATTACTTTGTGAAGTGTAAATGTAAAATTAATCTATAAATAAAGCAAGTGAGTGCATGGCATCCCAGACTAAGAGCTTACATTTACTGAATGAAGATATAAGAACACAACAAGGTTACACTGAAGCTATTTTTCAGGCACTACAATGAACATTTTATTGATATTTTCCAAGTAATCCTTTGTCAATTAAATAAATGAAATGCTGAATGATTTTGTTACATTTTAACTTAATAAACAGCAAGTTACTTCCACATTCACACTGTTTTCTTGTTACATATATAACAACCTGTTGTCCGGATGAAACTGACAGACTTGCAGCCAATTGCTGAATATTTCATGTATACTGAATCTAAATGAACAGATTAATAGCTTAACTATTGAAAAATATGTATGTGTATAGTTTTAACAACAATTAAGAAAATAAAAGGATACACAAACTTGTGCAAACTCTGCCATGTTGCACAAAAAATGACATCAACAAGTAACATTACTCAGTGTGCGATTTACAAATAATGATTGTTAATGAGTTGTTAAAAATATAACTCATAGTCATATTATGATTACAATTCAAAAGTGATTTTTTAAAAATGGCTTAATCTAGAACATTGAATAAAGTTAAATGGTAGTCAATATTATATAGTTGTTTAGTAGATTAATCATACTGGTTATTTTTGTTGTTGGTGAGTAGAGTTCAAAGACATCAAAACTGTAAAAAAAAAAAAAACTGTACTGAAATAATGCAAAATACATGCAAGTTTATAATGGACGTATTAGACTGTGGTGTGTGTAACGTAGTGCAACACATTTCAAGTATAAAGACAAAGACATTGATGAATTAATGAAGTGATGATTAACCTAGGAAGAGTGTAGAGCTCTCTGCCTTAATGTGGCCCAGGTAAAGGACACACATGTGGCATAACAACTGAGCATCTGTTGCAGATATGTTCATTGTACTGTTGTGAAAATAGCAACACATGATTGCACATCAAGGGAGAAACACATGAATACAGCCTATCACTTTTCATTGCAAACTGTGAGGTTGCCTGCTGCCTTCTCTAATTCTGAAAATGTGCACATATGGAAGTAAAGATATGAATTGAAGAAGAACAACCTCAAATACGGGTTTAAATGACAAAACAAGTTAAAGTGTACATTTTTTAAAAATTTTGTACCACAAGAAACTGTAGAACACCATCTGTTTCAATGCCCAAAGCTCACTGACATCAGAACAACACTATTTTCTCAAAGACCCTCCAAATGGAACTCTGTCCGGAACCACAGCAGGACTTAGAAATACCTGCAGATATTACTACATGACATTTGGCAGATGGTGAAGCTGCGATAGCTCAGTGGTTAGTGAACTGGACTACAAAGGACAAGAGGTAGGGTTCAATCCAAACCGACGGCTTCCGGGTTCACCCAGCCTTAAATGGATACCGGATTTTTTCTGGGAAAGTAAAGCGGCACGAGCATAATACCGACTGCATTACCCCAAAAATCATGTGCTGAAGGTCTGTAAAATTTATGGTCACTAACACCATATTCCCTATACGCCACTTGGCATGATGGGGGCACTTTAATTTTTTTTTTTTTATTGGGCCGAAGGGCAGCAGCAGCTCAAAGGTCGCTGGATCAATAACAACAACAACAAATTTGTATATAATAAAAGCTCAATTATAAATTACTTATCTTTTCAATAAATTAATTTGAAAGATAACATTAAAAAAATAGGAAGTTGAATGTTCACTCCAGCACCTGACAGAAACATTGAATAAAATTTACTTCAGCTTATAAGTTGTTCTGCTCACTTCAACCATGAAATGTGGAGGTCACTTGTCTTCCTAAACAGCTTGAACTCAACCAAGTACTCAATCTTTCACAGTCTGCCTTTATTACAACATTTATGTGCTGACTCCATTTGTTATTACTTGGTGATCAAATGGTGTGAATTAATGATCTTCTGACTCAAAATGACTCTATATAAACTGAATAAATACAAATATTACATTTGGCCGTCAAATACATCAAAATGAACATGTGGGTTAAAAGACTAAACTACACAACACATAATACAGGATTGCTCTATAAAAAAGAAAGTAAAAATCCCCGTCGCACCAAGTAGTGTATAGGGAATATGGTGTTAGTGACCATAATTTTTAGAGACCTTTGGGACATGATTTTTGGGTAATGTTGTCGGTATTATGCCTGTACCTTCTCTAATTCTGAAAATGTGCACATATGGAAGTAAAGATATGAATTGAAGAAGAACAACCTCAAATATGGGTTTAAATGACAAAACAAGTTAAAGTGTACATTTAAAAACCCAGGAAAAAAAATCGAGTACACATTTAAGGCTGAGTGAAACCAGGAAGCCATTGATCAGGATCGAACCTGGCCTCTTGTCCTTTGTAGTCCAGTTCACTAACCACTGAGCTAGGATTGCTCTATAGTTCATATTTCCCTTCCATTTGTCCTTCAGTATTGATGGGAGGTATCATCTTTACTTAATCTGTTAGTCCCTTCCTAGCAACTCTAACATACCCCATTAAGCCATCTTCTTCCCGGTTGACTCTAATCTAGGTTTCTCACAGTGTTTGTTGACGTTATGTTCCAAGTTCAGTGTTTTCCTGTGAGTGTGGTCTAACTATTTTATTTGTTGTCTATTTACTTTGTATGAATCCAATAGCGAGTTTGTTCTTTTTTTTCCCCCTTCTTCTGCTTCAGGATTACCTCATTAACAGCATGGATGTGCGTCTATAGTAAGTTGCAACATCTGTGTCTTTTGGTTTGACACATCCATCTTCACTAGGGGTACATTTTTAAAAAATGCTTAACGCCTAAGCAGTGGCCATCTTGACTTATTTTTGAGTTTAGCAAAAAGAACTTCAACCAATCTAACAACTGAAGAATCTATTCTGGGACGATTACCCTTCAATGCACTGATCAAGAGTCCATCTTCAAGAAAATGATTCCACCAGTGTTTCATATAGCAGCTCTATATAATTGCAAACAGCATTAGATCTGACTTGAAATGAAAAACGCTCATAGCTTCTTGGGTGTTGCTGAGGTATAGAATCATAGGTTTATCTCATAAATACCTGGTCTATTTTTATCTTTCTGATGTTCACGCAAAGGCTACTAAAGGAAATGATAGTCCTTTTCATCATTTGTCCTTACAGGGACATTAAGTGGTTGTAGATGTGCTGTTCATGAAATGTTAGACATTATAGTGAAGGAAAGCAAAAATAAAGGACTCAGCCTTAATAGCAAAAAGACAGAAGTAATGGTAGCAACAAAGAAAAAGACATCTTCGCAATGCACATTAAAGATAAGTGGAACAATATTAAAACAGGTAAATGAATTTAAATATCTGGGAACAATGTTAACCTCAAATGATAGATGTACAACAGAGGTGAGATGCAGAATGGCAGCTTTCAAAAAAATGTGGAAGATGCTGTGCAATTAATTTTTGACAACAGAAACAAGAGTTCTTAAATGTTATGTAGAGTCAGTCTTAACACATGGATGTGAATCATGGACAATAGGAAAACAGACATGAAAATCACTGGAGACTGTAGAAATGTGGTTTTACAGAAGAATGTTGAGAGTACCGTAGACTGCTAAGAAGAGTAATGAAAACATTCTAAAAGAGGCCAAAGCAAAATGAAAGCTTATTTCCAAAGTTAGGAAGAAACAATCATCATGTTTTGGCCATGCAATGAGAAGAGAACAGCTGGAATATATTGTGATAACTGGGAAGATTGAGGGGGCGAAGGGAAGCAAAGAGAAAAGATGCTTGGCAGAAGGTCAACAACAGAAATGATAAATAACTGTCCAGATTGAAAGTTGTGGAGAGACATGATCACCTACACTAGCAGGCATGGTACTTGATGATGATGATCAGATGTGCTGTGTTGTGGTTTTCAGTAAACCTGTGATATTTGCAACTTTCGGCCCAACACATCTGACTTCAGCACAGCATTTTTTGAGTTCCAGATTACACATTTGATCAGACCAGAATGGCTAATCCTATTGGTGATTAATAATAGCATGTTCAGTTTTCAAATTGAGCACATGGGGGACTGGTTGGTATGTTTTGATTTTGCTTACAGGAAACCATTTCATTTTGTTGCTTCTTTCATGTCATTTACAGCTGTGCGTGGACTGGTTGGCCTTGAGGCAAGACGCCGGCCTCGAGATAGAGAGGTTGTGGGTTCAAATTCCGGCTACATCGATTGGGATTTTTATTTATGATTTCTGTTTGTGGTGGCAACCACCCATGGTCTCAGCAGCGAGGCCCGGCTTGAAACGTCAATTACTCATCGACTGAAAAAATATGAGTACCTCCAAAGTCGGAATTATCTGTCTGTGCTGCGTGGGACCCCTGTGCACATGGCTGCCAGGGAAAAATGGATTAACACGCAAAATTCAGTTCCTAGTCTCTAGGGACTTCGTCAGAGGTAAAAGCTGGCGAACGGAAAAATAAAAATTAAACACATGTAAGGATTATTGATAACTGAAGAGAGTATTATTAATACCACTTCTTCTTCTTCACCTTCTCTTCTACCTGTTCGGGTGTCGAGGGAGAAACAAAGTTCTGGTTCTCGCCTTTTTAGCAGCTTCACTCATTGTCAATTAATGTTGTTCGTGCATGTTTTTAATATTGTCTGTCCATGTTACTCTGAGCCTTTAATGGGTACCGGATTTTTTTTCTGGGAAAGTGAAGTGGCAGGGGCGTAATACCGACCACATTATCGCAAAAATCATGTGCCGAAGGTCTGTAAAAGTTATGGTCACTAACAGCATATTCCCTATACGGCACTTGGCATGACGGGAGTACTTTACTTTTTTTTTTACTGTGCTACTCTGGGTCAACCTCTTGCTCTTCTCCTCATTTATCATATGCTTTGTATGGTAGGAAATCACATGGCATTCTTTCAATATGGGCAAAGTTTATTTCTTGTTTCTGTATGGTAGGGAACCACATGGCATTCTTTCAATATGGGAAAAGTTTATTTTTTGTTTCTGTATGGTAGGGAACCACATGGCATTCTTTCAATATGGGAAAAGTTTATTTCTTGTTTCTGTATGGTAGGGAACCACATGGCATTCTTTCAATATGGGAAAAGTTTATTTTTTGTTTCTGTATGGTAGGGAACCACATGGCATTCTTTCAATATGGGAAAAGTTTATTTCTTGTTTCTGTATGGTAGGGAACCACATGGCATTCTTTCAATATGGGAAAAGTCGATTTCTTGTTTCTGTATGGTAGGGAATCACATGGCATTCTTTCAATATGGGAAAAGTTTATTTCTTGTTTCTGTATGTAGCTTAGGATTGATTCAAGGCCTACTCTTTATCTCATATCATTTCTGATTCTGTCTTTTCTGGTTCCTCCAAGTACTTTTCTCAGACATCTTATTTCTGTGGTGACAAGCTTTCTTTTATGCTTAGTCATAAGTGACCATGTTTGGTTGGCATTGGTAGCACAATGTTGGAATGAATATACTCTGTATAAGATTTTTTTTGGGTGATAATAGACATTGCTTTGTGTTGAAATATAGGTGATAGCTATCTCAATATTTGGTGTGCCTTGTTGCATCATATGTCTGTCTATTTATCTATAAATTGATTTTACCATCTTCAGAGAATGAAAAAAAGTTCCCAAAAAGTGGAAGCTGGTTTGAATCACAATTGGGAAACAAAAATTTTGTTTAAGCGGGAGTAAAAATAAAAACTTTGATAGGCAAACACAGTTTGATGACTCCACTGGCAGTGCAGTATTTCTTCTTCCACCCTACAAACACATACACACCATTCCCCTGGCAGACTCCAGAAATGGGAAACAGTCTGTAGTTTTTGATGACAGAATTGAGGTAGGACAACATGCACAGTCAGTGTCCAAAAGCTGATCAAATCCATTTTATGTCCTAGAGGAGTTTCCGAAAAACTCTACAACAAAACAGACTAGTTGGTGATATGTGGAGATTGCCTAGAATTTGCAAATTTTCTATGCTGATATAGAAGGCCTAACCAGTATTTTTAGTGCAGAAAAATTAAATTTCTCCAGCACAACCTGGGAAATCAAGAAACTCATCACAACCTGCCACATCAACTTCCTGGGTCAAAGAGCTGACAACTCATGTTGTTAACTTGTGGCATTTCATAATAATCATGGTGACCCACAGACATAACCCTGCATGACAAACAACAGGGAGTGGTAAATAACTCAAATCAACCATATTGTTCATGACCTGTGGTGGTCTAAATGTTTAAATGCACAGCAGTAGCTGATCGCTGAAGAATAATAATCATCATCATCCTACCATAACTGAAAATGACATTGATAAATTAATGAAGTGATGATTAACCTAGGAATTACTACTTCTTTTGAAATGACTCCAGACACCCTTAACAAAGCTAAAGATTTTAAGAACTATGATGATCATGAAACATTGAAATAGTAATAGATACTGTCTGAGTATAAAAATGATTGCTATATAATCTCGATCTCAACTGACTCAAAAGAAGCCTCAATGTCAGAGTGGTTAACGCACTCACTACTGATCTAACAGGTCCACGTTTAATTCCAAGATGGGTCAAATTTTTCTGAGTTTCTTCAGCCTCTAAAGATTGTTCTGTAAAGTAAGGGCCACCTGGGAAGATGATACCAATCACAGAACTCAGTCATGGTCAATGTGGAGGTCGACGGTCTCATCTGGGATAACACTGATCAGAAAGATGCAGTCATCTATACAGGTGAATCTGTAATACGACACAAAAGGAGTGCATGGGCATTTACAGCACACTCGGCAGACAGAATAGTCAAGGAAGACAGTGGTGCATACGTTGTCACCATGAGTAGCATGACAATAGAGGTGATGGCTGTGACCAGGGTATTCATCTGGTTAGAGTCACAAGACTACATCCACGCCTGGATACTGAGTGATCGATGAGCATGATTAAAAAAAGTGGAGATTGGCTCTGTACGCATGCAATGGGTAGAGTCATTGCAGAAGTAAAAAATATGTAAGGTCATCTTTGTCTACGTCCCTGAACATGTTGGAGTATGGGAAAATGAAAGAGTGGACAGGTTGGCTAGCTGTGCTGTTGTTGAAGACGGGCAACTAATGGATCAGGCAGACATCATCAATGTCCTCCAAGATGTTGGAAGGGCACAGGACTTCAACAACCGTGAGTCCACATCACTCCTTCAGATGAAAGAGATGGGAGTTAAGAAGGGCGCAGCCAGAAACGAGAAACTTAGTGGACATATAAGAAGACTTATCAACCAACACAGAACTGGAGTCGTCAATCGCTCTTGCGACTTATTGCGAGACTTACTGAGGAGGGGATCTGAGAACATATGAACATGCTGTGCAATGTGCGATGATGATGACCCGCAAATAACTCAATAACATCACCAAAAGATGTGCCCTTGGCTACAGAGAAATATATAGTCACTAACACCGTATTCACTTATACACCTATTGAAATGTGGAGGGAACCTTTATATACAGACAAAAGTAGGAGCCTCCTCTTCAAATATAAGGATATTGAAACACACACAAACAAGTTTCATGGGAGTTAATTTCAGGCATCATGGTGGTGACAAAAGGCAAACATGTCTAATAAAATAGAAATGGAGTCTGTAGACTGTTGTACACACCGTAATACAAGGCACAAATGTAGCATGCTAAACAGGATATATTTATATTGGTGGGTTTTCAAGATAAATAACTCTACTTAGGTCCCTCTAGAAAATGTAAAATAAATCTATACAACCAAGAACATCAATAATGTATTGTATAGTCACCACACATCTATGACCACCTACACAGCTGTTTGTTTCCATTCAAAGTGACATTTAGGTTAGACTGTAATTTTGGAAATGTTTAAGCATTTATGGATAAAGATGTCTTGAGCATAGTACACTCCTCTCGTTCTTAAACCTGATATTTTATGGAAGTGGTTTCAATTTGCAACACCACACACAAAATATAACATTTTTTAAGTCAATATTTCTGTAAGAATATTTTAGAAATTAGTGCTTATATCAAAAGGATCAACGATTGGCAAATCTGAAAGTTTTGAGGGATGCAATATTCAATTTCTAACCACAAAAAAGCAGGATAGCTCAGGCCAAAATAGCATTGCAGAAAATGAAAAACGTATAATGCTACACAAATATTTCAATAGAAGTGAGAAAGAGAGTTCATCAGTGCTATATAGAGCCAATTCTGACCTATGGAAGTGAATCATGGACAGTAAACAAAGAAATAAAAAGACGATTAGATGCCACAGAGATAGGATTTCTAAGAAGAATGTTGATAGTTCCCTAGACAGCTAAAAAGGTCAAAGATTTAAATTCTCAAAGAGGCCAACACAAAAAGGGAACTCCTAAGAAACATCAGAAAGAAACAATCAACATTTTTCAGGCACATCATGAGAACAGGAAAGTTGGAATACTTGGTTACAACTGGCAAAATACAGGTAAAGAGAGATCATGGATGACAAAGAGAGAAAATACTATATAGCTTGGTGTCATGGCATGGAAAACAGTCAATAACAGAATTGATACAATGACTGTGGATAGAAGATTGTGGAAGGACATGATCGCTTTGCCAACCGGTATGGCACATGATGATGATGAACCACAAAAGGTTAAAAATGTTTAGATACAGCTTTTCTTAATTATTTTAACTGCATAATAGAAGAAGCACGTGTATTTTTCTTCTTGGAAAGAGATTAAGGACAAACAACTGTTTTTACTAATAGGCTTGTTTTGTCATCTTTGTCTTTGTGAACTTGGGTCTGATTTCTGGTAGTGTCTTAACATTTTTTCTATTAGGGGAGGCCTGAAATAAAAACTAGCCTTTGACACTTTGTGGCACATATGGGGGGGGGCTCGTTAAACTAGTTGGGCAGATCATCCGACTGGGCTACTGATGTTCAGACAACCAGTGTTCGATTCCTGCTGTAAGCAGTGCTAATTGTACTCGTGAAGCAGTGCTAACTCGTGGTTTGAAAAAAAAAATACCCTGCGGTCGACACAGCCGCTGGCAGAAATGGGTACCATGGTAGTATTCTGGAAAGGTGAGGAACTGTGCCTCGCATCGTGAGTTTCGATGCTTGAAGCAACACTATCCAGAAGTCTCCAAACACTTTTGTAAAGGTGGCCAAGCAAATATAGGTGAAAACTCGCATCCTAAGATGCTGCTTCAAATCTTGTACTTTACTGTTACCTTTTACCTTTACTTTGTGACAACTGCACTGGAAAAGTGACCTTTATGTCTCAGCTGACTCCATTAAACTGAATAAATGAAAGTATCAAACATCATCATACTGTTCTAATATGATTGTGAAACATGGACAATGAGCTTGTGATTTTGTTAATATTGGTTTTTCTGAGAGCACTAAAGATGGGTTGACGGAAACAAATCTTCAAAGACAAATATTGAACTGAAAGCGATGACAACAAATATGTAGGTTGTTTAATCACAATATGGCACACAAAGATTTACTGTACAGAATATTACATGAGAAAATGTACAAAAATAAAAGGTGAAATCATTAAGTGGCTGTAAGTGCCTTGCCTAGGCATACAAAAGCATAATAGTTCAGTCTTATATCAATTTTAAAGTGAGTTGTAGGAAAAATAGAGAAACATGATCAGGTATCTCCACAACTAACAATATTACAATAATCAAAACTCTCTAGGTTAATATCACGACCCTACAAGTATAAACAATAATTCATATGTAAATATAAGGGGTAACAAAAATGACCATTTTATGATCACAGAGGTAATCACACAAAATGACAACAAGCAATAAACAACTTGATGGAATCACCAGCAAAAAACAAATACTGGTGTTCTACCGGATACAAGCAACATCTTGTCTTCTTAGGTAAAGAATAAAAAGTAAAAACTGGAACAATTAACAAAAATAAAACATTGGCCAACAAAATCAGCTCCACTTTACTCTGGCCAGCTCCTTATATGCCCAGCCTCCTTCTTCAAATTTAAAAATGTTTCCATTAGCTTGCTAGTTAGACACTCATCCACCTATTCAAATTGTGCTATCTTATTTCTTTGGTGTTAGAATCACAAAGTAATCCATAGCCAAGTCATCATGTTGTATATCTCTAATTAAGTAAAAAACACAATCTCTTCACCTTTCTTGGTATTCACCCATGGTTTGCAGAGTGCCTCAAGTTTGGTCCACACTGGGCATCTATTTTTTAAAATAAAAATTTGAAGATGCTGAGGGGAAGGGGCTCATGTGCTTTCCTCAGGAACAGGTAGGTTTAGGTTCAATTTTAAAAAATGGTAAATTATCATGCAAAACAATATGACTTTGGGATTCACCTACACTCTGCAAGTGGGCACCAGATATATTTTTTTAAGAATGTATTCTGGTCTGGTGTTATACTCATCATATTACCATAAATAAGTCAAATCTCATAACAAAGTATAGGCACGAAGATTATATACTCCATTCACTACTAGGTACAATGGATAGGATGATGGATACTTTTTTTCCACAATTTTCTTTCTTTCTTCCTTCCCTCTTCTATTAACCGACTCTGTGTGATGTATAGCGCCACTGAGAAGAATTTGTAACTGTCTGGTCTTTGCTAGGTGTGTAGCCTGAGCTGTTGCCACATTGATATGACTTAATGTCTCTTTGATTCCATTTATTCATCTCTTTCTGGCTTTCCAATTAGGGAACAGGCAAATAAATGTAGTGCTGCTGTAAAGCTGGTAGCAAGGAGCCAGTAGTGGGGCATAACGTACACTCATACAAGGTATGACAGCTTTACAAAGAAGGAACACAACAAAAGACAAATTTTAATTTTGCTCTGTATCTGAATGTTTTCATGTAATATGCTTGAGCTGTAATTGGTCGTATTACATTCTGGTCAGATGTTCAAATAATTAAATTTTTTTTTTTCCAATATAGTTAATGGCTGGTGCTTTTCTTATATTGTTTCATATGTTGTTATTTTATGCTTGTGTCATTCAAGAACTGTCTATGTCTGACACTGGCTACACAACCTGGACATAGATAATGTTTATGCATTCATTTATTTTTTGTATGCAATATAATCACATTTATATGTTTAAAAACTGGTGCTATTAGGTAGATTACATTAACTGCTTTCTGAATTCTGGTTTCTATCACTTTATCAGGGGCATGCTGGAATAACAATTGGAGGTCATAATATAAATAATCTAAGGTATGCTGATGATACAGTCTTAATCGCTAAGAGTGAAAATGAGTTACAAGAAATGTTGGACATTATAGTGAAAGATATGCAAAAATTCATCCCCTGCACCTTCTTTCAATTCCGAACGTATGGACTTTGTCCCTCCTTCGGAAATCCTTGAAACGAAGTCGAGAGGGGGATAGTGCGACTGGGTAAAGCACTATCTCCATATCCTGTGCCCAGGCAGAGTAGGCAAAGTGAAATGAGGAAGAAAGCACCAATGTTTAAACTTGGCACATGGAACGTAAGGACCATGTGCCTTGGACTTACTAAAACAAGCACACTGAAAGAAGGACAAATTAGAACAACAGCACTCATAGATAAAGAACTAAATAGGCTACATGTTGATATTGCTGCCCTACAAGAAACAAGACTCTCAGACTGTGGTTCTGTAAAGAAAGAAAACTATACCTTTTTCTGGCAAGGCCTAAGCCCCGAAAAACCACGTATACATGGAGTAGGCTTTGCTGTACATAACAAACACATAAACTCCATAACCACGCCAAAAGGAGTGTCTGAACGCTTGATGATACTCCAGCTACATACGAAGAGTGGATCAATAAATATCATTAGTGCCTATGCACCAACGTTGGCTGCATCAGACGAAGAGAAAGACAACTTCTACCAACAACTGCAAATGACCATTGACTCACTTCCAAAAGAGGAACTATTATACTTACTCGGTGATTTCAATGCACGCACAGGATCTGATCAGCAATATTGGCCAACATGTCTAGGTCACCACGGCATTGGAAAAATCAACGGAAATGGCCAGCGACTCCTAGAATTCTGCTCAAATAACCACCTATGTGTAACAAATACATACTTTAATGTGAAACACAAGCATAAAGTAACATGGCGTCATGCTAGAAGTGGTCACTGGCACCAACTAGACCTAGTTCTTACACGTAGGCAGTCTTTAAATAACATCAGAATAACACGAACATATCACAGTGCAGACTGCAACACAGACCACGCTCTAGTCATTAGTAAGATCAAAGCCAGAAGTAGTCGTATCTACAAATCAAGAGAGCCTGCAGCAGCCAAGATCAACATCACAGCGACAAAAACCACACCAACCGAAGATATTTTTAGATCCAAGTTTGATGAACTGGTAGAAGAAGTAGAAGATGCATCAAGTGTGGATGACAACTGGTGCTCCCTGAGAACACACATCTATAACTGCGCTCTATCTACCTACGGCCAGAAACAGTTCTCAAAGAACGACTGGGTCGAAGAAAATGCAGCAAGACTAGACCCACTAATAGCTAATAAGAAAAAGGCTTTACTGAACTTCAATAATAATCCCAATCAAATCACCAAGGATCAGCTCAAACATGCGCAAGCCACCCTACAACGCGAAGCAAGAAGATGCGCAAACGAATACTGGAACAATCTATGCTCTGAAATACAGAAAGCCTCAGACAGGGGCGACTCAAAAACCATGCATGACAATATAAAAAGGCCCTTGGACCAAAAATAACAAAATTAGCCCCCCTAAAATCCAAGTTTGGAGAACCTATTACTGACAAGGGACAACAAATGCAAAGATGGGTTGAACACTACTCTAATCTATACAGTGACGACAGACCAGCAAACACAGCTCTAGCACAATCAATACCCAAATATCCTACAATGTTTGAACTGGATGTTGAGCCTACTATGAACGAACTTGCTGACGCTATAAATGCCCTCTCAAGAGGAAAAGCTGCAGGAAATGACAACATTCCCACAGATGTACTAAAGGACAACCTAAGCATACTACTTCCACACCTATACAAACTGCTAATTAAATGCTGGAGAAACGGAGAAATACCTCATGATATGAGAAATGCCAAGATTATAACGCTGTACAAGAATAAAGGAGACAGGGGTGACTGCAACAATTACAGAGGCATTTCTCTCCTTAGCACAACAGGCAAAGCTTTTGCTAGAGTCGTACTTAATCGCCTGCATAGACTTGCGGAACGGGTGCTTCCCGAGTCCCAATGCGGTTTCAGACCCGGGAGATCAACCATAGATATGATCTTCACTCTTAGACAACTGCAGGAAAAATGTCGGAAACAAAATATGCCGCTCTATATTGCCTTTGTGGATCTCACAAAGGCATTCGACACAGTAAACAGAGATGGTCTCTACAAGGTGTTAGAAGGCATAGGCTGCCCTCCTAAATTACTTAGGCTGATAATTTCCTTCCATGAAGACATGAATGGCAAAGTCCATTTTGATGGGAGTCCATCAGAGAATTTCAAAGTCAACAAAGGAGTGAAACAGGGATGTGTCCTCGCCCCCACCCTTTTTGGTATATTTTTTGCTGCCCTCCTAAATTACACCTTCGAAAACAGCTCAGGAGATATTTACATTCGCACTAGACCAGATGGCTCACTGTTCAACCTAGCACGACTAAGAGCAAAAACCAAAACAAATGTTGCCCTACTTAAAGAATTTTTATTTGCTGACGATGCAGCCCTAGTCGCTCATAGTGAGGCCACCCTACAGTCGCTGATCAACAACCTGGATAAAGCATGCGACCTTTTTTCACTGTCAATTAATGTTCAGAAGACAGTAATACTAAATCAAGGTGACTTCAAACCTATATCTATTACTCTAAAAGACTGCCCACTAGAGTCAGTACAGAAATTTACATATCTTGGATCCACAGTTACGCAAACCATCTCTCTTGATGAAGAAATAAACTGTCGAATTGGTAAGGCAGCTACGACCTTCGGCAAACTCACAAAAAGGGCATGGAACAACACGAAACTAACTCAAAAGACTAAACTCTTAATATATCAAACTTGTGTGCTTAGCACACTACTATATGGATCCGAAACCTGGACAACATACTCAAACCAGGAAAAAGACTAAATGTCTTCCACATGCGATGTCTCCGCAAAATAATGCACATCAAATGGCAGGACAAAATAACCAACTTAACTGTCCTGCAACGTGCTAAGACCCTAACAATCATGTCGATGCTCAGAAGTCGAAGGCTAAGATGGCTGGGGCATGTCCAACGGATGGAAGAAAAACGCATTCCTAGGCAAATACTATATGGCGAGCTAAAACACGGAAAACGACAAATCGGCAGACCTAAACTACGATATAGAGATATCTGCAAATCATCTCTGAAAGACTTCTCCATCTGTGAAAACGACTGGCAACATCTGGCAAGTGATCGCACATCATGGAGAGCACGTATAAGGAACGGTATAACAACATTTGAGACTGTTCTAAGACAGGACTTAGAAGAGAAGAGACTCATGAAAAAGGATGGTAAACCCTGTGGACCAGCGAGCCTGACCTGTTCATTATGTGATCGCGTGTGTTTGTCAAACATTGGTAGAATTAGCCACGAGAGAAGCTGTTCGGCAAAAACAATACCTCAAAAAAATACGCAATAGCCTCCACTAGACCGTCTGACAAGACGAAAAGGGCCATATATATATAGTGAAAGAAAGCAAAAATAAAGGACTCAACCTTAATAGCAAAAAGACAGAGGTAATGGTAACAACAAAGAAAAAGACATCACCTTAGAGCACAATAAAGACAAGTGGAACAATATTAAAACAGGTAAATGAATTTAAATATTTGGGAACTTTGTTAACCTCAGATGAAGATGTACAAAAGAGGTGAGATGCAGAATGGCTCAGGCAAAAGTAGCTTTAAAAAAAAAAGAGGAAGATACTATGCAATCCATTTTTGACAATAGAAACAAGAAAAAAGAGTTCTTAAATGTTACGTAGAGCCAGTCTTAACATATGGATGCGAATCATGGACAATAGGACAACAGACAAGAAAATCACTGGAGTCTGTAGAAATGTGGTTTTACAGAAGAATGTTGAGAGTACCATGGACAGCTAAGAAGAGTAATGAAGATGTTCTGAGAGAGGTCAAAGCAAAAAGAGAGCTAATTTCCAATATTAGGAAGAAACAATCATCATTTTTTGGCCATGTAATGAGAAGAGAACTGGAATATATTGTAACAACTGGAAAAATTGAGGGACGAAGAGATAGAGGGAAGCAAAGAGAAAAAAATAACAGACAGCTTAAGAGAATGGCTTGGCAGAAGGTCAACAACAGAAATGATAAATAGCTGCCGAGATTGAAAGTTGTGGAGAGACATGATCACCTACGCCAGCAGGCCCGGTACTTGATGATGATGATGATCACTTTATCTAATTTTCCATCGTCAGTAAAAATACTGTCTAAGTACTTGCACTCTCTAACTTGATTTAGAATCTTGCTGCTAAAAAAAAAAATAGCTTTGGCTTGGATTGAAATTTATTGTCACTATCTCTGTATTTCGTTCTTTATTTTCATGCTATGTTGTTTGCAAACAGAACTGAGACAGCTTTTTTGATCATTATTTCCTATGTGAATTATAGAAAACTCTCACAGAGTTATGAGGCTGCCTCTGTTGGTTGCTTAGTGCCGTAATTTTTCACTCACTCTATAATAGAGGTACTCTGCCTTCTCTTTCAGTCCCTTTGTTACTGATGCTAGACAATTCTTGTCAGTTAATTAGGATGTTTGGAAAGAACAGCTCTAGCAGTTCAACTTTGACATTCCTACAGTAATTACAATTACTGACTTGATTTGTTTCACATGCAGTACCTATTTGTGTTTCGTGAGTAAACTGAGCTTTGAGAACAGCAGAGACTATCCTTTATCTGCACCCAATACTCCTATTTCTGCTGGAATTGTCTCAAATAAATTCAAGTAAACACCTAAGATTTTTACTGTCCCAAGATATATATTTTATAAGTAACTGTAAACTAGACTGTCAGCAGTTTACATTTTCATATTATTAACATTGACAATTATAGTATGAATGTAAATACACAAGAGCTTCAGAAGCACGGTGTATCATGACTTTCTCATTTTATGGGATGGAACGATAGATTTCTGGTAAATTTATTTATTGTTTTTTAAATGTCATTGTATGAAAGATAGTATTACATGAAAGCACACAAAGAGATTGGTAAATGACTTACGCGTCCTTGACAACAGACCGGCGTAAACAAACCGCCATTTTTTGACGCGTTCAATAGTGTAACAACAATAATAAGTGATGAAATAAGGAAATTATAACAAAATGCAATGAATCAAAAGAAGCAAAGTGATTAACATCAAATAGAAAGCGCGCACACTCACATGAACCCTCAAAAAATAAATAAAAACAAACAAATAAACAGGAAATTTCACTGGAAAACAGCACTTATCTGTGAATCTTATGAATAGGCCAGCCAACAGGGCGCCATCTTGGTGCGTCTTCTCTGGTAACTGTTCCAGGGATTAGTCCTCGCACCAATCGAGTATGCCCTGGCCATTCTTACTGTCAGTACGACTCAAATTGATAGGCTGGAGAAAATACAAAATGAAGCCATGCGCATTATCCTGGGATGTACGAGGGACACTCCCTGTGTGGCAATGAGGTATCTTCTTGACTTTCCAACCATGGATGACAGAATCAAGATCTGGAGAGCACGAGCATACCTGAAGATTAGTACAGATACAGAGCATCCATTGCACCACGTGCTCAACACAGAGAAAGGTACCAGGCTAAAAAGAGGCAAATCATGGGTGGGCCGAGCAGAAGATGTCATCAAACAGGTATGTGGGCTTACCAATCTCAGCGTTGGTGAGGAGTGGATACCGGTGCCTACGTCATTCAAGGGGACTTTCTCATGTATTGTCACACTCGACAGGAAAAGTAGGGAACAGAACCCAGTCGTGGTTAATGCTGAGGTCAATGGTCTCATCTGCGATAACACCGATGAGAAAGATGCAGTCATCTATACAGACGGATCTGTAAGACGACACGAAAAAAGTGCATGGGCATTTACAGCACGTTCGGCAGGCAGAATAGCCAAGGAAGACAGTGGTGCATACGCCATGACCACAAGTAGCATGACAATGGAGGTGATGGCAGTGACCAAGGCATTCAAATGGTTAGAGTCACAAGACTACATCCACGCATGTATACTGAGTGATTCGATGAGCATGATAAAAAAAGTGGAGGCGGGCTTTGTACGCATGCAATGGGTAGAGTCGTTGCAGAAATCCAAAATACGTAAGGTCACCTTTGTCTATGTCCCTGGACATGCGGGAGTACGGGGAAATGAGAGAGCGGACAGGTTGGCTAGCTGCGCTGTCGTTGAGGACGGGCAACCGATGGATCGGGCGGACGTCATCAATGCACTCCGAGATGTGGGAAGAGCACAGGACTTCGACAAACATAGATCAACGTCGCTTCTTCGGATGATGGAAATGGGAGTTAAGATGGGCACAGCCAGAAATGAGAAACTTGGTGGCCGTGTAAGAAGACTTATCAACCAACATAGAACTGGAGTCGTCAGTCGCTGGACACTGAGGGAATTGCTGAGGAGGGGATCTGAGCACCTATGGACATGTTCGGAGTGCAATGATGATGACCCGCAAATAACTCAATAAAGAGATTGGTAAACTGTGTAATAATAAATTGGAAAACTATTTTGCAAGTTGAGGGTGAACAAAATAAGGGAGATAACTATCATAGTTAACAAAATTAAGACAAATTACAAGTACAAAAAAGCACAGGCATATGGAAAAGGGAAGTTCAACAGCCTAACATCAGCTTCTAGCTTGAATCTTAGTCTTGAGTGTTAATTTGGTGTTGGCCCATGCTCCATTGTTAAGTCTACGAAATGTGGAAGCTCCCTTTAAGATTCAAGAATTTATTTCTTCTTCAAGGGAGACAATGATTGTGACCATAGAACCGAGAAAGGTGAACTTTCTCACAGATTCAAGGGGTATGTTATTTAATGATACAGCTGTGGGACTGGCTACACCTTATTGAAGCACGACAGTCTTCTATATTGACAGGGAGAATAAATCACATGATCTAGCAAGATTGTCAATCATTGACTGTAGGATGGATTCATCGTGAGCAACTAGTGCTGCATCAACAGTGAATAGAAGCTCCTTCATTAAGGTCATAGTTGTTTACAATTTTGATCTCAGACATGCTAGACTGAATATGGAGCCGTCAGATCTTGATGTCTCCAGAGATGGTTTCAAACTCGTTGTGTTGTAGGGCAGTGAAAAATATTCTGAATAGACTAGGGGCAAGGACATATCCTTGTTTGACTCCACAGTTCATCTCAAAAGGCTAGGAAGATCTACCGTTAAACTGGATGGTAGCAGACATATTGTTGTGAAATGGCTTGATCATCTTGAGTAAGGTAGGAGGGCAGCCAACATTTCCCAGCACCCTGTTAGACCTACTTTGCTTACGGTGTCAAAAGTCTTTTTAAGATCAACGAAGGCTATAAATAGAGGTCTACTCTGTTCCTTGCAATTTTCCTTCAGTTGGCAGAGAGTAAAAATCATATCAGTGTTTGACCGTCCAGCTCAAAGTAAAATAACTATAACAGAATTTATAATGCATTATTTTTTTGTGTGTATGTGCACACACGCATACACATACACAAACTACTGGCAAGATAATCTTTAAAATGCAGAGATGAAACTGTGGCACAGTGGGATTAACAATATGTTATTATGAAGAGTAGACCATGCATGACCTTTCCAACCAGCAGATTGATAAATGTTTAAAGTGGTAACAAACTTCACAAGAAATCAAAATCACATATTTGACAGTTACAATGATATCTAATGCAAGTTGTTTAAGGGAAAAAAATGTTTACGACACAGAAATGACATAACACATTTGATCTCTCATTAGAAATATTTGCATACATATAATACTGAAGATGCTTTAGCACTAAATTTGACAGAATAGAACCATACAAAGAGTGAGCAAGTAAATTTTAAAATATACAAGTGAGTTAAATGGAAAACCAAATTTGTTTGTTTACAGAGTTTATAGTAAACACTGAGATAATTACATTATAACTGTTCAACATAGTCTTCCTTAAATTAGATGCACTTATGTCAGTGACAAGTTTGTAGATACCCTGGGAAAAGAATTCTTTTCGATAGGTGTGCCCAGGCACTATCCATCTTGCACACTAGATGGAACTTCAGCTCATCATGAACAATGTGATGAGGTGATACAACACTAATTTCCCATAGTGATTTCCCCTTCTTGACTGTGACATGATGGACTGATACAACACTCATGTCCAATAGTGATGCCACCTTCTTGACTGTGATGCAATAGGCTGATACATCACTAATGTCCAACAGTGATGCCACCTTCTTGACTGTGATGCGATAGGCTGATATATCACTAATGTCCAGTAGTGATGCCACCTTCTTGACTGTGATGTGATAGGCTGATACAACACTAATGTCCAATAGTGATGCCATCTCATTGACTATGATGTAATAGGTTGATATAACACTAATGTCCAATGGTGATGCCATCTCATTGACTATGATGTAATAGGCTGATATAACACTTATGTCCAATGGTGATGCCATCTCCTTGACTATGATGTAATAGGCTGATACAACACTAATGTCCAATAGTGATGCCACCTCCTTGACTATGATGTAATAGGCTGATATAACACTAATGTCCAATGGTGATGCCATCCTTGACTGTGAAGTGATGAATATCCCACATCACATCTTCCATGGCTACTCCCATGCAATCGTTAGCTGAAGAGAATCCTTGACACTAGCGATGCTCGTCTTGAGTTTCTTTGCTCATTCATACTCTTATGTATGGCTCTTACAATTGCCAGTGTACTGAATTCTCATTCGATGATGAATCTGTATAGATTTTCTGCCTATGCTAAACAAAATTCTCACATCACTTCATTGCTCTTGCTTGGTGCAGTGCAGCAAGGGTGCACTATCAAGTCAAACTGTTTTCCAGGCTCCTGTGCAAGCTGCTAGCATTCCAACACCATCTATTGGTAGCTCAAGGTCATCACCCTTGCATACCAGACACACAATGATATCGGTTGCAACCACAATTTTTAATACAACTTATCTGATTCCCCACAAAACAACCCTTGTATTTTCAATACAACCACAATATTTGTAAATACATAACACTGTTACATAATTTAACATTATTTGATACAAACTTTTGTATGTAATGCAAATCAATTTGATTAGTGACTAAATATGTTTTCATAAAAAATATTAAGAAATTAATTACAAGTGATGTTAAATACTTCTACCTCAACACCCTAAAGTGTACAAGATGAAGTAAAGAAGAAGATGAAAACAAAGAGGAGAAATCAAACATATATATATATATATATATATATATATATATATATATATATATATTCTTTTTCATTCCGCAGGTATCTGAGTTACTTTATCTGCTTTAATTGTCTGTTTTCTATCATTATACCGATATTCTATTGTTCTATTGTTATGTTACTTTTTTGATGACATTGATTTTCATATTGAGTGCTTATATTGTCAAGTCTTCTTGCACGTCTTTTTTTTTCTTTTGTATATCAATGTCTGCAAATAAAAGCTAATTTACTTCCTCCATCTCAATTGGTTGGCTAATTTACATATCTATCTATCTATCTATTGATCTTTCAACCATAGCTGGCCCATAGGGCATAGACCCAGATACTCTTTCTCTTATCTAAATTTTATTCTAGCAGTTTTCAATCATTGAAAAGATATTTTATCAAATCTTGCCATTTGTCTCTGTTCTGTGCAAGCAACTCTATCTCATTCAGTGAACCGATTCCTGCTGCTCTTGCCTCTCTGATCAATGTTCTTCTCAGTGTCTCTCTGGGTCGGCCTCTTTTCCTCTTTCCTGTTGTTTCCCACATGAGAGCTTGCTTTGTTATTTGGTTATTATCTCTCCTCATCACATGTCCAACATATGACCATCGTCTTTTCTTGATTACTGAAGATATTAGTGGTTGATTGGCGATTTCTCTCATTTCTTTGCTTGTTTTGAATTTGTTACACGCTATACCAAGTATTTTCCTATAACATTTATTTTCTAATGCATTCAACTTTGTTTCTATGTCTCTTGTTGTTTTCCAGCTCTCACATGCATACAATAGGGTAGATATTACGTTTGATTTGAATAGCCTAAGTTTTATGCTTGTGCTGATGAATTTTGATTTCCACAACTTTTCAAGGCTTCTGAAAGACATTGCTGCTTTAGCTATTCTGATTCTAATTTTTTTACTTGTATCCCCTTCCCTGATCAATGTGACTTCCAAGATAGATAAAGTGGTTGATCTTTTCCACTGGTTTATTTTCCATGTATATTCTGTAATCTGTTGGAATTAAGCTTTCCATGACTGATCTCAAGCCCAATTTTGCTGGCTATTGATGATAGTTCATTTGTGTTTTCCTGCATCGTTTTTATCTGACTGCTGATGAGAACTATGTCATCAGCAAATTTACATATGCTGTTCATATAAATAATAGAGGGAGAGGGATAGTAAGCATACTATTTGAAACCTTGCTCTGATCTTAAAGTAAGC
This sequence comes from Megaustenia siamemsis, assembly GCA_032433765.1. NCBI lineage: Eukaryota > Metazoa > Mollusca > Gastropoda > Stylommatophora > Ariophantidae > Megaustenia > Megaustenia siamemsis. The sequence goes on from JAVIAB010000024.1 coordinate 60,952,972, forward strand.
TCTTCTGTTGTTCTGATTGTGCAGCTGCTGTTGTTGTAAAACATGTACACAAGATAGTCTATATTCTGTTAATATAGTTTATGTAGACTTTACTGAGAACAGTCTATACTCTGTTAACCTAGTTAATGTAGATCATATTGAGAACAGTCTATATTCTGTTGATCTAGTTTATGTAGACCATATTGAGAACAGTCTATATTCTGTTGATCTAATGTATGTAGACCATATTGAGAACTGATCATATTTACAGCCACCTAATCTATTGTGACCTGGGACACATGAGGATTTATATCATTTACATACACTTCCTCTATTCTAATCCGGATCACATACAGAGAACTGATCTTATTTGTATATGTACTTGTTCTAATCTGACCCCAGGAAGATGAATTTTTATTTACAGACACCTATCTGATCTGGGACACATACAAATGATCACACTAGACATGGGATCAAAGTAAAGATCAATGAGAAAATCCAACAAAAACACATGCAGGAACAGTTTGTTAGTCTTGGCAAACAATTAATAAAAAATAAATAAAACTTGATAAAATTGCGGACATGATAGTCTGCTTTAAATGCCACGAAGAACATGTGGCACAATATCAGCAAGGTAGTAAATTAAAATTATAAAGGACATGTATTTTCCCAATATCAAATTATGGTTGATAATCATGAACAATGTCACAAACAGCAAGGAAGATAATTTATTCATTTGAAACAAAATGCTACAGAAAAATCCTTAAGATACCTTGGATAATGAAAAAGAGCAATGAAAGCATAATAAAAGATTTAAAAATTAAAAAGTACTGGCTTATAAACGCCATCCTACAGAAGACATTAAAATAATAAGGACATGTCAAAAGATTCAGTGAGCTGTAAAGAATAACAGAAGGTATGGTTCTTGGGTGATGCATCAGGGGCAGACCAAGAAGAAGGTGGTTTTAAGATATCAAGGAAATTTTTAACATGATAACAGAAGAAGTGGGAGATTTCACTAGAGACAGTGATTCTTTCAGATAGGCTGTGGTGGTGAATGCAACGTTCTGTGGAAGATCTGGCTAGAGAGAGAGATACTTTCAGATAGGCTGTGGTGAATGCAATGTTCTGTGGAAGATCTGGCTAGAGAGAGAGATACTTTCAGATAGGCTGTGGTGAATGCAACGTTCTGTGGAAGATCTGGCTAGAGAGAGAGATACTTTCAGATAGGCTGTGGTGAATGCAACGTTCAGTGAGAGATCTGGCTAGAGACAGAGATACTTTCAGATAGGCTGTGGTGAATGCAATGTTCTGTGGAAGATCTGGCTAGAGAGAGAGATACTTTCAGATAGGCTGTGGTGAATGCAACGTTCTGTGGAAGATCTGGCTAGAGAGAGAGATACTTTCAGATAGGCTGTGGTGAATGCAACGTTCAGTGAGAGATCTGGCTAGAGACAGAGATTCTTTCAGATAGGCTGTGGTGAATGCAACGTTTTACAAAGGACCTGCTGATGATGATGAAATGAGCTACTACCGAAGAAGGCTCAAGGAAACAGAATCTACTTCAACTCAGTGTGGGAGGGACTGGTTGGTCTCAAGGCAAGACGCTGGCCTCAAGACAGAGAGGTTGTGGATTCAAATCCTGGCTACACCAGTTGAGATTTTTATTTATAATTTCTCTCTGCGGTAACCACCCCTGGTCTCAGCAGCAAGGCCCGGCTTGAAACATTAGTTACTCATCGATGGAAAAAATATGAGTACCTCCGAAGTCGGAGTTATCTGCCTGTGTGGCGAGGAACCCCTGTGCACATGGCTGCCAGGGAAAAATGGATTAAAACACAAAATTCAGTTCCTAGTCTCTAGGGACTTCGTCAGAGGTAAAAGCTGGTGAAAGAAAAGAAAAAAAAACTCAGTGTGGTTATCCCTAAAATGGAATACTCATTCTTATCAAAAAAGCAGGAATTCACATTTTGGGTGGGCTTCTCGATTTCATAAAATCAATGCCTGTTATGTTTTACTCTCATCAGTGTTCTACTCAGTGTCTCAATAGGTTAACCTCTTTTTCTTATCCTTGTTGTTTCTTATTTCGCTGCTTTTTGTTTTATTATCTTCAGGTATAACCTATCATTTAACCCTAGATTATGATACATAGTTGTGGCCGACGTTTTCACCATCATAATAATTACTACAACATAAATGTTACAATTGGGTTCTAAAAATAGTATTTTCTTTGAACTTTTGTTACATAACTGTGTGTGTACCCAAGAAGCAGACACATGGGAATTGCTGTAATAATTTCCTGGATTACGTTAGATTTATGACGTGAAATTCGAACGCATTGTACCGTGGCTACCAGAGATTTTACATTGTCTATTTATACGGCTGTCTAAGTCCATCAATCCAGTCAGTTTGGCTCCCTCAAAGCGTTGGTCACTGGCTATTTCATGTTACAAAGATTTCTTTGATGTCTCGCATCAACAGTCAAGAAGATTTCCCCCATCATGAGAAAAAAAAAAGAATATTTCTTGAAAATTGGTGATTTATAAAATAAAAAAAATTAGTTCCCTTTCTATGATACCATCCTAATTTTTACCACGCGCTTGAAAAAAATCAAACTTCAAAGATAACAAATTCAACACTCAGGGGTCAAGTAGTAATTAGGAAGGTATAGAGAGGGGCAGGGGAAGGTTTGCCCACAGCAATCTGTCAAATTTCAAGAATTTGTATTTTGGGACGGTAATTTTTAAGACAGAATCGTAATCTAGGGTTAATGTGACTGTCCCAATAAAAGTACTTGAATGCTGTCTGATAATGATAAAACAATAAGTAAAGTATTCTAGGAAAAACAATCATCATTATGAATGATTACAAATGATGAAGTAATGATTATTATGAAACAAGCGTGACACATTCAGAATCTATGAACTACACAGAACACCATCCGGAGGGAAATGAGAGCAATCCATCCCAACAGCACTCTCTTGAACAGTCTCCCCATGAACAACTTTAGTTTCCCTCTTTGCTTTGGTTCTCTCCTGAGGTTTCGTTAAAACCCAAGCTAGATCTTTGTACTGTTTTGGCCAGTTATAGGTGGGTCCATTTTTCATACAAGGAGGGATATGATTCCGTTCCATCTCTGGAAACAGCAGAGGGATTAAGCATGGAGATAGTGTAGAATCAGCATTGTTATCACAAGAGCTGTGCTGACCCCTTTGTTGACTGGAGATCATCAACTCATAAATCTCTCTTGTATGAAGATGTTTTTTTGAATTAGTTGAGGTAGTCTGTCTGTCAGAGGCAATGTCCTCTAAATACTTTCCGGAAATGCAGGCAAGCACAAAGTCAGCCTGGAATAGACAAATACCAAAACTAAAGTCAAGTATAATTTGATATGGTACCTGCAGTGCATTTCAATCAAGCTAGAAAATTGTTGATTTGAATAGAATTGTTCATTTCTGTATCACTCCAGTTTCTCATCATCCCTTAGGATGTGATATGGGAATAGTTATATTGAGTCATGATTTATAGTTAATTTGCAATATCTGCACCTTTCAGCCATACACATCTGACTACAGAGTGGCATTTTTGGGCGACAAGTTTGTTATTAACCTTCAAGCACTGTTAACTGTTAGCAGATTGAAACAGTCTGACAGGAAACAGTCTGAGAGATAAAATCAGAAATGAAGAACTGAGAAAAAAGCTAGGAATAAACCCCACCATAGAATATATAAGGAAACAAGAGATAAATTGGTTGGCCGCGTGACAAGGCAGAAAGATCAAAATGCAACACAGTGAGCCTTCAACAAACGGTGTGAGAACACCAGACCCAAGGGTCGACCACAAAAAAGATGGATCGATGGAATATTAGAAGCACTAGGAAACATAACAGCAGCAGAGGCGAACAGAAGAGCAAAAGACCACAAATTATATCTCTCCTCAATGCTGAAAGGCAGATGAGGAAGGAAAGAAGAAGAAGAATCTAATTAGCAACACTGGTGGATTTCCACAGCCAACATGGAGAGCTGGAGTAGTGACACAAACATTTAGTTATAAGACATTGACTGTTCTTAGCAAATGTCTAATGTCTTGGCTTCTAACATTATATAGGTGTATCACTAGCTACCAAACCTGGCACTCCCTTAATTGTTTTATCATTAAACACTACCTGCTCTAGAGTATACCAACACAACTTTCAGCTATTCTGTGTACAGAAACTATACACTAACACTCAGACAAATGATAGTGATCAGCAGAGAGGCCTGTCAGGCAGGTGTTTCACAACATCTAGGTCTCTCCCTTCCTTCCTCCCTACTCTCTCACATACAGAGAGAGAGAGAGTGTTTATTCCTACAGATTATAGACTCCTACACACTACAGAAACATTTCTTTTAATTTTTCACACAAAGAATGTACTCCTGTTCAAATTTCATTGCAATAAAATCCTTATTGACACATTTGCCTTTCAGCGTCGAGGGACATAATATGTGATCTTTAGCTCTTCTGATGGTCTCTGCTTTTTTTCTTTTTTTACATACAAAGATGCTTGTTGTAACTACGTTTGGATTCAACACATTTAATTTAATTAGGCAGTTTGTTTAAAATTATGAAAATACAAATCCCATGGCAAACCACTTTTAGTCACCTTGAAAGCCAATTCTTACACAGACTTTTTTAGGTTAAACGAAAAGGTTCATTTAGTATAATTGTGTTTAAAATGAAGATACCAAAGTACATGAAAAAGTGTAGATGTAACATGATAACTATAATGGATATAAGATTTTTTTTTTAATGATGTATATTATCAGTTTAGTAAACTTGATAAAATGACAACTCCCAACAGGTAAAAATATATAACACTTTAAGGACCTTCCAACGACCGTAACTATAGTACTGATAAGATAACAGCTCAATATGTGTTAACATGTTATCATAGAATAATATTTAAACTATTTAAACGTTATTACTAAAAATATTTACAAGCTTCAGAAAGAAGTAGATTCTTGATAACAATAATGAGGGGCATATAATTAAAATGAAATGATAAAGTAATTTTTTTTCTGTGACACACAGTGTAGTGTAGGCATGAAGTTTTTAACTTTACAGTTATAGAATACAATATTTGGTGATGAAGTATTAAAGTACTGTTTCTAATTCTATTACCTTCTGGAACTCTGAGTAAAGTACCTATTTTTTTAACAACAGGGTTGGCTGAATAGTGAAAAATAAAGCACAGATGCAGGCCAGCAAACAACAGCCACCTGTTGAGTGGAGGTGGAGATGAGTTGAGAAAGCTGTGCAAAATCTTACTACACACAAGTTGTTATACCCAAAAAAAAAAAAAAAAAAAAAAAAAAAGATACTCTACTTAGCCAAGTGGCCATACATATCAAAGAGGGTAGACAAAACTGATTGTTTTAAAAATGCCATGGCAAAGTCAGATATCAGACCTTGTCCTGATAGGCACATATATCATGACCTTGCTGTGAACCGGGAGCCGCAATAGCTCAGTGGTTAGTGAACTGGACTACAAAGGGCAAGAGGTCGAGTTTGATCCTAATCGATGGCTTCCGGGTTCACCCAGCCTTAAATGGGTACCAGATTTTTTCTGGGAAAGTAAAGCGGCACAGGTGTAATACTGACCACATTACCCCAAAAATCATGCGGCAAAGGTCTATAAAAATTATGGTCACTAACACCATATTCTCTACACCGCTTGGCATGACGGGGCACTTTATTTTTTACTTGCTGTGAACCATGCCACAGAATAGTGAACAATAAATGTCCCTCACAGAGTGCACGAAAAGGAGAAATAAAAAGAAAAATAATTGAACTATAAATCCAGAACTCCTTCCCAGGGTAGTACTCTGGGAAGGAGAGGAATGCCGCCTCGCATCATGAGTTTCAATACTTGAAGTGACACTATCCAGAAGTCTCTGAACACTTCTGGATTGGCGGCTGAGCACATATGGGTGAAAACTCACGTGTTAAGATGCTGATTCAAGTCTCGTAGTTTATCTTTACCTTTATCTCCTTCCCAAGTGAACACAGAAAAATAAAGAGTTTATCTCCTTCCCAAGTGAACACAGAAAAATAAACAGTTTATCTCCTTCCCAAATGAACACAGAAAAATAAAGTTTATCTCCTTTCCAAATGAACACAGAAAAATAAACAGTTTATCTCCTTCCCAAATGAACACAGAAAAATAAACAGTTTATCTCCTTTCCAAATGAACACAGAAAAATAAACAGTTTATCTCCTTCCCAAATGAACACAGAAAAATAAACAGTTTATCTCCTTTCCAAATGAACACAGAAAAATAAACAGTTTACCTTTACCTCCTTCCCAAGTGAGCACAGAAAAATAAATATTCTGAGTCTTTGTGAGGGCAACATCAAAACCAGTGTCAATGATAGTAAGTCAACAAATGACTTACCTCTGTCACCTTCTTCCTGCACCAATCAAGCTGCTCGTAGGGCGTGCAGGAATTATACTTTTCACTGACGTCAACACAGCAGGCAAAGCCATTGTCTTGAAGAAACTTGCACAAAGACAATACTTGCTTGGCATGTGCGTCACTGTCATAACTGTACGTCACAAACACTTTCACATTTCGAAATGCTGTGGATTCAAGTATGAATATGTACTAGAACAAATGAAATTAAAAACATGATCTTTACAGCATTTATCTCATTTCTAGAGCTGCTGGAGGGCCGGGGAATAGCAGCTGTATGCTCAGTACAGTTACCATATAAGTACTGGTTAAGGTTTTCAAATTAACATTAATGAAATACAGAAACATTAGTGTCTAGTGAATATAACATAACAAATGTATAAATTAATAAGATCGTGGGTTAACAAATATAGAAATCAGTTAAAACTAACATCACCAAAATGTCAGAGTTTTTTTGACTGAAACATTCTGGAACACATTCAAGTAAACTTTTAAGACTTCAACGGTCTTGAGGTACATTTTTTTATAAGTAACAGAAAACTAGGATTGCCGGAAACGATACCAAGCAACTACTGTATCTACAATTAGCAATTGGTATTGGCACAAAATTTGTATTAATGGTCAGTCATGGTGTGCAGAAAGTGCTGCATTTTTAAGGATGAACAAGGCTTTGGGATTAATCCAGCCTCTAAAAATGGCTACTAGAGATTTTCCTGTGTCATGGGATCAACATTCCTGTTGAAGAATTTTAAAAATAATACCACCCAACTCCATTCCCCTTCACCAATTCTGGATAAATAGACAAAATCCTTTTGATTTCAAATTGCCTGTTTCATCAGCTTCACATTATCAAGGAAAATAATCATGCCATTGATTTTGTTTGGAAGATGAAAGGAGTTGAGTCAACAACCACAAGGGACATCACCACATTTCACTAAGTTATAGTAAATGCAATTTTCATTTTATTATATAGCATATATTTATCGCCTTTGTATTTATGGTTTTCACATTTTAATTAAATATTTATGGCATTTAATTGTACTTTGTCCTACTTTAAGTTATGGGTATTTGCTGTTTAAGTTGATCAAAAAGAGTATTGTTTAGAGTCTGGGAATGGATTAATTCACTTTCCTTTATTTCAAATGGGGAAAGCTAATTTAAACTTCAAACAACTCGAATATGAATAGCTTCATCAAACAAATTAATTTGAAAGTACAAGGCACTGCTGCAGTAAAGACCCTTTTGTTTGGTAAGACTGCTTTCTAAGGAGAGACAACACTGACTACAAACAACTGCTGCTTTTGCTGGAAGCTAAGGAATGTCAATAGTTAAAAAAAGGAGCCCAGAGCAAAAACATGCTGAAGATGGATCTACTAGACTTCAAAGTGTATAGCACAGTGCAGCACAATGAAAATGATGAATGAAAAGGACAAAAATGGAAACAAAATGGCATAATCACATCATACAACACTCTCAACATTGACATGCGTTCCAAATTTTTTTACCCTAATTACGATACCGACATAAAAATTGCATTGAAAAAAAATGTGCTAAAAATTTGACAGTTTGCTGTGGTCAAACATTTCCCCCCTCCATGTTCCTTCATAATTACTACTTTCGGTGACCGCTCAGTGATGCATTTGTTTTATTTGGTGTTGGATTTTTTTTTATTGCGTGAGGGGCGATTTCATATAATGGCAAAAATTTTCAAGAAATTGGTTGTTTTTTTTCTTTAAAAATGTTATTGTTTATGATGATTTAAAAGTACATATTTATTGTTTGCTTGTATTTATGTAACATGGTTTTATTTTGGTCCACGTATTTATCATCATCATCAAGTACCAACCCTGCTGGCATAAGTGATCATGTCTCGATCACGATAGTTATTTATCATTTCTGTTGTTGACCTTCTGCCAAGCCATTCTCTTAAGCTGTCTGGTATCTTTTCTCTTTGCTTCCCTCTATCTCTTCGTCCCTCAATTTTCCCAGTTGTTACAATATATTCCAGCTGTTTCCTTCTCATTACATGACCAAAAAATGATGACTGTTTCTTCCTAATATTGGAAATAAGCTCTCTTTTCAAGTATTTATAGTCTGTTTAAAATGTAGGTTTGTTATGATCTCATTCTCAAGGAGAACTATATTTGCACTTCTGCATGCATATTTTCTGTCCTCAATGGCTAGAAAAAAAGAACTTGAGACCAACCAAGTAAAGACAAAAATAATGAAAAATCAAACCCCCCCTCTAACTAGGAAACAAATATATACTTGGGAGGAAAAGCAGTGGAAGAAGTAGATCACTTTATATGTCTTGAAAGCTGCATAGATCAAGATGAAGACACAAAGAAATAAATTAGAATCAGGATAGCAAAAGCAGCAATGACTAGATAAAACATGAACATTGAAATTACTAAACACAAAAACAAAGCTCAGGATTTTCGAATCAAATATATTATTCACCATTACACATGCATGCTAGAGCTGAAAAACAACTAAAGAAATAGAAAATAAATTAGATGCATTTAAAAACAAATGCCTCAGGAAAATACTTAGTATACCACAGAATGAATACAAGACTAGTGCAGAAATAAGAGAAATTACAAAGCATCCAAAAATATCTATAATCAAGAGAAGTAGATGGTCATATATTTATTGGCCATATGGTGAGAAAAGACAATAGGAGACTCTCAAACCACAGGTCCTCAAATGGGAACCACAGGGTAAAAGAAAAAAAAACAGGCTGACCTAGATAAACACTAAAAAGAAAACTAAGATGTAAGGCAACAACAACAGGCTTTAGCTCCCTTAATAATAATAAGCAACCCACTAAGAACAAGGACATGTTTGACACTTGATAACAAAGATCATCGGACATTGAGAGTCTAAAATTTCTGCCCTACATGCTATCTTCATCTCGCAAGGACAACAGATAGATACATATTTTAAATAAGAATAAATGCAGAAAGTCACATGATTGGTCTGTTTTCACTTACAAAATACTATACACGGCATTCAAATCCAATTTTTAGAAAAATCCTTACAAATTAAGGGAAACCCAAACAATATGTAAGGTATGTATTAACCCTAGATTACAATAACTACCTGTGAAGCATGTCATTCAATTCTGTAGTACAAATTACTATCACTTAATTGTAACATTAGGAGCAATAAAAATATTATTTTCTTTGAAATTTTGACACGCAAAAAGTATTTCCTGAGTCTGTTTACCAAAGTAGAGAGACAAGGACTCTGATTTCCTATCTCAGGTTGATTTATGACCCGAGACTGACCGCACACACCAGACGTGTTACTTTGTCTATTCATAGGGTCGCCGTAAATCCATCAGTATGTTTGGCTACCTCATAGTTATTCACTGTATTTTCTCGTAAATCCATCAGTATGTTTGACTACCTCATAGAGTTATTCACTGTACTTCTTCATAAATCCATCAGTATGTTTGACTACCTCATAGAGTTATTCGCTGTACTTCTTTATAAATCCATCAGTATGTTTGACTACCTCATAGAGTTATTCGCTGTACTTCTTCATAAATCCATCAGTATGTTTGGCTACCTCATAGAGTTATTCACTGTACTTCCTCATAAATCCATCCGTATGTTTGGCTACCTCATAGAGTTATTCACTGTATTTGCTCATAAATCCATCAGTATGTTTGGCTACCTCATAGAGTTATTCACTGTATTTCCTCATAAATCCATCAGTATGTTTGGCTACCTCATAGAGTTATTCACTGTATTTCCTCATAAATCCATCAGTATGTTCGACTACCTTATAGAGTTATTCACTGTATTTCCTGAGTCTCAAAGGTTAATTGATGTCAGCCAATGACCGAGGTTATTTCCCTCTCTATTGACCTTTCGAGCCGTAACCGGCCCATAGGGCGTAGACCAAGATACACCTTCTCCTATATGAATTTTTGTTCTAGCAGTTTTCTTTTAGAGATATTTTATCAAATCTCGCCATCTGTCTCTGTTCTGTGCAAGCAGTTCTATCTCATTGAGGGAGCCGATTCCTGCTGCTCTTGCCTCTCTCATCAATGTTCTTCTCAGTGTCTCCCTGGGTCTTCCTCTTTTTCTTTTACCTGTTGTTTCCCATATGAGGGCTTGCTTTGCTATTCGATTATTATCTCTTCTCATCACATGTCCAACGTATGACCATCGTCTTTTCTTTATTACTGAACTATTTCTTTACTTTATTATTTCCCTGGTCACATCAAAAACAAAAACAAAATAAATAAAAAAATAAGAAGAAAAAGACCAATATTTTTATATTTGGTGAATTTTTTTTTTCCGCATTACAGGATCATATCTCACAAAATGAAATTAAAAAAAACTCCTACATGAGTAGAAACAAATCCAATACTCAGGAGTCACTGTAAAAAGTAATTAGGAAGGTATATGTATATTTTTAACTACGGTATCATAATCTAGAGTTAATGTGATCAAAAAGTCATTAAAAATTTGTGTAAGTGCTTAAACAGAAATGAAGCCTACTTTATCTGTAAATGCTAATTACCTTTCCTGTATGCAGCTAGTTTTATGTCCCCAGGCATTGATGCTGACTTCTTGGAAATGGTCAGGTTATTCAAGTCTTCTGTAGTTCTTTCCTGTTTAGCCTTTACTCTCATTGGAAATGTTGATGAAGGGTGACGACCGTCCCATGTTGACCCACCAGAGCTAGGAGGAGAGTCAAGGCTTTTCCCATCTATGCCAAACTGAACATTCTCTATCTGCAATTGGAAACACTAGCAGTCACTGTTTACCCAAGACAACATTACTGACTTCTAATAAAAGCTAAGTACACACAAATACCATGCCTAAATATACAGAAAAAACCAAGATAATGTCCTTTGACAAAGAAAAAAGCCATTCAAAAATCAACATCAAGAGTGAAAAACTTGAAATTATAACAAACTATTAATATCTGGGATCTATAGTAACTAACAAAGGAGACTGCCTGAAGGAAATCAAAAGAAGATTACAACAGCAACACAAAAATTAAACACCATGTGGCATAAAACCAGCACAGCAGTAAAATTAAATTTACTGAGCGCATGCATCTTTTCAATAGCAACATATTGTTGTGAAACATGGACAATTTTGCAACCAGCAATAAAGAAAATCAATTCATTTGAAATAAAATGCTACAGAAAAATCCTTAAAATAACTTGGATAATGAAAAAGAGCAATAGAGATCTATTAGAAGAAGGTGGTTTCAAGACATCAAAGAGATCTTGAGCATGACAACAGCAAAGTGTGATCTGGATAGAGAAAGAGATTCTTTCAGTTGGGCTTATAAGTGTAAGATGCTGCAAAAGGATTCGCGCCTTGATGATGATGCACAGATAAGTTCAATCATCATCATCATCGAGTGCCTTCTCCGCAACGAAGGTTGGCTACCATGGATTGTCATTCTACTCTGTTTCTTGTTTTGATGGTGCAGGCTGTCATAGATTGACTTGTCCATCTTTTGATGTTACTCGTCCATGTTAGTCTTGGTCTGCCTCTTTTACCTTGTATTTTCCCCTCCAGGATTACTTTTAGTAGGCTGTTGTGTCTTTTAACATGCCCCAAACGTCGCATTTGTCTTGTTTGAATTGTGTTTAGTAGTTCTCTTTTTATTTTCAGTTGTTTTAAAACTTCATCGTTTGTTATCTTTTGTTTCCATCCAATTCTACCTATTCTTCTATAAATCGACATTTCAAAGGCTTCAATTTTCTGTTCTGTTATCTTGTCTAATGTCCATGTTTCTGCACCATACAGGAATATTGAGAAGATGTAACATTTTGCATTTCTTAGTTACAGCCCTGCTGATATTTGTTTTGTTGTTAGTATATTTTTCATGGCATTAAAATTACTTTTTGCCATACCTATTCTTTTGTTTAAGTAGTTGTAGCTCTGGACTGTCTCCAGATGTGTTCCCTCAACTGTGGTATTTAATTGTAGGTCTCGAGAATTTTCTTTGTTTATGATCATAGTTTTAGTCTTTTTGATATCCATTTCTAGTCCATATTTTTTGCTTGTTATGTTTATCACATTAAGCAATTGTTGTAGATCTTTAGGATTTTCTGCTAGTAGAACAGTATCATCATCATATCTCAGGTTATTGATTATCTTTCCATTAATTTTTAGGCCTGGTATCTCTGAGACGTTTTTAAAGATTTGCTCAGTGTTTGATTGCTCAGATTGAACAAGCTTGGTGATAGGATGCATCCTTGTCTTACTCCTCTTTTTATGTCCATGGGTGTAGAGTTCTCCTTGTTATATCTTATTATTGCTGTTTGCTATAGTTCAATAAGCTGTTAGTTTCTGTAGTTTTCTACTGTATATTCTAGAGTTCATTCTTGCCCATTTATGTCTGACTCCCAATTATTGCAGTGTGAATACTGTTACTAAAGAATGTGGCCAGGATTTAATTTGTGAGGAAGTGTCAAAAATACATTGATTTGGATATACATAACATAAATGTTAATTAAAAAAAACTCTACCCTAGATTTCGATACTTATCTGTGGACTCACATGTTTATGATACTATAATAAAAACTACTACCTCTTAATTGTAACATTAGAAGCTCTAAAAATTGTATTTTATTTGAATTTTGACACACAGCTGGTGTGTTTACACTAGGAGAGACACAGACACTCAGATTTCCTAGCTCAGGAGGTTGATTTATGACCTGAGTTTGACCTCATGGACCGAACGTGCTGCACTGTCTATTGACACAACTGACGTAAGTCCGTCACTATGTTCAGCTACCTCACAGTGTTATTCACTGCGTTCCTTAGTTACTCACAAAGGGTTGTCTGATGTCAGTTGAAGACCTAGGAAATTTACTAAGAAAAAATGACAAATTTGGGTCACATTATACGAGATCGTATTTCACGCAATGAAAAAAAAAATCCATCACTCAAGAGGTCACTGGAAGTAGTAATTGGAACGGTATATGGAAGGGAGGGAATTTTTTATCATAAAAACTGTCAAATTTTGAAGAATTTGTATTTTGATGCGGTAATTTTTAAGACGATATCGTGATCTAGAGTTAAAGAATGTACTATATAACTTAAATCATTTCCCTTGCACAATGGAGCTGCAGAATGATCTATCTATTTGTTCTGTATGTGACATATACTATTTTAGAGTACATGTCAGAACTAAACAATAACTATTTCTAGGGTATTTTAGCTTCTAAATATCTTCACTGACATTGTCTAGTTGTTGCATCATCAATTATAATATCATTGTAGCCTCTGTCAGTCATAGTTGACTATGGATTTTTATAGCACCCCTAAAGAGTTAGGGTCAAAACAAAGAAATGCATAAAAATATGAAGCTGCAGTAAAGCTGATAAGGAGATATGAACAAATTATTGAAGCTGCAGTAAAGCTGATAAGGAGAAATGAACAAATTATATAGAAAAAAAAATAGAAAAAACGGTATGGTTAAAGCTTTACGTAATGAACGGACGAGACAAATTAGAACAACGTTTCGGCTCTATAGGCCTTCAGTAGGAACAAACATACAACACACAAGTATGTATTTAAAATAAAAAAATAATGGTCTCGAACTAGAATGAGAAATAAAAAGTATAAGAATAAAATGTCTACCCTGTACACTGCCCTAAGACCAGAAGAAAAATGAACATTAGTGAGCACGGGGTACATGTACGAGCACCAAAGTGAAAAGGTGCGCACACAGCATGCATAATCAGAAGTTATGAAGACCCACACATACAGGTCCATGTGCATACACAGAGCGCAAAGAATAGACCAGAAGAATACAGGGTACCCAAGAGGAGAAAAGATTGAAATGTTGCAGAGTGGGGTAAGAGATGTAGGGGACAGCTGAAATATTGCAGAGTGATCTAGTAGAAGAGATGCTATGCTATTCACATCTCAATGCTATTCACATCCAAGAGGCTGAAGTCATACCTGTAGACCCCCCAAATGTTTGTTTCTTCTCATATTTAATGCTTGTTGTAGAACCCTGTTTACCAGATGAAATATCCAAAGCATTTAATTTGTTGTCTCTGAATGTAGCTCTGAAATGGTGTTACTCCAAATCTTTTCTCCTAATTTTGTCCAATTCATTCATTGAGTGCTGTCTCCACATCAAAGTTTGGCTACCATAGACAGCATTCAGTTCTGTCTCTTGCTTTGATGGTGCATATTGTCATAGGCTGACTTGCCCATCTTTTGATGTTACTCATCCATGTCAGTCTTGCTCTGTCTCTGCCTATTTTACCTTGTATTTCCCCTAGTATGATTAATTTAGTAGGCTGCTGTGCTTTTTAACAATCCCCAAAAATCTCATTTGTCTTGTTTGAATTGAGTTTGGTAGTTCTCTTTTAATTTTTAGTTGTTTTTAAGACTTCGTTTGTTTTCTTTCCTTTCCATCCAATTCTTTCTTTTCTTCTATAAATCCACATTTCAAAGGCTTAAATTTTCATTAACTTGTCTAATTTCCATGTTTCTGCACCATAGAGGAATGTTGAGAAGATATAACATTTTGTTATTCTTAGTTTAGTAAATAAGTAAAAAAAGTAAAGAGTAAAGTCAAAGGCAAGTGGCGTATAGGGAATATAGTGTTAGTGACCATAAATTTTACAGACCTTCGGCACATGAATTTTGGGGTAATGTGGTCGGTATTACACCTGTGCCGCTTTACTTTCCCAGAAAAAAATCTGGTACCCATTTAAGGCTGGGTGAACCCGGAAGCTGTCGGTTGGGATCAAACCCTACCTCTTGTCCACTGTAGTCCAGTTCACTAACCACTGAGCTATCGCGGCTCCCCTTCTTAGTTTAGCCTTGGTGTTATTTGTTTTGATGTCAGTATATTTTTCATGGCATTAAAATTACTTTTTGTCATTCCTTTTCTTTTGTTTATTTCAATTTTATGTTTTCCATCACTGGTTATAGTAAGTCCAAGGTAGTTGTAGTTCTGAACTATCCCCATGCCTATTCCTTCAACTTTGATCTCCACTTGTAGGTTTTGATGTAGCCGCAAAAAAGCGGAAATCACGGGAAATAATGGAGATATAATAATACGAGGTCCACGAGGAAATTGTGAAGGTCATCCTCGGAGGATGCATGAGTTGGGAGATGCGAAACTAGACGGGTAGATTAATTGATTGGTTGGAAATTAGAGGAAGTGATTTTTCATTGGAGGAGAAGATCCACATTTAAAAGACAAGATACAATGAATCAAGAGCTTTCGAGAGGACACACATCTAGGTATGGTGAGCGTGGGTAGAGCTTAGACTCGGAAGTTTAAGATTTAACAAGTTTCAATTAGGCGAAGTCGTTGAGACAGTAGAAGTGATCGACGATAAATTAGACACAGTGAGCTGTTCAATGGGGAACAGTTCACACTAGAGTAGATAGTCACGTGTTTAAAACCTAGAGCCCAGCGGCGAGTAATATTGCTGCTGGGCAATGTGCGTGTGTGTGGCCATAAGTCCAGTCAGTGTGGTCAGTCTAATTTGTAAAATGTTGAAGTTCGGGGCCCAGGAATATGGGCTATAATAAAGCCAGCTTATATCACAAGTGAAGTCTTGTTGTGTGTTCCACAGTTTCAGATCATGCCTAGCATAACCAAACATCGGGGAGAAAATTAAATAGTCTTTCATTGTCGCAGCACAACAGAGAATAATCAACAAGAGTACTAAGATCATCGGGACATGGTAATCCGTGTCAGCCCCAAGTTAAAAAGTTCATTCATTCATGACTGGTCAGCCGGAAGCTGCAAGAAATCAAGGTCCGCCAGGTACAAGTTGATGACTGAGCACAGGAGTGATCAGCTAGTCGAGGTTGCCCAGGTTCAACGCCACCCCTGAGAGCGTGATAATACAGGGGAGGTTGATGGTGCGAGGGCCGACTGGCCGAGGCGAGATTGAAAATACTACCAGCTGAGTGAGGTGCAGTAAAGATTGCCTGTCACATTTTATAGCTTTCTACATCAAGATAGCTGACAATTGATAGTTACATAGAAACATCAAACAGTTACATCATAGAGACTTAAAAGCTTCCTTCTGTTACATTGAGTATTATCTTTCTTTATGATTTTTCCTTTCTCATTTTGTTTTTTATTATCACATGAACAAAAGATTTCTTTGAAAACATTCAGTTTCAACAGTTACATCCTTCTTTTTTTTTCCTTTGCTGTTAATGTTTGACATTAGCAGCACTACTAGACAGAAATACAAAGTTATAATTACTTTTTTGAGGGCATAGGTAAAACATTAGGGCTGTCTTTAACTCAAATCTGACTGCTTGCACTAGGATCAGTGAACCAGAACTATCCAAATCTCATTCTATCACTTTGTGATGCCCCTAGAAAAACTAGTCTAGTCTGGCCAAGTGAGTAGGGATCGAGAGGGAGGTTAAACCAGTACTCAAAATGTCAAGCTGAAGTAAGATGTGTAGGGGCCAAAAATCACAAATAACACAGTTTCACAGCAAATCACAACACATCCATGCAAGCCCAATGTCTTTTTAATAATGAGCAACAAAGAAGTCTATATTCCTTTAGCCATTGAATGAAAGTTGAAAGAAGGGAATATTACTCTTTTTGTATCAATCGCCAGTCATTTAGTAAGAAAACTTCAGCTTCCCACAGTTCTTTTCTATCAATAGCCTATTCAGGAACCAGTTTCATTGCGGCCAAGAATTCCCCATATCCGCTCCACCACTTTTCACAGCATTTTCCAAAAAGAATCAGTAAATTCAAGGCTGATCCATGCACGTCCTACTAGGCTGCACAGGCGACAATTCAATACCTCCTTAGTCACCTCTTACGACATGCATGACAGGTTAACAGTGACTCTATTCTTTTCTCCTCTCACAGTGGAGGACTCGATAACCACATGGGTCAGTTCTTTACTGTATATGTGGATAGAATAATATAAGTCCCAACTGTCTGGTCTTAAAACATTAATGTTTCATTAACATAGTGGATAATTTCTTTACCTTGATATCTTTTGGCTGATAATGTCTGTCCCTGTAATCTGTATAGTTAACATCTCTTGGGTAAGCAAATATGGCGTTCTGGTTGCCTCTAGGCTTTTCCACACCACTGGTATCATGGCCTGGGACTCCATGAAAAGCTGCACCCTGCTGACTTACTACAACTCCCCTACTACCATCATTTCTGAACCTCTTGTCGGTACCAGAATCAGGAACACCATTGCAGTCATCAGAATATTGTCTGGTCATCTTTTGTCGATTGTTAAAACCCTCGGTCATGCTGTCAGCTGAGAAAGATAGACAGACACTGCAAGAATTATAAAGGTTAAGGTATTTATATAAAATATAATGTTGTATTGTGAAAATGTCAATAGACTCAAAGTACTAAGCTAGTCTTTACTGAGAACAAAGGGAATTAAGTCAAGGGGAATAATAGAAGAAAAAGGTATGTGTTAGCACTCGGAAAAAATGACAAATAAACAGCAACAGAAAAAAACAAAAAACAATATATGGTCCAAAGCAGGATCGAACTCGCACTCCATGGCACGGCGCCTTGCCACGAGAAGCCGAACGCTTTAGACACTCAGCTAATTAAAAAATTAGCTATTGTGAGCAGTGTCTTACACGAAGGCATTCACATGACTCTTAGAGATGTGTAATGACTCGTGTAAGACACTGCTCACAATAACTAATTTTTTAATTAGCTGAGTGGCTGTGTACCAAGTGTTTGGCTTCTCGTAGCAAGGCGCAGTGCCATGGAGTGCGGGTTCAATCCTGCTTCTGACCATATATTGTTCTTTGTTTTTTTCTGTTGTTTATTTGTCATTTTTTCCGAGTGCTAACACATACCTTTTCCTTCTATTATTCCCTATTATTGCCACGGAAGTTTCCCTATTTAATAATATTTATTTATTATTATTTGTCTCCCGAACTAAGTCAAGCAACAAATTTCAAACATTTATAAAGTATGTATTACTCAGTGGAAAAAAACCATTGGTAATGACAGATAAAAGATGCTGCAGAACAAACCATGTGATGAGATAGTTGGCTTCAAAATTGTAGAATAAATGTGTAACATTGAGGACGAGAGCACTATATAACATGCTATTCCTCAACATTCTGAATCTACTTCTCTTCAACTTTCACCCATTAAGTAGGGATGAATGCCTTGTGTCACTAGTTTACGGCAAGCCACAATATTTGTGCCTCTCGGTTCGACACATCCATCTTCATCATGGGCAATTTTGCTTGGACAGCGGCAACTTTTTGACTTTTAGCTGCCAAGGGTTCTTTAACATGCACAAGTACACATGGGATTTCCTATTTATCACCGTTATCTGAGAGAACAATACATCAGATTTCACTACTCAGACACCAGGTGACATGAGAGTAGAGGCATGGAAGGTATCACAGATTCAATGTGAAAAATTTCAACTGGTGGATTTTAACTCAGGATCTTTCTGTCTAAAGGCAAACATTTTACCTCTAGACCACCAAAGTCCTTCCATTCTCCTACTAATGTCAAACTTGAGCATGGCAGTAAAAAAAATATATATATATATATATAAATAATATTATTACAATTGAAAAAAATATGCTTGAAAAGAAAACAAAATACAAGTAGAGACAAGAACTGAAATTACAATATGAGGAAAAGAGTTTGGGTTATACAAGTGCAGGATTACATTACAAAACAACAAATCAAATGGTCAGAACAAGTCAGAACATGAATAAAAATACACATAAAAATACATATAATGATACAAGACTGTGATAAAGCTGTTGTAATATAAAGAAAATAATTACAAATAAATTGTATGGCACAGCTTTAAGAATAGATAGTGTTTTATCCAACTGACAATTATTATAACTTATACAATCAAGATATTGACTAGTTTCCATTTAAACTGTTTTGAAAAGAAATGCTTGTCTATTATAGCAGTAGAATTGCTATGTGAGTTAATAATGTCTACCTATTACGGGGGCTACTGCTATGTGAGTTAGTGGTGTCTACCTATTACAGGGGCTACTTCTATGAGAATTAGTGATGTCTACCTATTGCGGGGGCTACTTCTATGAGAGTTCATGATGTCTGCCTATTACGGGAGCTACTGATATGAGAGTTCATGATGTCTGCCTATTATGGAAGCAGAACTGTTATGAGAGTTAGTGATGTCTGCCTATTATGGAAGCAGAACTGTTATGAGAGTTAGTGATGTCTGCCTATTACGGAAGCAGAACTGTTATGAGAGTTAGTGATATCTGCCTATTACGGAAGCAGAACTGCTATGAGAGTTAGTGATGTCTGCCTATTACGGAAGCAGAACTGCTATGAGAGTTAGTGATGTCTGCCTATTACAGAAGCAGAACTGCTATGAGAGTTAGTGATATCTGCCTATTACAGAAGCAGAACTGCTATAAGAGTTAGTGATGTCTGCCTATTACAGAAGCAGAACTGCTATAAGAGTTAGTGATGTCTGCCTATTACGGAAGCAGAACTGCTATAAGAGTTAGTGATGTCTGCCTATTACGGAAGCAGAACTGCTATAAGAGTTAGTGATATCTGCCTATTACGGAAGCAGAACTGCTATAAGAGTTAGTGATGTCTGCCTATTATGGAAACAGAACTGCTATAAGAGTTAGTGATGTCTGCCTATTACGGAAGCAGAACTGCTATAAGAGTTAGTGATGTCTGCCTATTATGGAAGCAGAACTGCTATAAGAGTTAGTGATGTCTGCCTATTACGGAAGCAGAACTGCTATAAGAGTTAGTGATGTCTGCCTATTATGGAACAGAACTGCTATGAGAGTTAGTGATGTCTGCCTATTACGGAAACAGAACTGCTATAAGAGTTAGTGATGTCAGCCTATTACAGGAGAAGAACTGATATAAGAGTTAGTGATGTCTGCCTATTACGGAAGCAGAACTGCTATAAGAGTTAGTGATGTCTGCCTATTATGGAAGCAGAACTGCTATAAGAGTTAGTGATGTCTGCCTATTACGGAAGCAGAACTGCTATAAGAGTTAGTGATGTCTGCCTATTATGGAACAGAACTGCTATGAGAGTTAGTGATGTCTGCCTATTACGGAAACAGAACTGCTATAAGAGTTAGTGATGTCTGCCTATTACGGAAGCAGAACTGCTATAAGAGTTAGTGATATCTGCCTATTATGGAAGCAGAACTGCTATAAGAGTTAGTGATGTCTGCCTATTATGGAAACAGAACTGCTATAAGAGTTAGTGATGTCTGCCTATTACGGAAGCAGAACTGCTATAAGAGTTAGTGATGTCTGCCTATTATGGAAACAGAACTGCTATGAGAGTTAGTGATGTCTGCCTATTACGGAAACAGAACTGCTATAAGAGTTAGTGATGTCTGCCTATTACGGAAGCAGAACTGCTATAAGAGTTAGTGATATCTGCCTATTACGGAAGCAGAACTGCTATAAGAGTTAGTGATGTCTGCCTATTACAGAAGCAGAACTGCTATGAGAGTTAGTGATGTCTGCCTATTACGGAAGCAGAACTGCTATAAGAGTTAGTGATGTCTGCCTATTACAGAAGCAGAACTGCTATGAGAGTTAGTGATGTCTGCCTATTACGGAAGCAGAACTGCTATAAGAGTTAGTGATATCTGCCTATTACGGAAGCAGAACTGCTATAAGAGTTAGTGATGTCAGCCTATTACAGGAGAAGAACTGATATAAGAGTTAGTGATGTCAGCCTATTACAGGAGAAGAACTGCTATAAGAGTTAGTGATGTCTGCCTATTACAGGAGAAGAACTGCTAAGAGAGAGATGCTTGCCTGCCAATCAAAGCACATACCTTGTCTTTTCTGCATTGCTTCAGGCACTCCTGCATACATATCACTGAGCACCCCACTACTGCCATTATTTTGTTGCACCAATGGAAACCTTTGGAACTTCAGGCCTTGGGCTTCAGACTCCACCATCACATGATCTGATTTTTCCAGGAAGAACACATTTAACACACACAAAGTGAAATAGAAAGGAAACATTAAGAATAATTCAAAGAAGCTATTAGCTTTCATTTGTTTAACAAGCAGAAACACTAACTTCCCATTCTGTAAAAATGAGAAAATCAAAATATACTTGATCTGTGAGGATTTTTTTTTTCTTCGGTCTGACAAGACTCCAAGTTTTCACCCAGTCTCTAAAGATTGGTATCAGAGATTTTTCTGGGAAGTAAAGGCACCCTGTCTTTAAACCAAATATATCACCCAAAAATGTGCCATGGTTTTGAAATAATATGATCACCAGCACCATATCCCACATATGCATGCATAAGAAGGTGTTACTTTTAATTTTATATGAAGATCTGGCACACTTACATTTCTACTATTGTTGTCAATAGCTATATCATGAGAATGTAAACTGGCGGCATTTCTTGGACAGTTAAGGTCACTAAAATGTTTTTTGGATCGTGTTCCAGAAAACAAACTACAAAAAAAAAATATCCATTACAAGTTACATGGGGGGAGGGAGGAGAGAAGAGAAACAGAAGTTTTTCCTATGTTGCCATATGATGCAGCTCTTAAGGTAAGGTTAAGGTAAGGAACAAGCAGATCAGATTTGTTAACTTCCATTACAAACTGAAAGTTTAGTTTGATGATGCTGATAAACAAAAAAAAAAAGAGAGATCAGTAAAAAAAAGTAAAGTACCCCCGTCACGCCAAGTGGCGTATAAGGAAATATGGTGTTAGTGACCCTATATTTTACAGACCTTCAGCACATGATTTTTGGGGTAATGTGGTCGGTATTACGCCCGTGCTGCTTTACTTTCCCAGAAAAAAAATCCTGTACCCATTTAAGACTGGGTGAACCCGGAAGCCGTTGGTTGAGATCAAACCCTACCCCTTGTCCTTTGTAGTCCAGTTCACTAACCACTGAGCTATCGCGGCTCCCAAAGAGAGACCAGCCTAGAGAAATACGAAGAATAACACTGAGGTGAGAAGCAACAACTTCAAGCATCAGCTCCCCTGCCTAGGTTGAGAGACTCAACCTGAACATGGACAAGTGGTGAGACACAAAGTGGGTCCTACGTAAAGTCTGATGCTTAAAAGCAAAAACCACCGGACATGTGAATTTCTGTCCTAGACTCAAAAGAACAATTGATATATAGTCAGATCTTGTCTGTAGTTGCGTTGAAACAACAACTTGTTTCAATTTGAGTTCTTCCACTTTAATCTATCTTTGGCAAGCTTTACTCATTTATGTATGTTCATGTTGAGTTTCTCCACTTCATGATTACAGATGTCTTTGTTATGAAAGTGCTGAAGGAGGAGGCAATCTGCCGAAAGGCACACCACGGCAATCAGGATATCATGCACTCACACCAAGGCGAACAAAAGATAGATCTTTTGTGGTGTTTATAGTACAGGACTCTATTGAACAAAATGTGAATGAACAAACATAACAAATAAATTGTCAACTTTTTATATAAATACAAAAATATATATTTAAATCATCTTAAACAAGACAAAAGAAATTAAAATGTTTAATAAAAGGTCTGCTCCAGAAACTAAATGCTCATACGATACAAAATGAAAACCAAATAGTAACAAAATAATTTATAAAAGAAACATGAGAAGGACTGACAAGAGGATTCTGTTGAAAGTTCTAAGAAAGAGGAGTTCCAAGAAAAAAATGCTTCTTTACATACCACTATCATTATACTTGTAGTCTGGAGGGCTTTGGTAGCCAGCGTGTCCAGGAGATTGACTTTGATGATTGAGGATGTGTTTCACTGGCATGTTAATCCTGCAAGTGGGGTTGTTCCCATGGTAACCATAACCAGAAGGAACAGGCCGGTGAATTATGTCATGACAACTGAGCTGCTCTTTTGATGATGTGTGGCAAGGGGAGGTCATGCCTGGTAGGCTGAGAATAATACAAGTTATCCTTTAAAAGATATTGAAAATTAAACACTGCACAATTCACTTGTGTGATAGTTAATTGTGTGCCATACCAGGACTCACCCAATGACTACTACCTTCAGTACCTGCCCTTAAAAGAACATTAAATGAGCTACATGAAGCTTGTTTACATAAAATTACGTTTCCACCTTTCTGCCCAGGTCATCCAACTTCAAGAATGGCCTTTTTGGGTAAAGGGTTGCCTTTCCTCATCAATCCCTACTCACTTGGCCAGACAGATTAGTCTGTTTTTACTTTTATTGATTTGTTTGTTTCCATACACCAGCTTTGTATCTCTAGTGAAGTCGCAAGGAACTGAATTTTGCACGAATATCACTTTTTCACACTGGGAGTGTGTTCATCATCATCATCAAGCACCAGGCCTGCTGGCGTAGGTGATCATGTCTCTCCACAACTTTCGATTTTGACAATTATTTATCTTAAACGTTGATGACCTTCTGCCAAGCCATTCTCTTAAGCTGTCTGGTATCTTTTCTCTTTGCTTCCCTCTATCTCTTCGTCTCTCAATTTTCCCAGTTGTTACAATATATTCCAGCTGTTCTCTTCTCATTACACGGCCAAAAGATGATGATTGTTTCTTCCTAATATTGAAAATTAGCTCTCTTTTTGCTTTGGCCTCTTTCAGAATGTTTTCATTACTCTTCTTAGCTGTCCATGATATTCTCAACATTCTTCTGTAAAACCATATTTCTACAGTCTCCAGTGACTTCCTTGTCTGTTGTCCTATTGTCCATGATTTACATCCATATGTTAAGACTGGCTCTACATAACATTTAAGAACAAACAGATATTCTCCAACTTTGGAGATATTATCCTTTTTTATTGTTGAGAGTTTTGATGTTTGTGGGTAGATTTCGTAGATTTTTCCTATCAATTCTGCCTGGGCAGTGGCCATTTTTGGCCTAAATTATCTGATTTTCAACTGTCAAAGATTCTTCAACTTTTAACATGCACACAGGATCTCCTATTTTTTACATTATATGTGAGGGACAGATGTCAAATTTTACTACCCAGAGGCAGTGCCATGAGGAAGCCACAGATTCAAAGTGACAAATTTCTACAGCCAGTGATAGAATTCAAATCTTTATGTCCAGAGGTTGATATCTTACTTCTAATTCAATTGTGTGTGTGTGTGTGTGTGTGTGTTGTCACACATTTAAGGCACTCTTGAAGTTCATAATTTGTGTGTGTTGTCACACATTTAAGGCACTCTCAAAGGCCATAATTTATGTGTGGTGTCACACATTTAAGACACTCTCAAAGGCCATAATTTATGTGTGATGTCACACATTTAAGGCACTCTCGAAGGCCATAATTTATGTGTGGTGTCACACATTTAAGACACTCTCGAAGGTCATAATTTGTGTGGTGTCACACATTTAAGACACTCTCAAAGGCCATAATTTATGTGTGGTGTCACACATTTAAGGCACTCTCGAAGGTCGTACTTTATATGAGGTGTCTCAAATTTAAGGCACTCATAAAAATATCAAAGTAAGAATGCTGGGGAATCTTTAAATCATCTTTATCCTTTACTGTCTCCACATCTCTAGGTTTATAAATAAAATATTACTTTAAGATTAGAACAAACAGTTATGCTCTGCTAACTACACCATCCCGATGATTTTAAAACAAACAGAAAGACTAAAACAGACAAATATTAAACAAACAGAAAGTTAAAGCTGACAGAAATATTAAAACAAACAGAAAGATTAAAACAAAGAGAAAGATTAAAATAAAATAAAAAACCTCACCAAGTTTTAGACGTAGTATCTGGATGACCCAGATTCTGGCAAGGGTGTGATGATAAAGAGTGGCTGTGATAAGAAGGGTGACCAATATGATGACTATGTCCTGGACACATACAATTGGCAAAACCATGACCACAGGACAGATAAGTGTGACTCCCACAGGCTGATGTAGAATGGGGTGAGTATGTACAAGAACATGGTGGATTAGACCACTGATAGTGTCTGCCAGACATGAGCACATCTGATGTCTCTGTTGAATGAATCATCTGGGACTCTCTGGCTCGAACGTAGATTTGTTTGATTTCTACAATACAAACACATTACACATTTTTTCTGTAACTCAATACGTAATCACATTCTACAAAGTTGTAACAAATTGAAATATGCAAACAGATATATAAAATGTTTTTAATGTTAAATATATATATATATATATATATATATATATATATATAATTATATCTACAACAGCGGATATATACGAGAAGACATGCTCAAATCAATATTCATAGCCCTACCAAAGAAATCGGGTGCGATTGAATGCGATGATCATGGCACAATAAGTCTTATGAGTCATATGACTAAGATATTACTAAGAATAATCATGCGAAGAGTGCGAAACAAAATCAGTCCAGAAATTAGCGATGAAAAGTGTGGTTTTGTTAGAGATAAAGGAACAAGCAATGCCATTTATATCATAAGATCTTTAGTAGAAAGAGCCATAGAGGTGAAAACAAATCTATACCTATGTTTCATAGATTACACCAAGGCATTTGACAAAGTAAAGCACCAAGAAATAACCAAAATTTTAGAAGGCAATAACGTAGACGGCAAAGATCTAAGAATAATAAAGAACACATACTGGCAACAAACAGCGGCCATAAGAACTGGAAACCAATTAGGAATGTTTCAACAAATAAAACAGGGTGTTAGACAAGGTTGTGTGCTGTCACCAGATTTGTTTAATATTTATAGTGAGATTATTTTAAGATCCATAAGGGACATGCCTGGAATAACAATTGGAGGTCATAATATATATAATCTAAGGTATGCTGATGATACAGCCTTAATCGCTAAGAGTGAAAATGAGTTACAAGAAATGTTGGACATTATAGTGAAAGAAATCAAAAATAAAGGACTCAGCCTTAATAGCAAAAAGACAGAAGTAATGGTAACAACAAAGAAAAAGACATCATCTCAGTGCAAAATAAAAGACAAGTGGAACAATATTAAAACAGGTAAATGAATTTAAATATTTGGGAACTTTGTTAACTTCAGACGGAAGATGTACAAAAGAGGTGAGATGCAGAATGGCTCAGGCAAAAGCAGCTTTCCAAAAAATGAGGAAGATACTATGCAATCCATTTTTGACAATATAGAAACAAGAAAGATTTCTTAAATGTTATGTAGAGCCAGTCTTAACATATGGATGCGAATCATGGACAATAGGACAACAGACAAGAAAATCACTGGAGTCTGTAGAATTGTGGTTTTACAGAAGAATGTTGAGAGTACCATGGACAGCTAAGAAGAGTAAAGAAGATGTTCTGAGAGAGGTCAAAGCAAAAGGAGAGCTAATTTCCAATATTAGGAAGAAATAATCATCATTTTTTGGCCATGTAATGAAATATATTGTAACAACTGGGATAAATGAGGGACGAAGAGATAAAGGGAAGCAAAGAGAAAAAATAACAGACAGCTTAAGAGAATGGCTTGGCAGAAGGTCAACAACAGAAATGATAAACAGCTGCCGAGATCGAAAGTTGTGGAGAGACATGATCACTTACGCCAGTAGGCCCGGTACTAGATGATGATGATGATATTTACAGTTAAGTGGACATGTCTATCAAGAAACAAACCCACAGTTTTTGGATCAAAAAGCCATTATGATACTCCAGTCATCATCCTCATCATGTGACATACAGGTTGGCATAGGCGATCATGTCCGTCTACAATTTTCTATCTACAGTGCTTTTTATCAATTCTGTTGTTGACTGTTTTCGATGCCATGACACTAAGCTATCTAGTATCTTCTTTATTTGCTGTGTGTGATATCTCTTTCCCTGTATTTTGCTAGTTGTAATAAACTCCAACATTCTTCTTCTCATGATGTGCCCGAAAAATGATGATTGTCTCTTTCTGATGTTTTTTAGGAGCTCCCTTTTCATGTTGGCCTCTTTGAGAATGTACTCTGTCTTTTTAAATGTCCTGGGAACTTCCCCAACATTCTTCTGAAAAATCTAATCTATGTGAATCTAATCGTCATTTCATTTGTTTGTCTACTGTCCATGATTCACTTCCATGGGTCAGAATTAGCTCAATATAGCACCAATTAACTCCCTTTCTCACTGCTATTGAAATGGACTTGTATAAGATATTTTTAATTTTCAGAAATGTTATTGTAGCCTGTGCTATTTTGATTTTGATTTCTGTAGTGCATCTTCATTCTAATGTTATTGTGCCCAAGCTTAGACCTTTCTTGTTGCTTTCTTTTGATACTCCACTGCTCTGCAAAACTATAATGGCAATAATTTAACCATCATTACTGCTTTTATTCAATTTCTGAGGTGTGGCAGGAGTTTTCTATAGACCTGGAGAGCAATTTAGAAGTTGTGTTTATGTCTCAGAAATAATTAATGAAATACAAGTCAAATTATCCACAATTTAGAGGAAGCAAAGCATCTAACAGCAAAGATGGAAGTTGTCAGCAACTTATAGCTGATGGCTTGCACTATAATCTGCGAACCAGAACCATCCAGACCCTATTGCACCTCTTCACGGTGAATATAGAAAGAGACTAACCAATCTAGTCTGGTCAAGTGAGTAGGGATCAAAGAGGGAAGGCAGGCTCATACTCAAAAATGACATGCTCAAGGTGGATGTGTTGGGCCAAAAGGTGTTTATAAACACACCTCTACGTCGATTTAAATTAACATCTTTTTAACCCTAGATTACGATATAGCAGTAAAAATTACCGTATCAAAATTACAAATTTGACATTTTGCCATGGTCAACCTCCCACACCTCATCCTAATTACAACTTCCAATGACCCCTGAGTGTTGGAGTGATTGATCTAGGATTTTTTTCCTCATATCGTGATCACGTATAATGCAAAACAATAAAACACCATTTTAATTTTTAAGAAATTGGCCCTTTTTTCTGTTTTTTTTTTAAAAGCTGTGGCCAGGGAAAGTACCTTGGTCATCGCTGACAACAAAACAAGCCTTTTGAACTTGAGAAACACAGCGAATAATGCTATGATATAGCTGAACATACAGACAGACCTACGGTGACTTTCAAACTCAGGTCATAAATCAACCAGATCCAGGAAATCTGAGTCCCTGTGTCTCATGTAAATGTGTCAAAAGTTCAGAAAAATTACTATTTTTAGAGCACTTAATGTTACATTTCAGTGGTAGTAATTTTTAATACAATATTGTTAGTCACATGACAATCACAGATAAATATTGTAATTAAGGGTTAAGGGTGGATGATGAAAAGAACTTTCCATTCCATTAGTGGTCATTAGGTGAACAACAGAAAGAAATATCACAACTTTATACATCATCAAAAGCTATAGGGAACAGATACAAAGTAAAGTATCAAAATTATAAAAAATACAGTAAATTCTGTTTTCAATTATAACTACTTTCATATACATATATATAAAATGGTGATCGACTACAGATGATGACATAATGCAGCAAAGAAGATTAGACAATTAGCTCCAATATTACAGAACAAAAACGTAACTGATACAAAGAAATAAGTATTATATAACACAGTTCCACAACATTCTGCTACCAATGTCAAACAAAACCTGGAACTTTTGGATTTCACAAGAAGAGACACAATGAAAAATAATGACAGAGAGAGTGAAAGAACTAGATGAAGAGTGATAAAGGAAAAGAGAGGCTGATAGGATGAAAGAGAGGAAGATGATTTTATTTCCACAGCGTAGCACGAAAATCTATTAATTTAAGTCCTCACTTTCAGCTTTTTAAAAAAAAAAAATGTTTGTTTTACATGCACAATTTCCCACAATGGAAGAAAAGCAGACAAAGGAAGGAAAGAATCAAGAGCACCCAGAAGTTTTTGAGCAGGGGTTTAAAAAAAAAAAAGACATCCAAAAAGCAATAAGTATAAATTAATGGCAAATGAACTTTAGAACTAAAATCCCCACTATATATTGGATTCATAGATTACGAAAAGGCATTTGATAGTTTAGACAGAAGAATGCTTTGGAAGTTGCTGAGTCATTACGGAATCCCCTTAAAGTTTATTAACCTGATAAAAACAATGTATGAAGGAACAAAATGTAGTGTGGTGCATGAAGGACAGCTTACAGAAGCATTTGAAATAAGAACAGGAGTAAGGCAAGGATGCCTCCTGTCTCCATTTCTCTTTCTACTGGCCATAGATTGGATTATGAAAATAACTCAAAACAACAGAAATGGGATCCAGTGGTCACTGACCAAACAACTTGATGATTTAGACTTTGCTGATGACATAGCTCTCCTATCACACAGCCATCAACAGATGCAGGATAAAATGAGTATATTAGATGAGAGATCACAACAGCTAGGACTAAAGATTAATAGAGATAAGACCAATATTATGAGAATTAATGCAGTTGGCAATAACCATATAAAACTAGGAGAAATACCTCTACTAGACGTACAATCTTATATATATCTGGGCAGTAATATAGATAAAGAGGGAGGAACAGAAAATGATACCAAAATAAGGATATCAAAAGCAAGAGGAGCTTTCATTGCACTGGGAAACATATGGAAATCCAAAGAAATTAGGCTAAATAAAAAAATAAAAATTTTCAACTCAAATGTTAAGTCGGTCCTATTATATGGCTGTGAAACATGGAGAATGACAAAATTGACAATCACGAAAGTACAGACTTTCATTAATGGATGCTTGCGCAGAATAAAGGGATGGAAATGGCAGGACAAAGTAACTAACGTGGAATTATGGAAATGTACCGGTCAAATACCAGTGGATAAAGAGATACAGCGAAGACGATGGCGATGGATAGGACACACACTACGGAAACCAACTGAGAGTATTACACAACAGGCCCTTTTTTGGAATCCCCAGGGGAAAAGACAAAGAGGAAGACCAAGGAATTCTTGGAGAAGACAGATAGAAGCAGAGATGAAGATGATGGGGAAGACATGGAATGATCTTAAAAGAATGGCAAAAAACAGAACGACTTGGAAAGTGTTTGTTGAAGACCTATGCTCCACCAGGAGCTAAAAGGTAAAAGAAGAAGAATGGCAAATGACATAATATATATTCACAGGTTTCAAAGAATGTAAGTAAACTCTACCAAAGAAAGTTTCCAAAGACATCAACTGTTGTCATGGAGCAAGAAGTCACATGTGCCAAACACCTTAATAGCAATACCAATTCAACAAAAGGGTTACTGAACTCTATCTATCTATCTATTGACCTTTCGAGCCGTAGCCAGCCCATAGGGTGTAGACCAAGATACACCTTCTCCTATCTGAATTTTTGTTCTAGCAGTTTTCAATTCTTTTAAAGATATTTTATCAAAACTCGCCATTTGTCTCTGTTCTGTGCAAGCAGCTCTATCTCATTGAGGGAGCCGAACTCACAGCCCATAAAACAATCCATCTTGGAGAAAAAAAACTGAACTTGAACAACTATCTTCTGATTTTCTTTAAAGCTGGGACCAGTGAAAGATTAAAAATGCTTACCCAAAGCAGATGTGCCAGGTGACAAAATATCATCATCATCATCAAGTATCGGGTCTGCTGGCATAGGTGATCATGTCTCTCCACAACTTTCAATCTCGACAGTTATTTATCATTTGTGTTGTTGACCTTCTGCCACGCCATTCTCTTAAGCTGTCTGGTATCTTTTCTCTTTGCTTCCCTCTATCTCTTCATCCCTCAATTTTCCCAGTTGTTACAACATATTCCAGCTGTTCTCTTCTCATTACATGGCCAAAAAATGATGATTGTTTCTTGCGACAAAATATAACATAACCAAATTGTAAATTGATAACAAAAGTTGAAAATCACAATTATTTTATGTCAACAAAATGAAAAATGAGGATGACATGAGTTTTAATAAATTACTTCTCTGACATCTTACCTGACAGTGCATCTTTTAGAATATCCAGGCAATCTTGTCTCTGCATCTTTACCAGGGCATTGTATACAGCAGTCACTGATGCTTCAGGCTTTTTGTTATACCAGTCGAACAAGACTTTTGTGTTGCTGTCCTTTTCTGACTCAAAATACTGGAGGAGACAACCGTAGCAGAATTACATTGTTACAAATTTGTGTCATAATGTTCTCTCACTGGCAAGAAAAGCAGACTTCTACAATCAATAAATCATTACTCTTCTTCATGAAGTTCAATGGCATCAATTTATATTGTACTGTTGCCTGCAGCAATCTACGATTCTGAATGCACGTCATGTAGATGACTTCGTACAATGAAGTCACTAGTACTTTATTATCTATTACAAATTACCTGGGAGCCACGATAGCTCAGAGGTTAGTGATCTGGACTACTAAGGACAGGAGGTCAGGTTTGATCCTGATCAACTGCTTCCAGGTTCTATCTATCTATCTATTGACCTTTCGAGCCGTAACCGGCCCATAGGGCGTAGACCAAGATACACCTTCTCCTATATGAATTTTTGTTCTAGCAGTTTTCTTTTAAAGATATTTTATCAAATCTCGCCATCTGTCTCTGTTCTGTGCAAGCAGTTCTATCTCATTGAGGGAGCCGATTCCTGCTGCTCTTGCCTCTCTCATCAATGTTCTTCTCAGTGTCTCCCTGGGTCTTCCTCTTTTTCTTTTACCTGTTGTTTCCCATATGAGGGCTTGCTTTGCTATTCGATTATTATCTCTTCTCATCACATGTCCAACGTATGACCATCGTCTTTTCTTTATTACTGAAGATATTAGTGGTTGATTGGCGATTTCTCTAATTTCCTCGTTTGTTTTGAATTCGTTCCATTCTATACCAAGTATTCCAGGTTCACCCAGCTTTAAATAGGTGCCAGATTTTTTATCTGGGAAAGTAAAGTGGCACGGGCATAATACTGATCATATCCCAAAAATAATGTTCTGAAGGTCTATTAAAAATATGGGCACTAACACCATATTCCCTACATGCCATGTAGTGTGACGAGGTTTTTTTTCACTTTACTTTACTTTTTACAGATTACCTTCACCTTTATTATATTGAGGTAAGAAGAGATGGAGAAAAAATAGAGATAAGATACAAGAGAATTTAAGAGAATTGTAAAATAGGAAGTCAACAAGAGAAATGATAAACAACTGCAGAGAAAGAAATATATGGTTAGAGTTCAGAAGAGACATGGCCACCAAAGCTGGAAAGCATGGTACATAATGATGATGATATATCTGCCTTTCTGGCCAACCCATCTGACTTCAGTACAATATTTTTGCCCTTTTTAATCCTTACTCACTTGCCAAGACAAGGTTACCACTGGGAGGTGGAGTCTATTCTCAGTCAGTTCACTGATTTTCATGCTGCCCCAAGCAAGTGTGGGATAAATATGGCAAGAGAAGATTTAGAGCATATACTGCCTACCAAGACAGTGTTGCTTTCAAAATTGAACAAAGTGTCTCTCAAGTAGAAAATATTGCAAAGATGGAGCAATTACTGTAGAGCAATGTATAAAGATACTTCAAAACATTCTGATACATTAAAAAAAAGTGAAGAAAACAAACCAGAGTCTATGCTGGATGAAATTTGTTCTGAAAAAAAATCTGAAGAGAGGGAAGTCACCAGGAGATTTTGCTCTTCCAGCTAAAATCTTCCAGGCTGAAGGGAAGACCATTGTTCATATTAACCATGATGCACTGTATGTGAAGTTCTGGAAAAATGCAGACTGGTCAAAAGCCTGGAAAAGATCAGTGTACCTCCCCATTCCAAAGAAGGAAAATCTGAAGCTGTGTTCTAACTACCAAACTATTGCCCTAATAAGCCCTGCCAGCAAAATGCTCTTACAGTTCATGAAGAGGATCGATAGGGAATGCAACATAGTAGAGGTACCCAGGACCACATCTTTAACATAAGAAACTTCTTTGAGAAGTGTAGGGAATACAACATAGTAGAGGTACCCAGGACCACATCTTTAACATGAGAAACATCTTTGAGAAGTGTAGGGAATACAACATAGTAGAGGTACCCAGGACCACATCTTTAACATAAGAAACATCTTTGAGAAGTGTAGGGGATACAACATAGTAGAGGAACCCAGGACCACATCTTTAACATAAGAAACTTCTTTGAGAAGTGTAGGGAATACACCATAGTAGAGGAACCCAGGACCACATCTTTAACATGAGAAACATCTTTGAGAAGTGTAGAGAATACAACATAGTAGAGGAACCCAGGACCACATCTTTAACATAAGAAACATCTTTGAGAAGTGTAGGGGATACAACATAGTAGAGGAACCCAGGACCACATCTTTAACATAAGAAACATCTTTGAGAAGTGTAGGGGATACAACATAGTAGAGGAACCCAGGACCACATCTTTAACATGAGAAACATCTTTGAGAAGTGTAGGGGATACAACATAGTAGAGGAACCCAGGACCACATCTTTAACATAAGAAACATCTTTGAGAAGTGTAGGAAATACAACATAGAACAGCATACATGTTTCATAGATTACAGCAAGGCCTTTGACTGTGTACATCAGAATCTATGGAACATCTTAGAAGATATGGGCTTTCCAACGCACTTAATACAACTTATCAAATCACTACATCACGAACAGCAAGCAGCCATCAGAATAGAGTGTGAAGCATCAGATTGGTTTGAAGTACAAAAAGGGGTGAGGCTGGGATGCACCCTCTCTCCATAACTGTTCAACATCTACACTGAGAACATCATGACAAATGCCAGAAACAATGACATATTCATGAAGTTTGATTCTTTCACAATAAATGGCAACATAATTCCAGAACTCAGATACGCTTATGACGCAGACCTCCTCTCAAACAGTGCAAAGGGATTAAAAGAGACAAATGAGTGTTTTAAAAAAAAACAGAAGAGCAAAATCTCAATCTAAATATACAGAAAACCAAGATAAAGGCCACAAAGCAAAAAACCAAACCAAAACCAACATTAACAATGAAGAACTTGAAATTCTAATTAACTATGAATATCTGGGATCTGTAGTAATTAACAATAGAGGCTGCCAGAAAGAGATCAAAAGAAGATTTGTAACAGCAACACAAAAATTAAATGCTATTAAGAAGACGTGGCACAAAAACAGGAAGACAGTAAAATTAAAATTACTGAGGATATGTATCTTCCTGATAGCAAAATATGGTTGAGAATCATGGACAATCTCACGAACAGCAAGGAAGAAATTTTATTCATTTGAAACATAATGCTACAGAAAATCCTCAAAAACCTTGGATAATCATAAAGAGCAAAGAAGACAATAAAAGACTTAAAATATTAACACATAATGTGATGTCATGGCAGCTGTGTGTAGATGGATTTTCTGACTCAGCTTTTGCTAATGTGTTTAAATGATTTGCACAACAGCATATTTGTTTAAAAAAAAAAAAAAAATGTGCTGCTATTCCCCATTGTAGTATTTTTGTATTTCTGACAAGTGATTAAGGATAGTAAGTTGCAACAAAATTTAAATGATGACACATTTTCATTCAATAGATGTAAACAATATAAATAAATTGTTCATAAAAGTAATTTCTTTTTTACATAACACTCATTACACACACAATACAATATAATACCATATAAAATTATACAATACAATATAAAATGTGTACACAGCTTTCATAGACCAGGAAAAAGCATTCAACAGAGTAAATAGAGAACAACTGTGGGAGATACTAACAATATACGGAGTAATCCAACATCTAATCAACTTAATAAAAGTCTCTACATCAACAGCAGCTGCACAGTCAAAACAGCATTAGGCTACACAGACTACTTCGAAGTTAGACTAGGTGTAAGACAGGGTTGCGAACTATCTTCTCCCCCTCACCCTACACTGTTTACTACATACACTGACTATATAAGCAAGTTAGCCAACCCACCAGAGACAGGAAATCAACAAGCTTTTATTTGCATATGATCAGGCACTAATACATGAAAAAATAGAAGACCTACAAGGACACTTAAATAAACTCAACAGCACGGGAACAAAATACAACATGAAAATTAACATCAACAAAACAGAAGTCAAGAATATCACAAAAGAGAAACAGAACATTAGTATCACGATAGATGGCAGACAACTAAAACAAGTGGAGGAATTTAAATACCTAGGAAGTTTAGTGACAAATGACAATTCACAAACAGCAGAAATAGACTTGAGATGCAACAGAGCTTGTCAAATCAATGAACAGCTATCACCACTGTTGTCCAACAAGGAAATAACTCTAGAGGCAGCACGGGCACTCTACAATACAATCTTCATCCCAATGCTGTCCTACCAATGTCAGACCTGGACCATAGATCTAAGAACAACAAGAAAATAACCTCTACTGAGATGAAATGTGTTAGACGAATAACTGGAAACAACCTGAGAGACAAGATCAGAAATGAAGAACTGAGAAAAAAGCTAGGAATAACCCCTGCCATAAAATATATAAAGAAACTACAGATCAAATGGTTTAGCCACGTGACAAGGCAGAGTGATCAAACACAACACAATACGCCCTAAATAAATGTCCTTCATCAACAATCTGTGTATATATATGACAATCAATCTTCACCCACAATCTGTGTATATAAATGACAATCAATCTTCACCAACAATCTGTGTATATAAATGACAATTAATCTTCACCAACAATCTATGTATATAAATGACAATCAACCTTCACCAACAATCTGTGTATATAAATGACAATCAACCTTCACCAACAATCTATGTATATAAATGACAATCAATCTTCACCAACAATCTGTGTATATAAACGACAATCAACCTTCACCAAAAAATCTGTGTATATAAATGACAATTAATCTTCACCAACAATCTATGTATATAAATGACAATCAACCTTCACCAACAATCTATGTATATAAATGACAATCAATTTTCACCAACAATCTATGTATATAAATTACAATCAACCTTCACCAATAATCTATGTATATAAATGACAATTAATCTTCACCAACAATCTATGTATATAAATGACAATCAACCTTCACCAACAATCTATGTATATAAATGACAATCAACCTTCACCAACAATCTGTGTATATAAATGACAATCAACCTTCACCCACAATCTGTGTATATAAATGACAATCAACCTTCACCAACAATATGTATATATAAATGACAATCAACCTTCACCAACAATCTATGTATATAAATGACAATCAACCTTCACCAACAATCTGTGTATATAAATGACAATCAACCTTCACCAACAATCTGTGTATATAAATGACAATCAACCTTCACCAACAATATGTATATATATATGACAATCAATCTTCACCAACAATCTGTGTATATAAATGACAATCAACCTTCACCAACAATCTATGTATATAAATGACAATCAACCTTCACCAACAATCTATATATATAAATGACAATCAATCTTCACCAACAATCTGTGTATATAAACGACAATCAACCTTCACCAAACAATCTATGTATTTAAATGACAATCAACCTTCACCAAAAAATCTGTGTATATAAATGACAATTAATCTTCACCAACAACCTATGTATATAAATGACAATCAACCTTCACCAACAATCTATGTATATAAATGACAATTAATCTTCACCAACAATCTATGTATATAAATGACAATCAACCTTCACCAACAATCTATGTATATAAATGACAATCGATCTTCACCAACAATGTGTGTATATAAACGACAATCAACCTTCACCAAACAATCTATGTATTTAAATGACAATCAACCTTCACCAAAAAATCTGTGTATATAAATGACAATCAACCTTCACCCACAATCTGTGTATATAAATGACAATCAACCTTCACCAACAATATGTATATATAAATGACAATCAACCTTCACCAACAATCTATGTATATAAATTACAATCAACCTTCACCAACAATATATGTATATAAATGACAATCAACCTTCACCAACAATCTGTGTATATAAATGACAATCAACCTTCACCAACAATCTATGTGTATAAATGACAATCAATCTTCACCAACAATCTGTGTATATAAATGACAATCAACCTTCACCAACAATCTATGTATATAAATGACAATCAACCTTCACCGACAATCTGTGTATATAAATGACAATCAACCTTCACCAACAATCTATATATATAAATGGCAATCAATCTTCACCAACAATCTGTGTATATAAACGACAATCAACCTTCACCAAACAATCTATGTATTTAAATGACAATCAACCTTCACCAAAAAATCTGTGTATATAAATGACAATCAACCTTCACCAACAATCTATGTATATAAATGACAATCAATCTTCACCAACAATCTATGTATATAAATGACAATCAACCTTCACCAACAATCTATGTATATAAATGATAATCAATCTTCACCAACAATGTGTGTATATAAACGACAATCAACCTTCACCAAACAATCTATGTATTTAAATGACAATCAACCTTCACCAAAAATCTGTGTATATAAATGACAATCAACCTTCACCAACAATCTATGTATATAAATGACAATCAACCTTCACCAACAATCTATGTATATAAATGACAATCAACCTTCACCAACAATCTGTGTATATAAATGACAATCAACCTTCACCAACAATCTATGTATATAAATGACAATCAACCTTCACCAACAATCTGTGTATATAAATGACAATCAACCTTCACCAACAATCTATGTATATAAATGACAATCAATCTTCACCAACAATCTGTGTATATAAACGACAATCAACCTTCACCAAACAATCTATGTATTTAAATGTCAATCAACCTTCACCAAAAAATCTGTGTATATAAATGACAATTAATCTTCACCAACAATCTATGTATATAAATGACAATCAACCTTCACCAACAATCTATGTATATAAATGACAATTAATCTTCACCAACAATATATGTATATAAATGACAATCAACCTTCACCAACAATCTATGTATATAAATGACAATCAATCTTCACCAACAATCTGTGTATATAAACGACAATCAACCTTCACCAACAATCTATGTATATAAATGACAATCAACTTTCACCAACAATCTGTGTATATAAATGACAATCAACCTTCACCCACAATCTGTGTATATAAATGACAATCAACCTTCACCAACAATATGTATAT
Organism: Megaustenia siamemsis; assembly: GCA_032433765.1. Lineage (NCBI taxonomy): Eukaryota > Metazoa > Mollusca > Gastropoda > Stylommatophora > Ariophantidae > Megaustenia > Megaustenia siamemsis. The sequence goes on from JAVIAB010000024.1 coordinate 60,991,461, forward strand.
ATAAATGACAATCAACCTTCACCAACAATCTATGTATATAAATTACAATCAACCTTCACCAACAATATGTGTATATAAATGACAATCAACCTTCACCAACAATCTGTGTATATAAATGACAATCAACCTTCACCAACAATCTATGTGTATAAATGACAATCAATCTTCACCAACAATCTGTGTATATAAATGACAATCAACCTTCACCAACAATCTATGTATATAAATGACAATCAACCTTCACCGACAATCTGTGTATATAAATGACAATCAACCTTCACCAACAATCTATATATATAAATGGCAATCAATCTTCACCAACAATCTGTGTATATAAACGACAATCAACCTTCACCAAACAATCTATGTATTTAAATGACAATCAACCTTCACCAAAAAATCTGTGTATATAAATGACAATCAACCTTCACCAACAATCTATGTATATAAATGACAATCAATCTTCACCAACAATCTATGTATATAAATGACAATCAACCTTCACCAACAATCTATGTATATAAATGACAATCAATCTTCACCAACAATGTGTGTATATAAACGACAATCAACCTTCACCAAACAATCTATGTATTTAAATGACAATCAACCTTCACCAAAAAATCTGTGTATATAAATGACAATCAACCTTCACCAACAATCTATGTATATAAATGACAATCAACCTTCACCAACAATCTATGTATATAAATGACAATCAACCTTCACCAACAATCTGTGTATATAAATGACAATCAACCTTCACCAACAATCTATGTATATAAATGACAATCAACCTTCACCAACAATATGTGTATATAAATGACAATCAACCTTCACCAACAATCTATGTATATAAATGACAATCAATCTTCACCAACAATCTGTGTATATAAACGACAATCAACCTTCACCAAACAATCTATGTATTTAAATGTCAATCAACCTTCACCAAAAAATCTGTGTATATAAATGACAATTAATCTTCACCAACAATCTATGTATATAAATGACAATCAACCTTCACCAACAATCTATGTATATAAATGACAATTAATCTTCACCAACAATATATGTATATAAATGACAATCAACCTTCACCAACAATCTATGTATATAAATGACAATCAATCTTCACCAACAATCTGTGTATATAAACGACAATCAACCTTCACCAACAATCTATGTATATAAATGGCAATCAACTTTCACCAACAATCTGTGTATATAAATGGCTGTCAATCTTCTAGAAGAAGTAACCATTTATGCAGTCAAATGATTCAATGACTACAACTTTAAAGATGAACACCACCAAATATACTACTAAAGACTTCTTTGAGAAGTGTAGGGAATACAACATAGTAGAGGTACCCAGGACCACATCTTTAACATGAGAAACATCTTTGAGAAGTGTAGGGAATACAACATAGTAGAGGTACCCAGGACCACATCTTTAACATAAGAAACATCTTTGAGAAGTGTAGGGGATACAACATAGTAGAGGAACCCAGGACCACATCTTTAACATAAGAAACTTCTTTGAGAAGTGTAGGGAATACACCATAGTAGAGGAACCCAGGACCACATCTTTAACATGAGAAACATCTTTGAGAAGTGTAGAGAATACAACATAGTAGAGGAACCCAGGACCACATCTTTAACATAAGAAACATCTTTGAGAAGTGTAGGGGATACAACATAGTAGAGGAACCCAGGACCACATCTTTAACATAAGAAACATCTTTGAGAAGTGTAGGGGATACAACATAGTAGAGGAACCCAGGACCACATCTTTAACATGAGAAACATCTTTGAGAAGTGTAGGGGATACAACATAGTAGAGGAACCCAGGACCACATCTTTAACATAAGAAACATCTTTGAGAAGTGTAGGAAATACAACATAGAACAGCATACATGTTTCATAGATTACAGCAAGGCCTTTGACTGTGTACATCAGAATCTATGGAACATCTTAGAAGATATGGGCTTTCCAACGCACTTAATACAACTTATCAAATCACTACATCACGAACAGCAAGCAGCCATCAGAATAGAGTGTGAAGCATCAGATTGGTTTGAAGTACAAAAAGGGGTGAGGCTGGGATGCACCCTCTCTCCATAACTGTTCAACATCTACACTGAGAACATCATGACAAATGCCAGAAACAATGACATATTCATGAAGTTTGATTCTTTCACAATAAATGGCAACATAATTCCAGAACTCAGATACGCTTATGACGCAGACCTCCTCTCAAACAGTGCAAAGGGATTAAAAGAGACAAATGAGTGTTTTAAAAAAAAACAGAAGAGCAAAATCTCAATCTAAATATACAGAAAACCAAGATAAAGGCCACAAAGCAAAAAACCAAACCAAAACCAACATTAACAATGAAGAACTTGAAATTCTAATTAACTATGAATATCTGGGATCTGTAGTAATTAACAATAGAGGCTGCCAGAAAGAGATCAAAAGAAGATTTGTAACAGCAACACAAAAATTAAATGCTATTAAGAAGACGTGGCACAAAAACAGGAAGACAGTAAAATTAAAATTACTGAGGATATGTATCTTCCTGATAGCAAAATATGGTTGAGAATCATGGACAATCTCACGAACAGCAAGGAAGAAATTTTATTCATTTGAAACATAATGCTACAGAAAATCCTCAAAAACCTTGGATAATCATAAAGAGCAAAGAAGACAATAAAAGACTTAAAATATTAACACATAATGTGATGTCATGGCAGCTGTGTGTAGATGGATTTTCTGACTCAGCTTTTGCTAATGTGTTTAAATGATTTGCACAACAGCATATTTGTTTAAAAAAAAAAAAAAAATGTGCTGCTATTCCCCATTGTAGTATTTTTGTATTTCTGACAAGTGATTAAGGATAGTAAGTTGCAACAAAATTTAAATGATGACACATTTTCATTCAATAGATGTAAACAATATAAATAAATTGTTCATAAAAGTAATTTCTTTTTTACATAACACTCATTACACACACAATACAATATAATACCATATAAAATTATACAATACAATATAAAATGTGTACACAGCTTTCATAGACCAGGAAAAAGCATTCAACAGAGTAAATAGAGAACAACTGTGGGAGATACTAACAATATACGGAGTAATCCAACATCTAATCAACTTAATAAAAGTCTCTACATCAACAGCAGCTGCACAGTCAAAACAGCATTAGGCTACACAGACTACTTCGAAGTTAGACTAGGTGTAAGACAGGGTTGCGAACTATCTTCTCCCCCTCACCCTACACTGTTTACTACATACACTGACTATATAAGCAAGTTAGCCAACCCACCAGAGACAGGAAATCAACAAGCTTTTATTTGCATATGATCAGGCACTAATACATGAAAAAATAGAAGACCTACAAGGACACTTAAATAAACTCAACAGCACGGGAACAAAATACAACATGAAAATTAACATCAACAAAACAGAAGTCAAGAATATCACAAAAGAGAAACAGAACATTAGTATCACGATAGATGGCAGACAACTAAAACAAGTGGAGGAATTTAAATACCTAGGAAGTTTAGTGACAAATGACAATTCACAAACAGCAGAAATAGACTTGAGATGCAACAGAGCTTGTCAAATCAATGAACAGCTATCACCACTGTTGTCCAACAAGGAAATAACTCTAGAGGCAGCACGGGCACTCTACAATACAATCTTCATCCCAATGCTGTCCTACCAATGTCAGACCTGGACCATAGATCTAAGAACAACAAGAAAATAACCTCTACTGAGATGAAATGTGTTAGACGAATAACTGGAAACAACCTGAGAGACAAGATCAGAAATGAAGAACTGAGAAAAAAGCTAGGAATAACCCCTGCCATAAAATATATAAAGAAACTACAGATCAAATGGTTTAGCCACGTGACAAGGCAGAGTGATCAAACACAACACAATACGCCCTAAATAAATGTCCTTCATCAACAATCTGTGTATATATATGACAATCAATCTTCACCCACAATCTGTGTATATAAATGACAATCAATCTTCACCAACAATCTGTGTATATAAATGACAATTAATCTTCACCAACAATCTATGTATATAAATGACAATCAACCTTCACCAACAATCTGTGTATATAAATGACAATCAACCTTCACCAACAATCTATGTATATAAATGACAATCAATCTTCACCAACAATCTGTGTATATAAACGACAATCAACCTTCACCAAAAAATCTGTGTATATAAATGACAATTAATCTTCACCAACAATCTATGTATATAAATGACAATCAACCTTCACCAACAATCTATGTATATAAATGACAATCAATTTTCACCAACAATCTATGTATATAAATTACAATCAACCTTCACCAATAATCTATGTATATAAATGACAATTAATCTTCACCAACAATCTATGTATATAAATGACAATCAACCTTCACCAACAATCTATGTATATAAATGACAATCAACCTTCACCAACAATCTGTGTATATAAATGACAATCAACCTTCACCCACAATCTGTGTATATAAATGACAATCAACCTTCACCAACAATATGTATATATAAATGACAATCAACCTTCACCAACAATCTATGTATATAAATGACAATCAACCTTCACCAACAATCTGTGTATATAAATGACAATCAACCTTCACCAACAATCTGTGTATATAAATGACAATCAACCTTCACCAACAATATGTATATATATATGACAATCAATCTTCACCAACAATCTGTGTATATAAATGACAATCAACCTTCACCAACAATCTATGTATATAAATGACAATCAACCTTCACCAACAATCTATGTATATAAATGACAATCAATCTTCACCAACAATCTGTGTATATAAACGACAATCAACCTTCACCAAACAATCTATGTATTTAAATGACAATCAACCTTCACCAAAAAATCTGTGTATATAAATGACAATTAATCTTCACCAACAACCTATGTATATAAATGACAATCAACCTTCACCAACAATCTATGTATATAAATGACAATTAATCTTCACCAACAATCTATGTATATAAATGACAATCAACCTTCACCAACAATCTATGTATATAAATGACAATCGATCTTCACCAACAATGTGTGTATATAAACGACAATCAACCTTCACCAAACAATCTATGTATTTAAATGACAATCAACCTTCACCAAAAAATCTGTGTATATAAATGACAATCAACCTTCACCCACAATCTGTGTATATAAATGACAATCAACCTTCACCAACAATATGTATATATAAATGACAATCAACCTTCACCAACAATCTATGTATATAAATTACAATCAACCTTCACCAACAATATATGTATATAAATGACAATCAACCTTCACCAACAATCTGTGTATATAAATGACAATCAACCTTCACCAACAATCTATGTGTATAAATGACAATCAATCTTCACCAACAATCTGTGTATATAAATGACAATCAACCTTCACCAACAATCTATGTATATAAATGACAATCAACCTTCACCGACAATCTGTGTATATAAATGACAATCAACCTTCACCAACAATCTATATATATAAATGGCAATCAATCTTCACCAACAATCTGTGTATATAAACGACAATCAACCTTCACCAAACAATCTATGTATTTAAATGACAATCAACCTTCACCAAAAAATCTGTGTATATAAATGACAATCAACCTTCACCAACAATCTATGTATATAAATGACAATCAATCTTCACCAACAATCTATGTATATAAATGACAATCAACCTTCACCAACAATCTATGTATATAAATGATAATCAATCTTCACCAACAATGTGTGTATATAAACGACAATCAACCTTCACCAAACAATCTATGTATTTAAATGACAATCAACCTTCACCAAAAAATCTGTGTATATAAATGACAATCAACCTTCACCAACAATCTATGTATATAAATGACAATCAACCTTCACCAACAATCTATGTATATAAATGACAATCAACCTTCACCAACAATCTGTGTATATAAATGACAATCAACCTTCACCAACAATCTATGTATATAAATGACAATCAACCTTCACCAACAATCTGTGTATATAAATGACAATCAACCTTCACCAACAATCTATGTATATAAATGACAATCAATCTTCACCAACAATCTGTGTATATAAACGACAATCAACCTTCACCAAACAATCTATGTATTTAAATGTCAATCAACCTTCACCAAAAAATCTGTGTATATAAATGACAATTAATCTTCACCAACAATCTATGTATATAAATGACAATCAACCTTCACCAACAATCTATGTATATAAATGACAATTAATCTTCACCAACAATATATGTATATAAATGACAATCAACCTTCACCAACAATCTATGTATATAAATGACAATCAATCTTCACCAACAATCTGTGTATATAAACGACAATCAACCTTCACCAACAATCTATGTATATAAATGACAATCAACTTTCACCAACAATCTGTGTATATAAATGACAATCAACCTTCACCCACAATCTGTGTATATAAATGACAATCAACCTTCACCAACAATATGTATATATAAATGACAATCAACCTTCACCAACAATCTATGTATATAAATTACAATCAACCTTCACCAACAATATGTGTATATAAATGACAATCAACCTTCACCAACAATCTGTGTATATAAATGACAATCAACCTTCACCAACAATCTATGTGTATAAATGACAATCAATCTTCACCAACAATCTGTGTATATAAATGACAATCAACCTTCACCAACAATCTATGTATATAAATGACAATCAACCTTCACCGACAATCTGTGTATATAAATGACAATCAACCTTCACCAACAATCTATATATATAAATGGCAATCAATCTTCACCAACAATCTGTGTATATAAACGACAATCAACCTTCACCAAACAATCTATGTATTTAAATGACAATCAACCTTCACCAAAAAATCTGTGTATATAAATGACAATCAACCTTCACCAACAATCTATGTATATAAATGACAATCAATCTTCACCAACAATCTATGTATATAAATGACAATCAACCTTCACCAACAATCTATGTATATAAATGACAATCAATCTTCACCAACAATGTGTGTATATAAACGACAATCAACCTTCACCAAACAATCTATGTATTTAAATGACAATCAACCTTCACCAAAAAATCTGTGTATATAAATGACAATCAACCTTCACCAACAATCTATGTATATAAATGACAATCAACCTTCACCAACAATCTATGTATATAAATGACAATCAACCTTCACCAACAATCTGTGTATATAAATGACAATCAACCTTCACCAACAATCTATGTATATAAATGACAATCAACCTTCACCAACAATATGTGTATATAAATGACAATCAACCTTCACCAACAATCTATGTATATAAATGACAATCAATCTTCACCAACAATCTGTGTATATAAACGACAATCAACCTTCACCAAACAATCTATGTATTTAAATGTCAATCAACCTTCACCAAAAAATCTGTGTATATAAATGACAATTAATCTTCACCAACAATCTATGTATATAAATGACAATCAACCTTCACCAACAATCTATGTATATAAATGACAATTAATCTTCACCAACAATATATGTATATAAATGACAATCAACCTTCACCAACAATCTATGTATATAAATGACAATCAATCTTCACCAACAATCTGTGTATATAAACGACAATCAACCTTCACCAACAATCTATGTATATAAATGGCAATCAACTTTCACCAACAATCTGTGTATATAAATGGCTGTCAATCTTCTAGAAGAAGTAACCATTTATGCAGTCAAATGATTCAATGACTACAACTTAAAGATGAACACCACCAAATATACTACTAAAGACTTACATTAATGTCACCAGCATTGTATCCAAGATAATTTGCCAGCATTCTCCAGTCATTTCCTGTTAATGCAGCAGTAGGGTTCAGTTTCTTAATAAGCTCCTGTCGAACATCGTTAGGAACATATGTCCACGGTATAAACTCAACTTCCTCCTCTTCATTTCTACTTCTATTGATTTCCTTTGTCGTGCCCATCATGATTACTGGAATGAGGAGGTGGATCTTTAGAGATTGTGAGGAGGATACCGCATCAAGCAGAAGTGGGAGTGAACTTAATGAGACTTGAAAGCTTCTATGCTTGTTTTGACGTGTGGTAATGTACGATGATTTTTTTCAACTCCCAATAATGTTGAAATATTTTCTGAGCAATCCAGCATTCAAGTGCTTCGTACACAAAGTGTAATTGTCTTTACTAGCTGGTATCATCTGAGCTGATGTGTTTAGAAAAAGAACATGAGATGCGGAAAATAGAGAAGTCATATTTCATTAAAACTCTTCTCTTTGGCATTGCTTCAGTAAGGTCTTGTAATACCAAATTAAGAAGAAACTTCTCGTTGGCTTCAATCATTCATAATGTAAAATTCTTTATAAGTTAATTATCTTCCATATTGATGACAACAATTTCAAGATTTGCACAGCCTCTGTATCATATTTTGTTGACATCACTAAAACAGTGTAACTGACAGCTCTTCAAAATCTGACTTTCCTGGAAAGAGATACAATCAACAATTAGTCACAGACTATTCTTCCAATTTCATTATATATACATAATCTATTGTATGCCAAAATCATTCAGAAATGATTATGACTAATTATAAAACTACCTGTAATCAACTCTCAATAAATGGACTTCTGTAAAAATAGAGAATGTACTGTTTGACACACCATCTTTTCTAAACAACAGATGGAAAAGACAACAGAAAATTATCAAATCTGTACATAGCTTTCACAGACTTAAAAAAAGCATCTGACAGAGTTATAAGAGAACAATTATGGGAGACACTAATAACATAAGGAGTAAGCCAACATTTCACTTACATAAAAGTCTCTACAGGAACAGCAACCTGTACAGTCAGAACTATATATATACATTAAGAGGAAAAAAAGCAACTACTGAAAAGAAATGTTAGAGGAATGACAGTAAACAGTCTCAGAAATAAGATCAGAAGTGAAGAATTAAAAAAAAACCCAGGAATAAAACTCTCTAATGTATACACAAAGAAACAGCAGAGAAATGTGTATGGCCATGTGATAAGACAGAAAGAATAAAATACCACAAACGTCATCAACAAACACTATGAGAATACTAGATCCATTGAATTACCCTAAAAAAGATGGACTGATTAAATATTAGAGACACCAGTTTAGTTTAGTTTAGTTTAGTCGATGAATCATCCTCTTTGCACACCGGACATGTCCATACGTGCTCAGATCTCCTTCCTAGTATGTCCCTCTGTGTGTGAAGATTGATGACTCCAGCTCTGTGCTAATTTGTTATTCATCTGTGTTTCTCTGTGCAACGCTACTTTCTGGCATCCCCGTGTTTGACCTAATGTTAATTGCAGCCTGAACATCGTTGTAGATTCATGATCATCGAATGAATATCAGTTCACCCTGCCTCCCTGAGGGCATTTATAACGTCAGCCCGGTCCATTACGCCTCTGCCATCCATCGCAGCTGTTCCAGCCAGGCTGTCAGTTTGTTCGTTTCCTCTCACACTGGAGTGTCCAGGAATGAAGATGAAGCAGATCCCAATGAGACCTGAGTTCTTTAGTGACTTCTGTCATTGCCTTTGTGTTCAGTCTCCTTTGATTTTTCTGAGCATACTCATATCACTCAGAAAGCACACTTGAGTAAAATATGTTTTTAGCCAGGCCATTGCTTTAGTTACTGCCATGATCTCCATGATCAAACTGCTGGTAGTTACATCAAAAGCACTGCTTTCCTACTTCACTGTTTTACATTTACCATGAAAGCCCATGAACTTCGACTGTGCCAAACAATCCATCAGTGTAAATGACTGCTGCATTCTCAGGTGAATTGTCACAGATCATGGCCTGCACCTCCGCCTCCATTACTACAGGGTTTTGTTGTCTGCATTCTCAGTTCAAAGTGATGCAAACTGCCAAGGACATAGAGCACTCAGCAGGTACCCGTATCCATTCTTCCCAGTGTCCAATGTCCCAAGAGGACAAATCTGTTGAACAATGTCCTCAGCCTGCGCCATCCATGATCTTCCACTTTTGAGTCCAATACCTTATCTCCTGCCAATCTCACTGTATAGTGGATGTTGTACATCAGCACTGACTTAGAGGTAAGCACATATTCAGGACATATTTATTCTGCCTGCAATGGTGGGAAAATCCAGGAGATACAACATCACCCAGCATGGTGTTCCTTCATGCATCCAAATATGATGCAGATGGCCTCATTATGTATTCATTCCAGTTTTTCAATCTGTGTGTGGCTGGGAATTAGAATAGTCAATGCATACTCAGTAACCGAAACTACCAGTCCTTGGTTTAGGAGAACAAGAAGATGTTCACAGTCTGTCACGGCCACTACACCTCATTGCTGAGAGACCCTTCCTAGGCTTCATTAACACTTGATCTATGTACTGGGTGAAAGCAAGACTTTGAACAAACTATATTCCCATGTACCTCAAGGCGTGGGTCCTTACAACAAAACCTGAACCCATGCTCACTCTTGGTGTTGGTGTGCTGACAATACGGTTGCTTAGGGAGAACCATGTCACAGCTGCCTTTGCCGGGTTTACCAGTGCTCCTCCCTCACAGCACTACTTGAGTACATTTCATCCGGAGTTCTCCAACAACCAGCTCCCTATCTTTACCTTGGTGGTACACCAAAACATCATCAGCATAAGATAGTGTCCTCCCTAGACCCACATTTGGCTCACCTGTTATTCACACAGTGTAGGCACCAGGAAACATAACAGCAGGAGAGGCTAGCAGAGGAGCAAAGGGTCACAAACTATCTCTTCCCTTAATGCTAAAAGGCAAATAAAGCAAAGAAGAAGTTAGATTCTTTTATATATATATAGCTATACACCATTATCTCATTACTGGGGTCCGCAGGGGAGACATATAGGACTGGAAAAGAAAAGCCGCTTGTCCTGTGCAGTCACCACAAGGTGTTGGGGTATGATTTATTATTTCACTCCTCCCACGCAGAAAAATATTTTGACCCTACCAGGATTCGAACCACATACTCCTGGTTTGGAGCACTTTGAGTTATCAATTTGACCACCTAGATTCATTAATAAGTATAAGACTAAGTCAGAAAGAGAAATGTTGTTAAGAGATGCTCATGGTACTTCCTTATTTTTACTTCTTGTGATTGGCTACTGAGACCAATGCTGCATGCAGGTTATATCTAAAAAAAAAATCTGCCCATTGATAAACTAATCACATGTACTTTCTGTACCTATACTAACAAAAAAAAATTACTAAAACAAAAAAAATATTGATTACATCCTCACAACAGCCTACTAAAAGTAATATTGGATGGGAAAATACAAGGAAATAGAGGCAGAGGCAGACCAAGACTAACATGGACGAGTAACATCAGAAGATGGACAAATCAGCCTATGACAACCTGCACCATCAAAGCAAGAGACAGAGTGGAATTGCGCTCCATGGTAGCCAACCTTCGATGTGGCACTTGATGATGATGATAAACATCCCCACACAGGTCATGCCACAATGTAGGAGTGAGAATAGTACTAGGCTGTACTAGAGATGTTCCCATTGCAAAGATAAGATACCAGTGCAAAGATAAGATACCAGCTGAGTCTGCTGTCCATCAAACTAAGCTATTCAGTTGTTCAGGTAAAAAGCCTACATGACACTTCTAAGTAAATATAGATATCCACTGCACTAAAGCACAGCCTAAATCTAAGAAATGTGAGGCATATGTGTCAAATATCATGGATGACACAGGTCAAAAAGATGATCAGACAGGTGACAAGAAAGGTGACAACAAGCATGTGGTAAATATTGAAAAGATAGTCAAAGTGAAAGAGGAGTCAGAGGAGATATACAAATTATCAAAGAGTTGAGACTGTTAAACAGGAAGTGCAGATATTAGTTCAGATGGGTGTACATATCTTCAATTTAAGCAGTTAACTCCTGAAAATTTGGATGCTTTTATATGTATTGACATGTCTGTGTTGTGAAGCAAGAAGTCTTGATAAGTTTGTGTAGCTAAGTCAGAGGCAGAATCAATAAACTTTTCAAGTCATGCAGGAGTTCATGATAATATAAGAGTTAATATACTTAACGTGGGGATAGTTTCATATGCTGTTTTGCTAATAAAAGCACAAAGGAAACACCTTGACATCATTCAAAGATAGTGTGTTAGAAATTAATATGGTTATTAGTGAGGCTTTGAGCTTAGATTGCAAGAATTTTTAATAGAGCATTAAACATGGAAGAATGATAACCTATAAGAGGCATCTAGGAGTGGACAAAAACAGCAAACTACTAAAAACATAATAATATATACATAATGATAATGTGTGCACGCACACACATACACACTCCCAGATCTGCGCACGCACACTGATAATGTACATATTTTGTAATTTTTTTACAGCAAAAAACAAAAGCAAAAGAGCAGCAATGGGTTTACTTGGAGAGTTGCAAAGTCAACTCTAGCAACAACAATTATCAATGAATAGTGGGTTGGCTTTAATAACAAAAAAAACTGAATATAAAAATATATTTTATATATATATCTTATTGCAGGTCCTTTGCAGAACGTTGCACTCATCACAGCCTTCTGAAAAAATCTGTTTTTCTAGCCAGATCTCCCACGTCTGTTGTCAAATTCAAGGTCTCTTTAATATCTTAAATTTTTTTTTTTTTCCGTTCGTTGGCTTTTACCTCTGACAAAGTCAGAGACCCTAGAGACTAGGAACTGAATTTTGTGTGTTAATCCATTTTTCCCTGGCAGCCGTGTGCACAGAGGTCCCTCGCCGCACAGGTCCGACTTCGGAGGTACTCATATTTTTTTCGTCGATGAGTAATTGACGTTTCAAGCCGGGCCTCGCTGCTGAGACCAGGGGTGGTTGCCGCAGAGAGAAATCATAAATAAAAATCCCAACCAACCGGGATTTGAACCTACAACCTCTGTCTCGAGGCCAGCATCTTGCCTCGAGACCAACCAGTCCCCCATATCTTGAAATTACCACCTTCTTGTACATTTGACATGCCTGGCCTAGAGGTTTCATCACCAGATCTTCAAGACTTATTCTTTTTGGTTGTCATGATTTATTGGCTGTTTACAATCAGTAAATTGCTGTTGCTTTCTGATTGTTCTGGTCACTTAATAACTTTGGTCCCTGCTGTACCCTTAACCAGGCTGTTTCTGCTCCTGTCTTTGAGGCTGTTGTCAAACTTCTGCCTCTTCTGTTAGCGGCTGTATGTACTATTGAAGACGAACTTCCTTCCTTTATTTGTCCTGTGTAGTTTAACTGACACGCACGCAAAAGCCATTGCCCAGGTGAGACGTTGCTGCACACAAGCAGACTCTAGGAGCCATACACGTACTGGATAGGAACTAAATACAGTGCAGGACCATACCAAAGGATGTGGCATATAAAAGTGTTTTGCCAATCTGATAATTGGGTATTTGAGATGATGTCAGTTGGTTTTGGCCCCAAGCATATTTTGTTGAACACCTTGTTTTCGTGTCTCTTGCAAAGGTTTCTATTTTTGGTTACAAATAATTACAAATGATAATTATTTGCTCAAAAAGTTTGAAAAAACCCTATCAGTTTGAAGAAAGATCTATTGCAGCCTAGAGTTGAACGCCAACACAGTTCTTATTTTGTTAAGACACCTTATTACCATTATTGTTACACAGTGCTACTCATTTCAATACATACAGTGAAAGCTGATGAATAAATAATTATTCACCAACAACAAAATCTTTTCACATAATCAAACATAAATAAGTATTATTATTTTGTACTAGTTTGTAGTTACTGTTGCATGAAAAATAAAACGTTTAAATGTGAAAACAAAATGTATGCTAAATAATTCAAATAAAATCATATGGGGCTTAGCATTGTATCATCACTCATGATTTTTGTTTATTACAAGCCCTCAGATTACTGTTTTAGTTTTAGCACAAGCCAAGTGTTTTTATTATTATTATTAAATTATTAGGTAAAGGTCTACCTCAGTGTCCCAAATTATTTTTGCTCTGAGTAATGTACCCTTAGATACAGACTTTCATTAATGGATGCTTATGCAGAATAAAAGGATGGAAATGGCAGGACAAAATCACTAACATAGAATTATGGAAAGGTACCAGTCAAACACCAGTGGATAAAGAGATACAGCGAAGACGATAGCGCTGAATAGGTCACACACTACGGAAGCCAACTGAGAGTATTACACAACAGGCCCTTTTTTGGAATCCCCAGGGGAAAAGACAAAGAGGAAGACCAAGGAATCCTTGGAGAAGACAGATAGAAGCAGAGATGAAGATGATGGGGAAGACATGGAATTATCTTAAAAGAATGAATGGCAAAAGACAGAACAACTTGGTGAAAGTGTTTGTTGAAGACCTATGCTCCACTGGGAGCTAAAAAGGTAGAAGAAGAAGAATGTACCCTTGCACTTTATTCGGTCACTCTCAAATCTATCATTTTAGAAGACCCCTAAGGTTAGGTTTGAATAGCCTACAACCAACTAATCCTAAACTTTGTTGAAAAAAATATATAATTAAGTGCACAAAAAATAGAAACAGTTGATATTTCAAGTATGTCCGGTCTGTGAGGGGAGATCACTCGTTTTGCAGAAATAACATGGGTCACTAAACTAGAAATGTACCAATTATTTATTATATGTAAAGTATAAATAATTATAATTGTTGGATCAGATCAGATTGATATATAGACAGAATGAAATTCGGGAGGAGGGGGAGGGGTGGAGGACAAAGAACATAAAAAAAGACTTGTAAGGCAAATATGTAAATATGATCTAATCTAATGATGCCTTGAATTTTGATGGCTCAGGCAGGGGCAGTTTTCAAGTTTGTTCTTTAAAGTTCTTATCACATGGTCACATGGTCACATCATCACATGCATGTCTTATTTTTTATTGTTTACACTTTACATTCATTTCATTACACAAATCATGCCAACATTGAGTCATTATTATTATTCCATCATCTTCACAACATAAAAATTGCATGCAAAGAAAACGAGATTTAATAGCAGTTATTTGGTTACTAAGTACTTGTGTGAATGTGTGTGAGTACCTGACCAATTCAAGCGATCTCACCAGAATGAGAAGTCTGAATAATATTTAAAATAAATTGTATTTAGTAGTGTGTGTGAGTAGTGAGTGTGTGTGCACGTAAAACTGTTGAAGGTATCAGCATACCCTTAGCATGTAATTCCCTCTCGAATATAATTCATATAATATATGCAAAGTGTAAGTTACATAATTAATTTCACCCACTGTTTATGAAATCAATTTTAATGCAGAATATTGATTGTACACAAAGGTTGTACACAAAAAACATAGAACAAGCTCTCCTGGTGGTTGCATCGCGGATGTCCGGTAAATAGTGTGTCTAAAATACGTAACTTATCAAATATTGCTAAAGTGATGATCACACTTGGGAAAAATAGTAACGAAGAAAAGATACACAAACAAAAAATAAAATAAAAGACAAGAAAAGGACAGATAAAAATAAAACAATTTAAAGTTGAAGAATCAAGGGAAATTCTAGAATAAGAATTAACAACAGAGGAATTCAAGAAACTGTTTATTAATAACATACACATAGAGTGGAGAAGTGGAAACAATTTTAGAAACTTGGAAAACAATAATCGACATCGCAACAGCAACAAGTGATGGAAAATGTACAACTGAAATAAACAAAAGAATAGGAATGGCAAAAAGTAATTTTAATGTCATGAAAAATATCATTATCATCAAGTACCGGGACTACTGGCGTAGGTGATCATGTCTCTTCACAACTTTCGATCTCGACAGTTCTTTATCATTTCTGTTGTTGACCTACTACCAAACCATTCTCTTAAGCTGAATAGTATTTTCTCTCTTTGCTTCCCTCTATCTCTTCTTTCCTCAATTTTTCCAGTTGTTACAATATATTCCAGTTGCTCTCTTCTCATTACATGGCCAAAAAACGATGATTGTTTCTTCCTAATATTGGAAATTAGCTCTCTTTTTGCTTTGACCTCTTTCAGAACATTTACATTACCCTTCTTAGCTGTCCATGGTATTCTCAATATTCTTCTGTAAAGCCACATTTCTACAGACTCCAGTGATTCTCTTGTCTGTTGTCCTATTGTCCATGATTTGCATCCATATGTAGACTGGCTCTACATAACATTTAAGAACTCTTTTTCTTGTTTCTATTTTCATAAATGGATTGCATAGTATCTTCCTCATTTTTGGAAAGCTGCTTTTGCCTGAGCCATTCTGCATCTCACTTCTTTTGTACATCTTCCGTCTGAGGTTAACAAAGTTCCCAAATATTTAAATTCATTTACCTGTTTTAATATTGTTCCACTTGTCTTTATTGTTCACTGAGGTGATGTCTTTTTCTTTGTTGTTACCATTACCTCTGTCTTTTTGCTATTAAAGCTGAGTCCTTTATTTTGCTTTCTTTCAATATAATGTCCAACATTTCTTGTAACTCATTTTCACTCTTAGCGATTAAGATTGTA
The DNA here is from genome assembly GCA_032433765.1 of Megaustenia siamemsis. Lineage (NCBI taxonomy): Eukaryota > Metazoa > Mollusca > Gastropoda > Stylommatophora > Ariophantidae > Megaustenia > Megaustenia siamemsis. The sequence goes on from JAVIAB010000024.1 coordinate 61,008,114, forward strand.
TCATCAGCATACCTTAGATTATTTATATTATGACCTCCAATTGTTATTCCAGGCATGTCCCTTAAGGATCTTAAAATAATCTGGGGATTCCAAAAAAGGGTCTGTTGTGTAATACTCTCTGTTAGCTTCCGTAGTGTGTGTCCTATCCAGCGTCATCGTCTTCGCTGTATCTCTTCTTTATCCACTGGTATTTAACTGGTACATTTCCATAATTCTATGTTAGTGATTTTGTCCTGCCGTTTCCATCCTTTTATTCTGCGTAAGCATCCATTAATGAAAGTCTGTATCTTCGTGATTGTCAATTTTGTTGTTCTCCGTGTTTCACAGCCATATAATCATCATCATCATGTACCATATCGGTTGGCGTAGGTGATCATGTCCCTCCACAATCTTCTATCCACAGTGCATCGTATCAGTTCTGTTGTTGACTGTTTTCCATGCCATGACACCAAGCTATCCAGTATTTTCTCTCTTTGTCTCCCGCGATCTCTCTTTCCTTTTATTTTGCCAGTTGTAACCAAGTATTCCAACTTTCCTCTTCTCTTGATGTGCCATAAAAATGTTGATTGCTTCTTTCTGATGTTTTTTAAGAGCTCCCTTTTTGTGTTGACCTCTTTGAGAACTTCCTCATTGGTCTTTTTAGCTGTCCAGGGAGCTTTCAACATTCTTCTGAGAAATCCCATCTCTGTGGCCTCTAATCGTCTTTTCATTTGTTTGTCTACTGTCCATGATTCGCTTCCATAGGTCAGAATTGGTTCTATATAGCACCGATGAACTCCCTTTCTCATTTTTATTGATATAGATTTGTTGCATAAGATATTTTTCATTTTCTGAAATGCTATTTTGCCTGAGCTATTCTACTTTTTATTTCTGTGGTGCATCTCCCATCTGATGTTATTATTGTGCCCAAGTATTTGAAACGTTGCACTTAGCTATATAATAGGACCGACTTAACATTTGAGTTGAAAATTTTTATTTTTGTATTTAACCTAATGTCTTTGGATTTCCATATGTTTCCCAGTGCAATGAAAGTTCCTCTTGCTTTTGATATCCTTATTTTGGTATCATTTTCTTTTCCTCCCTCTTTATCTATATTACTGCCCAGATATATGTAAGATCGTACGTCTAGTAGAGGTATTTCTCCTAGTTTTATTTGGTTATTGCCAACTGTATTAATTCTCATAATGTTGGTCTTATCTCTATTAATCTTCAGTCCTAGCTGTTGTGATCTCTTATCAAGTATGCTCATTTTATCCTGCATCTGTTGATGGCTGTGTGATAGGAGAGCTATGTCATCAGCAAAGTCTAAATCATCAAGTTGTTTGGTCAATGACCACTGGATCCCATTTCTGTTGTTTTGAGTTATTTTCATAATCCAATCTATGGCTAGTAGAAAGAGAAATGGAGACAGTAGGCATCCCTGCCTTACTCCTGTTCTTATTTCAAATGGTTCTGTAAGCTGCCCTTCATGCACCACACTACATTCCGTTCCTTCATACATTGTTTTTATCAGGTAAATAAACTTTATTGGTATTCCGTAATGACTCGGCAACTTCCAAAGCATTCTTCTGTCTAAACTATCAAATGCCTTTTCGTAATCATCATATCTTAGATTATTTATATTATGAGTTACAATTGTTATTCCATGCATGCCCCTTATGGATCTTAAAATAATCTCACTATACATATTAAATAAATCTGGTGACAGCACACAATCTTGCATAACATCCTGTTTTATTTCTTGAAACATTCCCAAATTATTTCTAGTTCTTAAGGTCGTTGTTTGTTGTCAGTACATGTTCTTTATTATTCTTAGATCTTTGCTGTCGACGTTATTGCCTTCTACATTTTTTATTATTCCTTGGTGCTTTACAAATGCCTTGGTGTAATCTATGAAACATAGGTATAGATCTGTTTTCACCTCTATGGCTCTTTGTAGGTAGGGAGGTCAAAAAGTAATGCACACCAATTTTTTTCTCGGCTAATAATAAAGATAGGAATATGAAATTTTGCACACTTGGAATATGACATGTTCCAATTATGTGCACCAAATTGCACAGCATTCTGAAAAATATTACGCAATATATGAACCGTTAAAATGGAGCTTGTCAACAATGTCCGTTACAAACAGCGAATTGTCATAGAATTTATGGTTGCGGAGAAAGAAACTGTGGCAAACATTCATAAATGACTGTGTGCAGTGTACAAATGTTCTGCAGTCGATAGGAGCACAGTTAGTCGCTGGGTTCAGAGAATTAAAGCTGCAGAAAGTGTACGAGTGGAGCTGCATGATTTACCGCGTTCTGGACGTGTTGCCTCGGCTACCAGCACAGACATGTTAAACCGGGCTGATGCCATTATTCGTAAGGATAGGCGTATCACTAGTCAGCAATTGGCATTACAGTTTACAGGTAGCAAGGGAAGTGCAATCGCAATTTTTAAAACTCTCGGATATTCAAAGATTTGCGCTCGACGGGTTCCTCGGTGCCTAACAAATGATCACAGAGTTCAAAGGAAAACATTCTGTTCTGAATTGTTGGAGCGTTTCGGTGTTGAAGGAGAAATGTTTTTGTCAAAAATTGTTACCGGTGACGAAACGTGGGCACATCATTATGAGCCTGAAACAAAATGCAGTCAATGGAATGGCATCATCCGCAGTCACCAACAAGAAAAAAATTCAAAACATCTCCATCAGCCGGAAAGGTGATGATCACTGTCTTCTGGGACATTGATGGTGTGATTCTTGTTGATGTAATGACAAGAGGTGAGACAATCAACTCGACAGCTTACATCAATACACTGACAAAACTCAAAAATCGGTTCCACAGAGTTCGGCCTAATAAGCCATCTGCAGATTTGTTGCTTCAACATGACAATGCACGCCCTCACACAAGTCTGGTAACACGGGAAGCAATCAACAAATTTGGTTGGACTGTACTGCCCCATCCTCCTTACAGCCCTGATCTGGCTCCCTCAGATTTCCATCTGTTTGGACCACTCAAAAAATTCCTGCGTGGGACACACTTTGACAATGATGAGGATGTGATCCGTGCATTTAAAAAATGGCTACGCGAGCAGGACAAAACTTGGTACTAACGAGGCATTCATGACCTAGTTTCGCGTTGGCGTAAGACAATACGCTTGGACGGAGATTATGTTGACAAATAGGTAGTGTAAAGGGGATGTTCAGCTACAATCTGTGAAAATTTCACACATTTTGCCCGAATAGTTTCCGAGAAAAAAAGTGGTGTGCATTACTTTTTGACCTCCCTTCAGTACTAAAGTTCTTATGATGTATATGACATTTTTCGTACACTTACCTCCAACAAAACCACACTGTTCATCACTAATTTCTAGATTGATTTTGTTTCGCACTCTTCTCATCATGATTCTTAGTAATATCTTAGTCATGTGACTAATAAGGCTTCATAAGGCTTGTACGATGACCATCACATTCACTCGCACTAGATTTCTTTGGTAGGGCTATGAATATTGATTTTAGCAGGTCGCCTGGTATATATCCGCTGTTGTAGACATCATTCATTCTATACACTAAGAAAATCTTTAAAAACATCACAGAGATGCCAGACCTAAACATTAATGGAAAGATAATCAATAACAAGATATGCTGATGATACTGTATTACTAGCAGAAAATCATAAAAATCTACGACAATTTCTTAATGAAAAATAAACATGAAAAGCAAAAAATATGGATTAGATAGAAATATCAAAAAGACTTAAACTATGATCATAAACAAAGATAACACTCAAAACCTACAAGTGGATATCAAATTTGAAGGAATAGACCTGGAGACAGTTCAGAGCTACTACTAATACTACTACTAGGAATGGCGAAAAGAAATTGTAATGTCATGAAAAGTACACTATAACAAGTAACATTCGGGCTAAAACTAAGAATAGCAAAATGTTATATCTTCTCAACATTCCTGTATATTGCGAAAAAAATGGACATTAGACAAGAAAACAACAGAGAGTTGAAGCCTTTGAAATATGGATATATAGACGAATAGGTAGAATTGGATGGAAAGAAAAGAAAACAAACGATGAAGTCTTAAAACAACTGAAAATGAAAAGAGAACTACTAAACACAATTCAAACCAGACAAATGCGACGTTTGGGGAATGTTAAAAGACACTTGAGGTCATTTTATCCACAACCGCCCTTGCTAGCAAAGCTGAATACTTCGCAAACTTTTGGTGATTCCTTTCAGTACGTTGGCCTTATTTAGTTCTCTAGGTTGCTGTAGGTTTTTTTTTGATTTTCATAGCACTTGGAAAATCCTAAAACAGCAACACAACAACATCAACAGCAAACAACCTCAACCAGGATTAGAAATTCGAGCCCAATAGTAAGAACAACGCTTTGTCACTAGAGATACGGGCGCCAACAAAAAAACTATCAGCTGGTTTTCTCAATCTCAAAACTGTTTTGCATCTCGCTTCAGAGTTATTTCTAGTGTGTCTCTATCTCGGCTTCTTTTTCTTTCACTCTCTGGATACCATTTGAGGGCCTACGTTGAGATTCTTTTGTTGTCTCTTCTCATCACATGTCCATCATATAATCGTCTTCTTCTCTTGGTTATAGATGACATTTGTGAATGCTTTGTCATTTCTCTTATTTCAACATTAATCTTGAATTCATTCCGTGTTATACGAAGTATTTTTCGGGGGCATTTGTTTTCAAATGTATTCAATTTATTTGCTACATACACATTGCCTATGTTTATTTTTTTTTACTATATATTTATAAAGAGACAGACAGACAGGCAGGCAGACAGACAGACAGACAGACAGACAGACAGACAGGCAGGCAGGCAGGCAGGCAGGCAGGCAGGCAGGCAGGCAGGCAGGCAGGCAGGCAGACAGACAGACAGACAGACAGACAGACAGACAGACGCTATTTTGAAATAATCACTTTTCGCAAGTCAAACTTCAACCCAATAGTTCCCTTCTTTCATAACGTGCACCCAAAACCCATGTCCCCACAACATAATGCTTTCACTTCAGGATTCGTGTTAGCTTATCAATCATCTCTGAACACAGCCTCTGAGCAAACAAATTCCAAGGTTTGAGTCCCGCCACAAGTTGGCGGGAATTCTTCACTGGAACTCGAGTTCTCGCTCTCTGGGTAATGGAATCTGAAATCTTCTTCTCCAGAATCTTCTTCTTCTTTCCTTCCTCATCTGCCTTTCAGCGTCGAGGGGAGATATAATTTGGGGTCTTTTGATCTTCTGTTCGCCTCTGCCGCTGTTATGTTTCCTAGTGCTTCTAATATTCCATCGATCCATCTTTTTCGTGTCGACCCTTGGGTCTGGTGTTCTCACAACGTTTGTTGAAGGCTCGTTGTGTTGTGTTTTGTTCTTTCTGCTTGTCACGTGGCCAAACCATTTTATCTGTTGTTTCCTTATATATTCTATGGCGGGGGCTATTCCTAGCTTTTTTCTCAGTTCTTAATTTATGATTTTATCTCTCAGACTGTTTCCTGTCATTCAATTTGATATTATTGTGCCCATGTGTTTGACGATTTTTACATTGAGATAGAATACCAAATGAAACCATAAGAAAAATGGTAGGAACAAAACCCTGCCAAGATAATATATAGAACAACAACTTAAATGGTTTGGCCACCTGGTAAGAATGAATCCGCATCAATCACAATCAAGGGCGTTCTTCTCGAGAATGCATGGAAAAAGACCAAGAGGAAGACCCAGAAGAAGATGGATAGATGCAGTGACAGAGACATGTAACAACAAAGGAAAATCACTAATTCAGACAGTTCAAGCAGCTCAAGAACGTCAAATGATATAAACCACGACACCTTTTAGGTATCAGTGAAAAGAGAAAAGAAGAAGTACTTGAGAATCTCTCTCTCTCTCTCTCTCTCTCTCTCTCTGCGATCAAGACTCAATCAGAGTAGGATTCCAGACTCTCTCATGAAGTCAGCTGTCTGTTTAAGCGAATCGGTTGCCCCATATAGTTTTTCTTCCAGGGAGGTGGGCGTGGACCACATTGCTCTTCTCAGGTCTGTGTACTGGGGGCAATCCTTTAGAACATGTTTTCTAGTCATATTGTCCAGTGTACAGTGGCATAGGCTGGTACCTATTTTGAATTTGGTGAATATGTGATTTCTCATTCTATTGTGGCCAGTGCGTAGGCGAAGTATGTGACTTGATCCCTCCTTGATAGTTGGTGGTATCCGTCACTCTCGTTATGCTTTGGGTGTTCTCGTTTCCATTTTTCATGGAACTGACCTTTGAGGATGGATTTGGCTTCATCATAACTGAGCGGATGGTTCTCTTGCGGTAATTTCCCTCCCTCTTTAGTTAATTTGTCTACGCGTTCGTTCCCGTGTATATTACAGTGTGATGGTATCCACTGGATGACTACTCTCTGGAAGTTATTGCATAGTTGGTCCAGGGTTGTTCTCAAGTCATCTAGTTCATTGTTCTTGGGGCTTTTTAGAGCTGATAATACTGACAGTGCATCAGTCAGAATCACCAATTTATTGTGCATGTTATTTTTGTGTTGAGTAGCCAGTGTTGCAGCATCTCTGATGGCCTCAGTTTCTGTTTTAAAGTTGTTTGAGAATTTCCCTGTAGCTATTGACTTGATGATCTCGTCCTGATTATTCAGCTTCAAGAACACACCTCCCCCTCCATTTCTGGTGGCACTTGTAGCAGAGCCATCTGTGTATATGTGGGACCAAGAGTCCTGTGGGTAGGTATCGTGTATGTGTTTTTCTGCTACGTGTTTTCTTTCTGTGTCTGATTGGCTGCCTTTTTTCATGATTCCTGTTATATTTTCTTTAAGTTCTGGTATTTTATGCTTTCTATGAGGAGACATATTAGATGGGCCCAAGGGTTTCGATATTGTTTGGGGAAGTACTGGATCTCCAGTAGTTAGTTCAATGGCAATTGCAGCGAAGTTGCTCCTCTTTAGTCGTACAGTTCCGGAACCAGTTGTTCTTTGGTGCATGGGGTGGCTAAGGAGCCTTCTATATTTCTCCGCTTGTTGCAATACTTTAGTGACCCGTCTATCATCTAAGGGTTGTAAACCTGTTACTGTTTCTAGAGTCTTGACAGGTGTAGATTTCATAGCACCAGTGATGATACAGGCAGCTTGGTTCTGTGTTCTGTTAATTTTGCTAAGGTGTGACTCCATACTCTAGAACTGGTCTGACTCTTCCTACGTTTAGTCTTTTCAAAATATTGACTTTATAACTTGAGAATCACCTCACGAATAAAAAAAAAAATGAATGTAACTTAGTTTAGTCATCAAAAGTCAATTGTAAACAACCAAATGCACACAGACAAGCTTGAAAGAAGAATAAATCCAGGAACTGTTATGGATCCAGGATTAATAATAAATCTATAAATCCGGGAATACAAAATTCGTAGTTTCTCGGTAATTTTCGTTATTGTGCGGTAATTTGTCTAATATTCAATTTCAATATGGCATCAAGATAGGAAGTAGTTTTGTTGCTATCTAAAGTTGTGGGTGTTCGTTGGAGATTAGATGAATTAATAATGCATCTTTTTGCATACAGGTTGAGTTTCTTGTTTGGATACAAGCAGCAAATGTCAAGGTAGTGTAAAATGTTAGTTACAACTAAAGAACAGTGAATGTTCAATGTTTATTTTTGTATTCAATTGCTTGTATTCTTGTATTTTTATTCTGGTGACTTGTCTCACTCAGAATGACAGAAAATCATTGAAAATGAGAGATTGTCTATGTCTGTCTGCATTTTTTTCCAGTGTATTAGTATTTATAGTTAATTACTAAAGTTAATTAGTATCTCTATGACAATACAATACAATACGAGAACAGTTGTTCAGTCTAGTCTAGTTTTAGTACTATTACTAATATTACTAATAATAATACATTTTAATCTCATTCATTATACATTATAATTTAATATAAATTATTATTTTGTTTACTATCAAATCAATTATCAATAGTATCAGTATCAGTATGTATCAGCATAGCTGCATAGCAGCTAATAAATTTAATAAACAATTAAAATAAAAGTTGATTTGAAAATCAGTTTAAATATTTTTTTTTATTTTTACTACCGTACTTTACTAACTTAGAAGTACTATTTAAAAAATAAAAATGTTTTTTTTTAAAAATTAGTAACGAAATGATAGTTTTTAGTGATAATACTTTTTAGCTTTTAGGTAATGATTTATTCCAGCCTTATACTTGAGTTCAGTTGTGAAATGTTTTGTTATTTCTGAATCATACTGATACATTGAGAGCTAGGCATATAATATGATTAGATATGATCATATCCTATTATAATAATACAGTTTATAAAGAAAGTAGAAAAATATTAGTGGAGCCACAAAAAGCCGTAAGGGGTACCATACTGGACCATGCATGGTACAGTGAGCGAATTATGAATGAGATAAAAGCAGACCTGAGGCAGTAACTCAACTTAACAAAATAGAACATGCATACTTACAGCTACAGTTCACTGCACGCCTACTCTACACAGCTTCTACACAGTACCACAGCCAGTGTACTCTCTGTACTTTACATGAGAACACACTGCACCATCTGCTAGTCAGAGCATGTGCTGATAAATAAAGACCCTAGACCAAACTTATCAGACTTATTAGTACAAATGAGCTTCCACCTCCCCACGGGACCCAAATCTGCCTTCAATAAATTGAGTAAATTTGGTGCTCAAGTTGACTCTTTCCATATGGAAGCTTTTTATCAATGCAACAGAAGAGATTTCATCGACAAAATTTTTCATGTTTTTAAAATTCAATCTATATATTTATATTTATTTAACATATATTGTATATGAATTTTGGATAATTGAACAAGGAATTAGATTTCACCAATATCAAATTGATACAAGACATGTAAAAAAAGAATATGTCTTGATGACGGTTCACACTAATCAAATTGAAAGTGACGCACTATGCGGCGAAACGTACGGAAAGAGTTGAAATGCAAAAATCATGGCTTTGAAGCTTACATTATTTTTTACACCACTTCGAGATAGCTGATACACATTTTGCTACACCTCTTAAGTCAGCACTCTTCATGATAGACCAGGCACTAGACAGAATAGCAGCAATTGTCACAGTGAAAGGAAACAACATATTATTACCCTTCATGTGTAGTATATAATAGTTTTCGAATATTTGTATTAATTGAATATTTCTCTATGCACCCACATTTAAACAACCAACTAATTTTAGCACAGAGAATTTTAAATAACATAATTTACCTCATGAACACCTCAAAACCATAACCAATAGCTGAAGACAGTTAGTAGTCAGAACAATGAGTTAAATGGATGTTATCCATTAACAAACATTTTTAATAAATAAAAAATAAGGAACCTCTAAAACTTTATTAGGTCTACACATTATTGTTCAAATAGGAATGAAAACTTCAAGACTTGACACGATATCACAAGATGCCTTAGTGACAGTTACTTGAACCAACATAAAGTTGTCACTTAAACTTCTGTGGACTATAAGGAGGCAGAGAGAGGCATATTTAATCAGCACGATTTTGCTGTCGTTTTATCTTCTGTGTAGAGTCTACATTGATGTTATTTAGTCTTGTTTTATCTGCAAAGCTGAAACATCTTATTTTGCATATTTTGTTACATTGTAGGACGTTTCTTGTCTGTAGTCTCATTGGGCATGTCAAATAGTGCATTCTATTTCAGTTGACATTTCACTTGGGTTAATTTTCTGGCTGTCTCTTCTCAGCCTGGCTGAATAGAGGCAGTTTTGACTTTAGAGTTGTTTCACCTAATAAAACTGTCTTGATTAGTTAGGGCAACAGACCTCATAGAGTTTGTTAACTACCTTCAGTATGGCTTACTGAGACCTCTTTCATGAAAACAATGATAGTGTTAGGCTCTCTGTCCATGCTTTGTAGTATCCAGAATTGGAGGCTTTATTGAAAAAGAAAATAAGCCCTGTCACGCCAAGTGGCGTATAGATGAAATAGTGGATAATTAAAGGGAGGCTATTAGGCGTATAAAAGGTCGAAAGGTGAAGGTCAAGATGAATAAACATAAGAGCTCAGTGGGCCCACGTGAAAATTATGACAGTGACCGGGTCAGCAAAACGTGAATGGATAGAAATACGAAACCTAGATTGAGGGGTTTTAAGTCAGAAAAGGAATAAGTCAGTCAGTTGAGCGTTAGACCTTGCTGGGATCTCATGCAGACAGCTGTGTGTTAGTTTTGTTACAGCTGGTACTGTTGATCATGTTAGAGTTTGTTTTTTCAGTAAAAGGATAGAGTAGGAACGATAGGCTCAAGTTATGAGTTAGCGACAGTGATAGAATAGAATAGAAGTGTAGAAGTGATGGAATTCAGTTGTTTCAATCAAGGATGGAATACACACAAGTGAGTTACAGTAAGAGGGACAGTTTTTACTAATTAGTGACTCGCTAGTAGGTTAGTTACAAGAGACAGAGTGAACGATTATGAGTTCGCTAGTAGAGACAGAGTGGGGACATTATTGGTGTCTCATTACCATAAAGTGGCGTAGTCCACTAACACTAAGTATTCAGAGATAAGTCTTTTCAGAGAGGAAGGCTATTATAAAGTGGCGTAGTCCACGAACATTAAGTATTCAGAGATAAGTCTTTTCAGAGAGGAAGGCTATTAGAAAGTGGCGTAGTCCACGAACATTAAGTATTCGGAGATGAGTCTTTTCAGAGAGGAAGGGCTCAGGCAACGTGTCATAGAACACGCATAGTGTAATCCAGAAGTGATTTACGCACTGGTGTGACTTCAGAGGAAGTCCACATGAAATGTAGTTGCGCCGAGGTGCGACGAACAGCTATATTCGAGGAGGGAGCAATTCCCTGTCAATTTCAAGGGCAGATTCCTTTGAAGGGGTGTCATAGTACACCACAACTAGCAACAAGAGCTCGCATGGGTCCTGGAACTAGGAGCGAGCAGGTATGATTCTCAAATGAAGTACCATGTTGGCAAAGGGAAGTGTGCCCTAAGTGTCCAACGATTGATATATTGTCTTATAGACGAGGGGAAGTGTGCCCTGGTCGTCTACATATTGTTATGTTACCATAATGGCGAAGGGAGGGAACCCTGATCGCCAACCCATTGTGTATAGCAGCAAGGCTGCAGAGTGTGTATGAAAGGGGCGGAATTGTCAGCCCATATGTAATTACGACTGTCAACTGTGAACTGAATTTTGTAGATGAATAAATACTCAGGAATGTGTTTCTGAATTGTTCTTTGATGTTCTGTAGCAATATCTGTAATCGTCTGTACCGGGCGTAGCGAACGCTGGGAAAGTTGTCAAACACAAACGCGGAGACTCCACTATATGAATCATTGGCCATTGTTTCAGCATTGATGCAGTCAAGGTGAGCGACGCCACTGGTGGGCACGGTCGCACTATCAAGCAGTACACCGCCTGTGCCAGTCATTTCACGAGTCATTGCTCATCGTGCGTAAGCACCCTTGGTAATGATGGCTCGTGGTAACTAGGGGGAAAGCTGGTACCCGCTGGTGAATTAAGATCAACGGAATGTCATAACAGAAAGACATTCTAGAACGGCATTAATAAGAGACGTAAACGCAATCATCAAGACCGTCGTGAAGCATCAATGAAGCAATATAGAGAAAAGGAAATTATATTGCGCCTTTAAACGTTTCTATATTTCAGTGATATATTAAAAAGCTCGTTCCCTGGTATATAGAGATATGGTGTTGACCATAATTTTTATAGACCTTCGGCACATGATTTTTGTGGTAATGTGGTCGGTATTACACTCGTGCAGCTTTACTTTCCCATAAAAAAAATCTGGTACCAATTTAAGGCTGGGTGAACCCGGAAGCCGTTGATCAGGATCAAACCTGACCTCGTGTCTTTAGTAGTCCAGTTCATTAACCAATGTGTTATAAAAATTAGGAGATATTGAGCCCCCAAGAGCTTTAACCCTTTCATTGAAAGAATCTCTTGCTTTAAGTGCATCTTTTGTTGGAGCTTTAAATCTTGACAGTTCACAATTATTGCAGTTTCTTTGAATGTTTGCTGGAGAGTGACACTTTGATTGGCGAAATGCAGTTATGAGATTCTGAGAATATGGATTTGAGTAGATAGATTTTTGGAGTGTGTATAACCAGCACGCTGCAGAAACTGTCAGCATGTTTTTCTTATGTTATCTTTTGGGAAAGGACTGTGCACCTATGAGTCTGATTTGAGATCAGCTTGTGCTCTGTGGTTTGTGTAACAGTGTCAGTTCTTCTGGTTCAAAAATAGTTTATTGATCAGAATTGAAGCTAAGATGTAAAAAAAAATTAGTGATAGGACCCTTTGAATTGAATAAAGCATAGAGGAAGCTCTATTGAACTTGCTTCCCCACATTAGGCTCACCTTGTTGTGGTTGGAGGGCTTGTGTGCCTCAGGGATTCAAGAAGCTATGCCAGTGGGAGCTTAGTTCCTGGCAGGGTCACACAAGCTGGACAGGTCCTTGGTGAGGGGCCAGACAAAGGAGTAGATTGAACCCTGTAAGTGAAGACGCAGGCCCCATTGGGGGAGTGGTACATGCTCTGGTATGAACTAATCCATCCCCACTTCATAGGTTAAATGCTTCTCTGTCTTTTCCCCTCTTTCTGTCCTCAATCAAACAGTCAGGTGGTGCTCCAGAGCTCCGAAGACCAGACCACCTATGAGAGAGAAAACTACACAAAGCTCGAGCAGATGGTGCTCGTAAACCCAGGAGTGCCTACCATCTAAGGGCAGAATCCTCCTACAGAAAAGACAATCTGCTGCCTTGCAGGAAGATTGGGGACAATCAAAGGCTAAGGAAGCAAACTTGAATAAAATGCTGGCAGAAATCAGACGCCTTGGGTCTCTGGCGCAGAACATAGTGCAACATTTTAACATATACTCAGTACCATGGTGCGCCATATCTGTGTGTGCATGTTGTTTGTTTCTTCCTGCTGAAGGCCTATTGGGCCGAAACGTCATTCAAATCTGTGTTGTCTACTAATCACGTAAAGCTTTTACCATACCATTTTTTTTTCAATTTTCCCTCCAACAAAATAACCAGAACAGTACTGAACCAACTTGGCGACAGTGACCACAGACCAGTCAAACTTTCAGAGGATCTTGCTCACAAACAGGAGTTGCAAATACCACTTCCCTGCTGGAACTACAAGAGAGCAGACTGGGAAAAGTAGCTCACAGATGCCTACACTGCGCCTATCAACACCCATGAAAAGAAAGTCAATAATATGATATAGGAGCTAACAAATGGAATCCTGAGAGCTGCTAAAGAATCAATTCCTAGAGGAGCAAGAAGAAACTACAAGCCATACTGGAGCAAGGAAATACAAAGACTAGAGGAGGAACTGAACTCTGCCAGAGAACTAGCTAAAACATCACACAGCACAGAGAACAACATAGCCTTTAAAGCAGTCTCTGCCAAATACAGAAGGGAGGTCAAGATATCAGCTAGACAGAGTTGGTATAATAACAAGGGCGAAGTGGTTTCTGTTTTACAAGCTGTTAAATTTGATGCCCATGTATGATGGATACGCATGTGCAGTTCGTACATAGGAAGGACTGAGCGAATGTTTTCAAATAGAAACTGTGGTTAAACAAGAATGTATTTTATCGCCCTTGTTATTTGGAGTTGTTATGGACTTCATAATGAAGAAATGCTGCACAGGTAATAAAGGCATCGAATGGATACAAGGAGACCATTTGGAGGACCTCGACTTTGCTGATGACATAGTCCTCATCAGCAGTCCGATAAAAACAATGCAGAAAAACACAAATGAACTACCTTCAATAGCCAGCAAAATTGGACTTGAGGTCAATCATGAAAATACTAAAGTCATAGAAAGCTTAATTCCAACAGACGACAAAATATACATGGAAAATAAACTAGTGGAAGACATCAACCACTTTATCTATCTTGGAAGTCACATTGATCGGGAAGGGGATACAAGTAAAGAAATTAGAATCAGAATAACTAAAGCAGCAATGTCTTTCAGGAGCCTTGAAAAGTTGTGGAAATCAAAACTCATCAGCAGAAACACAAAACTTAGACTATTCAAATCAAACGTACTATCTACCCTTACGTATGCGTGTAAAAGCTGGAAAACAACAAGAGATATAGAAACAAAGTTGAATGCATTTGAAAATAAATGTCTAACGAAAATACTTGGTATAGCGTGGAACGAATTCAAAACAAACGAAGAAATTAGAGAAATCGCCAATCAACCACTGATATCTTCCGTAATCAAGAAAAGACGATGGTCATATGTTGGACATGTGATGAGGAGAGATAATAACTGAATAACAAAGCAAGTCCTCATGTGGGAAATAACAGGTAAGTGGAAAAGAGGCTGGACCCAGAGAGACACTGAGAAGAACATTGATGAGAGAGGCAAGAGCAGCAGGAATTGGCTCTCTCAATGAGATAGAGCTGCTTGCACAGAACAGAGACAAATGGCGAGATTTGATAAAATATCTTTAGAAGGATTGAAAACTGTTAGAATAAAAATTAAGATAAGAGAAAGAGTATCTGGGTCTATGTCTTATGGGCCGCCTACGGCTCGAAATGTCAATAGATAGATAGAAATTAAGATAAGAGAAAGAGTATCTGGGTCTATGTCTTATGGGCCGCCTACGGCTCGAAATGTCAATAGATAGATAGAAATTAAGATAAGAGAAAGAGTATCTGGGTCTATGTCTTATGGGCCGCCTACGGCTCGAAATGTCAATAGATAGATAGAAATTAAGATAAGAGAAAGAGTATCTGGGTCTATGTCTTATGGGCCGCCTACGGCTCGAAATGTCAATAGATAGATAGAAATTAAGATAAGAGAAAGAGTATCTGGGTCTATGTCTTATGGGCCGCCTACGGCTCGAAATGTCAATAGATAAAAATTTGAAAGTAAATATTCTTTTTTGCAGACTAATATAGATGTGAAACATATTTTATATTATTGAAGAAAATACTTCTCCAAAGTGCATTATTAAAGTGAGTTGAACATGATTAAAATAGACTAATGAATTGAAGTACCTAGGAATGATAACAGCTTCAGATGGTATGTGTACTACTACTTCTTTTTTCCTTCCTCATTTGCCTTTCAGTATGAGAGAAGATATAATTTGTGGTCTTCTGCTCTTCTTTTTGCCTCTGCTGCTATTATGTTTCCTAGTGTTTCTAATATTCCATCAATTCTTTTTTCATGTCAGCCTTTGGGTCTGGTATTCTAACATTGTTTATTGAATGCTCGTTGTGTTTTGATCTTTCTGCCTTATCACGTGGTCAAACCATTTTATCTGTTGTTTCTTTATATATTCTATGGCGAGGGTTATTCCTATCTTTTTTTCTCAGTTCTTCATTTCTGATCTTATCTCTCAGGGTGTTTCCTGTCCTTCATCAAACACATGCATCTAACATGGTGGTTATTTTTCTTATTGTTCATGCATCTAGCGTCCAGGTCAGGCATGGATAGCACAATGTTGGGATGTAGATTGGTGTACAGTAGAGGTTATTACAATAGAGCAACTCGCTCAGAACAGAATTTTCTTGTGAAACACAATGCTGGTCCTGTGCAAGATCTGACACTTGAAGGATCGTAGGACACAAGAGTCTAGAATTTCTACCCTATGTATCATCTTTGGCTCAAAAGGACAATAGATCAATAGATAGATAGATTATACAGGAGATGAAGCAAATGTTTAGTAGGACACCTGAATTGATAAGTGTGCTGATGTGTGTACACATTTTAACAAATCATTCTGTAAACATATTCCACATAGTCCATGTATTTTTTACCTTCTTCATTGTATTTCTTTAACCTTATATAACTTTGTTTTCTTTATGTTATAAAAATCCATTTATTGTAATTCATCAACAACATTTAGTTCATTCAAGATGATGCCTTGTATACATTGAAATTGTAAGAATACAACCGTTATATTGCAAATATGTTTTGTTAATTTTAAATAAAACAATTTGAACAAAACCTAGTGTATATAAATTATATAATATTGAGTGCAATGTTATGTTTATTCATGCGTGAATGCTTGTTATGCTTGGCAGCACAAAATTTAAAAACGGATTTTATCTATGCCACTAAATAGTGTACATATTCTAGTATACCTGTCAGACAACAGCATTAAGACATTGTTGTACTGAACAGATAGCAGCACATGTACTGCTTGGTAGGTAGGCAGAAGTACATATACTGCTTGAGGGTAGGCAGAAGCACATATACTGCTTGAGGGTAGGCAGAAGCACATATACTGCTTGGTAGGTAGGCAGAAAGCACAATACTACTTGCTGAATAGACAGAAGCACATATACTGCTTGCTGGGTAGGTAGAAGCACATATACTGCTTGCTGAATAGACAGAAGCACATATACTGCTTGCTGGGTAGGCAGAAGCACATATACTGCTTGCTGGGTAGGCAGAAGCACATATACTGCTTGCTGGGTAGGCAGAAGCACATATACTGCTTGCTGGGTAGGTAGAAGCACATATACTGCTTGCTGGGTAGGTAGAAGCACATATACTGCTTGCTGGGTAGGTAGAAGCACATATACTGCTTGCTGGGTAGGCAGAAGCACATATACTGCTTGCTGGGTAGGTAGAAGCACATATACTGCTTGCTGGGTAGGCAGAAGCACATATACTGCTTGCTGGGTAGGCAGAAGCACATATACTGCTTGCTGGGTAGGTAGAAGCACATATACTGCTTGCTGGGTAGGCAGAAGCACATATACTGCTTGCTGGGTAGGCAGAAGCACATATACTGCTTGCTGGGTAGGTAGAAGCACATATACTGCTTGCTGGGTAGGCAGAAGCACATATACTGCTTGCTGGGTAGGTAGAAGCACATATACTGCTTGCTGGGTAGGCAGTAACTTTTTAGGTGTAAATTTATAGCAGCACATGGTAGAGTCATCACAAGTGAAGGATATTAGCATTCCTAAAGAAGTTGTTTTGTGTTATATTCAAGGATCTCTAGACTAGCTGGTTTTTATTGTTTTTTTCCCAAGCATTTTAATATTTATAGCTTGAAGGGTTAGTTTTATAAAGTGATTTTAATAATGGAAAAGAGTAGACTATAGAGTTTTATGTTTTAACCAAACCAGGAGCTAAAAATAATGTTACTTAAAAAAAATTTAGTGAGGTTTTATTATAAATTATGTCTGTCTGCCCGTCCATCTGTATGTCCAATCAATCTATCTAATCCATACCAACCATCCATCCATCCATCCATCCATCCATCCATCCATCCAACCAACCAACCATCCATCCATCCCATCCATCCATCCATCCATCCCATCCATCCATCCCATCCATCCATCCCATCCATCCATCCATCCAATTCCATCTTAATGGTGACTGAAGGGCAAGACTAACTGTAGCAAATTGGAATCATTTTTACAATTGCACATAACAGTCAACATACACAATTACTTGATCTATAAAAGTATTATGCAGATATGCCTAAAAAATGAACTGAACTGGAAATTAACATGTTTGCTGTAAAATCTAAAATTTGAATAAACTT
Source organism: Megaustenia siamemsis (assembly GCA_032433765.1). Taxonomy (NCBI): domain Eukaryota; kingdom Metazoa; phylum Mollusca; class Gastropoda; order Stylommatophora; family Ariophantidae; genus Megaustenia; species Megaustenia siamemsis. The sequence goes on from JAVIAB010000024.1 coordinate 61,025,691, forward strand.
ATTTGCAATGGGCCTAAAAGATCAAAGGAATTAGCTGATGTGCAATATCTGTGGAATAAAGAATAGCAATATTTGTGTTTCACGGATATTCTAAAGCTGCATGCAAAAGATCACTGTGGCATAACATGTAGATTTCACACATATCGAAAGCAAACAATTTTAAAAACAAGGCCCAGACTATAGAGACCATATAACAAGTGAGAAAATCTTCAAAATCAATATAGGTTACTAGAGACCATATAAGTAGTTAGAAAATTAGTAAAATCTTCACTATTAAAATAGGCTACTAGAGACCATATAACAAGTTAGAAAATTAGTAAAATCATCACTATTAATATAGGTTACTAGAGACCATATAAGTAGTTAGAAAATTAGTAAAATCATCACTAATATAGGTTACTAGAGACCATATAACAAGTTAGAAAATTAGTAAAATCATCACTATTAATATAGGTTACTAGAGACCATATAAGTAGTTAGAAAATTAGTAAAATCATCACTATTAATATAGGTTACTAGAGACCATATAAGTAGTTAGAAAATTAGTAAAATCATCACTATTAATATAGGTTACTAGAGACCATATAACAAGTTAGAAAATTAGTAAAATCATCACTATTAATATAGGTTACTAGAGACCATATAAGTACATGTAGTTAGAAAATTAGTAAAATCATCACTATTAATATAGGTTACTAGAGACCATATAACAAGTTAGAAAATTAGTACAATCATCACTATTGATATAGGTTACTAGAGACCATATAACTGATTAGAAAATTAGTAAAATCATCACTATTGATATAGGTTACTAGAGACCATATAACTGGTTAGAAAATTAGTAAAATCATCACTATTAATATAGGTTACTAGAGACCATATAACAAGTTAGAAAATTAGTACAATCATCACTATTGATATCGGTTCATATAAACTTTTTCCTCTTCTTCTATTCTTTTTTATGCCAATTTTCACTTTGAAATCACCCCTGAGTTTTAAAATTTATGGATCTTTTAATTATTTGCTGCTGTTGTATGTGCATATATTTGTAAAGCTGTGATGTTGAGTTTTCCCCTCCTTAGTCTGATTGTCCTTAGTCACTGTCACAGAATGGATTGCAAGAGAGTTGCGAATACTTTCTCTGTCACGATGAACCATGCATATTTTTATTTACTTTCCTGAATAGGTAAAGGTATTTCCTGTTTTAGTCTCAAAATGACCTTATCAAGCCCATCTGTGTTCAAGCCCAGAATATCTATGTTGTATCTATGCATTTCCTTTTTGTGTCACCCTACTACCTCAAGAGCCCACTCTTCCCAAAAAATAATATTTAAACGAAGCCATGTTCACCACACAAATAGGTGATCCTAATCTAAAGACGCCCATTCATTTACAAGAATGGAATAACATCATTTACTTATAAGACATATTTTATTCAATTCGTTACAGGTTATACTTTAGTTAAAATGGCACGAAGTTCATCACAGGCTCAATATCCTATCAAAACTCACTATACAAACTTAATAGTTTATTGCATGGACCTTAATGTTCTCTTAGGGAGCCGCGATAGCTCAGTGGTTAGTGAACTGGACTACAAAGGACAAGGGGTAGGGTTCGATCCCAACCGACGGCTTCCGGGTTCACCCAGCCTTAAATGGGTACCGGATTTTTTTCTGGGCAAGTAAAGCGGCACGGGCGTAATACCGACCACATTACCCCAAAAATCATGTGCCGAAGGTCTGTAAAATGTATGGTCACTAACACCATATTCCCTATACGCCGCCACTTGGCGTGACGGGGGTACTTTACTTTTTTACTACTTAATGTTCTCTTAGTACATCCCATCACACTCCAACAATTCTGTTTAGCATCCATGTTCCACATTTATGTTCCACTTTTGTTAATTGTTGAACTTTCTCTTGTGTAACTAAGTTACAATTCTCTACATGTTAGAGCTCTTCTTTAGTTCTCCGCCTTCTAAATTGATGCTGATGATATATATCTGATCTGCCTGGCTTGTGGGTCTCACCATCAGATCTTTGAAACTTATTCTTTTGGTTGTCATTATATTGTTTCTTGGCAGTCTGCGATCAGTAGTTTGCCTTTTTTTCTAATAGGTTCTGTTCTGATCACATTAACACTATATATATATATATATATATATATATATATATATATATATATATATATATATATATATATATATATATCTTTTATTAACCTTGGGGGTAAAAAAAAAATGAGGTTGGCTTAGAAAAACACTAAAATAGAACACTGAGGCGAGAGGTTACAATAGCAGGCATTAACTCTCTTGCTGAGGTTGAGAGGGTCACCCCGAACAGGGATATGTGGCGAGATACAATGTGGGTCCTGTGCAAAGTCTGATACTTAATAGCAAGTATTGTCGGACATGAAGAGTCTAGAATTTCTGCCTTATCTGTCGTCCTAGGCTTGAAAGAACAATAGATAGATAAATATTTTGGAGTCATGTCTATAAGAACTGGCTGTGTGCCAATATCTAACAATCTGTATTTAAAAAAATGAATTAAGAATGGGAGTGATGGGGCTGACATTCATGCAAGCTGTCTTTTGAAATCGGATATGCTTGACTGACATGTACTAAAATAGCACCCAAGCATAAATTGTGGCACTAAATACACAAGCTATTTCATAGCTCAAGTAATAAAGAGGATATTTATTTGTGCATTAATATCAAGGAACATTATGTAAAGGCAGATGTAAAAATACATTACAGTAGGCTCTCAATTATTTGGAAACGGATTAACCGGTAAGTGGATTATCCAAGAGACCTTTGTTAAAAATAAAAAAAATGTATAAAAATTCCTCCATTTTAAAATAAATGTATCAAACTGGAACAAATCTATAAGCTTCTCATGATTACTTAGAACTCCAAGAAGATAGTAACTTTGTGGAAAAATGAATCCTGAGAAAACTACAGCACCATCTGGAAAAAAGCAAAGAGTTTACTGTCTCATTTCAACTGGAATTTTTTTAATCTAGGATTTCCCATTTCCCATTTGTAGTGGATAATCAAAAGTCTATTGTATTTGTTTTTTTTTTAAAAATCAATTGTAATTAATTTCACTGTCTTCTTTTTTTTCTTGGCTACTAACTGGTAAAGCAGTTAGTGACTGAGTTGTTTTGTGGAGTCTTGTAGGAGAACAACAAAGTTTATCCACTTTACACAATCTGTGGCCATCTTACATGGTGTGCCAATAGTCTGGCCCACATTATTAATTTCTTCTTCCTCTGTTTTCTCCCAGGTTGGTCTGCCTCTCTTTCACCTTCCTTCTGAAGTCAATTTTCTGAACCTGACAGTTCAGGTTGCAGCTGAATCTTCTCGGAGCACACAGCCTAAATCTTCTTTGAGCACCTGACCTAGGTCTTTTTTGAGCACGCGGCGTCGATCTGCTTTAAGCACATAACCTATACCGTATATGAGCATATAACCTGGATCATATTTGAGCACATAACTTAGATATTTCCTGAGCACATAACGTTGATATTCTCTGAGTGTATAACATAGATATTCTCTGAGTGTATAACATAGATATTCTCTGAGTACAAACCTAAATTTTCTTTGAGCACACAACCTAAATCTTTGACAACACAAAACCTTAATCTTCTTTGAGCACTTGACCTAGATCTCCTATAACCACTTAACCTAGATCTCCTCTGACCATATAACCTCGATTTTTTCTGATCACATAACTAGATCACCTCTAGCCACATAACCTAGATTTTTTCTGATCACATAACCAAGATTTTTTCTGATCACATAACTAGATCACCTCTAACCACATAACCTTGATCTCCTCTGATCACATAATTAGATCACCTCTAACCACATAACCTAGATTTTTTCTGATCACATAACCAAGATTTTTTTCTGATCACATAGCTAGATCACTTCTAACCACATAACCTAGTTTTTTCTGATCACATAACCTAGATCTTCTCTGATAACATAACCTAGATCTCTGATAACATAACTTAGATCTTTTCTGATCTAATAATCTAGATCTCCACTTATCACAAAACCAAGATCTTTTCTGACCATATAACCTATATCTTCTCTGATCACATAACCTAGATCTTTTCTGACCATATAACCTAGATCTTGTCTGATTACACAACCTGAATCTTCTTTTAGCACATAACTTAGATCTTATTTGAGCTCTGACATAATCATAGCCCCTTATTCTTCCATTGTTTTAGCCAGATGGTTATCAGAAGGAGTGGAAAATTGTTGGTACACTTATGGTGTTGTTTCAGAAATCAGCATGTGTATTTGCACCATTCAAAATACATCTTTTGAATTAACTTTGTTGTTTATGGAAATATCGTGTGTTACCGGGGCCTCATTATGAGGGAAGTAAAGAATAGTGACACTGTGACCTTCCAGGCATGTCGTATGAGGCGACTAAGGAGGTTGATCGATGGCTTGACAAGCTGTCATTGTAAAAAGTATTGTTATGGAAACAGCGCCATATATTTTAGAGCAGTGATCTCTGCAATATGTGCCACTTTGGCACGCAAGGTTTCTGATTTTGAGATTGTGGCTCTGCCCTATGTGCCGTCTTCGGCTCGAAAGGACAATAGATACATTTTTACCATTCTAGACTTGACACTTGTAATATAATATATATAGTTTGTATATTGCATTTATTATCTAAAGTTTATGAAGTGAAAGAAAATTTAAATAGACTTTACAGCACAAGCACATACAACATGAAAATCAACACCAAAGAAACAGAAATCATATATATAGCAAAAGAGAAACAGAACATCAGTATCACGATAGATGGCAGACAACTAAAACAAGTGGAGGAATTTAAATATCTAGGAAGTTTAGTGACAAACTACAATTCACAAACAGCAGAAATAAACTAAAGATGCAACAGAGCTTGTGATATCATCAGACAACTATCACCACTATAGTCTAGCAAGGAAATAATAGAGGCAAAATAGGCACTCTACAATACAGTCTTCATTCCAACGTTATGTTGCCAATGCCAGACCTGGACCCTAAATGTCTTAAACCTGGACAAGAACAATAAGAAAAATAATCTCTATGGAGATGAATGTGTTAGACGAATGACAGGAAACAACCTGAGAGATAAGATTAGAAATGAAGAACTGAGAAAAAAGCTAAGAATAACCCCCGCCATAGAATATATAAAGAAACAACAGACAAAGTGGTTTGGCCATGTGATGAGGCAGAAAGATCAAAATAATACACAATTAGCCCACAATAAACATTGCGGGAACAAGTATACAAGAGTATATATTGTTTAATATAACATATTTAGTGGTTTGTCTTTAGCAATGGCTATGGTAATGGTTAACTGAACTGACTTAGATTGGTCTAATTTTGTTTCTATTCTGACACTAACTTCAAACTTTTTCAGAAATTAACTAGTTAAAAGTATTTATCCCATCTGATTGGCTAATGACAGGTTGTAATCCACATTTTTATAATGGAAAGGGAAATATGTTGTTGAAGAAAACAAGGTGATTTGGTGACAGCTCTCTTTTAATATGCTAGTATTTGTGTCTCCAGCCTTATCATCATCAAGTACCGGGCCTACTGGCATAGGCGATCATGTCTCTCCACAACTTTTGATTTCGACAGTTCTTTATCATTTCTGTTGTTGATCTTCTGCCAAGCCATTCTCTTAAGCTCTCTAGTATTTTCTCTCTTTGCTTCCCTCTATCTCTTCGTCCCTCATATTTTCCAGTTGTTAGAATATATTACAGTTGTTCTCTTCTCATTACATGGCCAAAAAATGATGATTGTTTCTTCCTAATATTGGAAATTAGCTCTCTTTTTGCTTTGGCCTCTTTCAAAAAATTTTCATTACTCATCTTAGCTGTCCATGGTATTCTCAACATTCTTCTGTAAAACCACATTTCTACAGACTCCAGTGATTTTCTTGTCTGTTGTCCTATTGTCCATGATTCACATCCATATGTTAAGACTGGCTCTACATAGCATTTATGAACTCTTTCTTGTTTCTTTTGTCAAAAATGGATTGCATAGTATCCAGCCTTATAGCCGTAGATTATTTTGATTAAAAAAATTTATATTTATCTATGTTAATGCATCTTTTCCAGATGACTATACAGGTAGGAGACTATGTGAAAGCATCTTACAGCTTTCCAGGAGAGTCAGTGACAGATCTGTCACTTAGCATTGGAGACGTTGTCAAAGTTACAGATGTGGTTGATGGGAATTGGGCTGATGGTCACAAAGTTGGACACAAAAACAAGAATGGGACATTTCCGCTGGCTTTTGTTGAGCGTCTGGCACTGCCATCTGTCCGCACTGGCCAGAAAGTTTTCTTAGCTCTTGAAGACTTTCCAGCAGAGCAAAATGGAGACCTTGAATTAAGCAAAGGTAATTATTATACGAGCAATTCACAGACTAGCATATCTTCTGTCCATTGCTTATGCATAAATACTTATAGATAAAGTGAGTTCTGTCCATTACTTATGCATAAATACTTATAGATAAAGTGAGTTCTGTCCATTACTTATGCATAAATACTTATAGATAAAGTGAGTTCTGTCCATTACTTATGCATAAATACTTATAGATAAAGTGAGTTCTGTCCATTACTTATGCATAAATACTTATAGATAAAGTGAGTTCTGTCCATTACTTATGCATAAATACTTATAGATAAAGTGAGTTCTGTCCATTACTTATGCATAAATACTTATAGATAAAGTGAGTTCTGTCCATTACTTATGCATAAATACTTATAGATAAAGTGAGTTCTGTCCATTACTTATGCATAAATACTTATAGATAAAGTGGTTTAAAATCTGTATAAATTATATCTATTTGGGGTGGTGGGTGGTCTGGGTCAGCCTCTGGACAAGAAGTGTTCGATTCCCACCACAGGCAGGGGGAATTTAAAAACAAAAAAATCAAATCTGTGGTTTGTTCATGGCTTAACTCTGCTTGATCTCTAGGTTGTGAGATCTCATGTCTGGCTCTCTCAGATAACAACAAAATAACAGGAGGTCCTGTGTGCATTCTTTGCACATTATAGAACCCTTGGCAGTTGGAAATTGAGAAGAGTAAGGCAAAAAAGGCCACTACCCAGGTGAAATTGATAAAAAAAAATTCTACTCCAAACGTCAAAACTATAAACAATTATATATATGAGAGTACATTGGAAGTCAGAAAATATCTGTCTGTATGGTGGGGGATGCTTGAACACATGGCTGTTAATGTGAAAAATTGGAAAAAGTGATATTCATGCAAAATTCAGTCCCTTGGGGACTTCGTTAAAGATATCCATTCATACCAAATTTTTGTTAGATATTTCAAGACGTAGACCGATTGTATGACCTTCTGCGATCTACCAATGACTGCTTGACTTCATTGTTATACAAATTTGAAAGAAATAAGAAAAACATGGCTCCGATAAAAATGTAGATGAGTTTAATACCATGGCTTGAGCTGTTAGTTCTTAGACCAGTTGACATTAAAGACTGCAGATTAAAGACTTTTTAAATTTCCTGGTTCTTGCTGGAGATTTTAGAGTTTGTTCACCTTAGTAGGTAGAGCAGTACTAGATCTTCAGTATCAACAGGTTCTACAACCATGTGGATCACAGCTATCTTTATCTCTTTACCAGTTTTGCCTGGCACAGATTATTTTTAAGGGAACCAGCAGAAGAGGTGAAGTGGGGTCTTGGTAATATTTTGGGACGTTGGCCCTGCCTCCAACAAAAGTCAATTAAAATAATTCCGCAGATACAAATGGAAAGGTTATTATTTATGGAACAGTTTAAAAAGGTTTGATGTACCATGTAGTTCAGTAAGCAGACATGTTTATCATGATAGATGTTAATAGATCATACATTCATTTACACTTGTTTCATGGTGAACACAAATTATTATATTTTTTTTGCAGGAGAAATTATAGTTGGATTGGAACCTGTTAATGACTCATGGTGGAGAGGCAAGAATGGGCCACTGAAAGGTATATTTCCTTTGACAATGGTAACAGAGCTGGAACATGATGATGGACTGAGGTCAAGGTCAGCAAGTGCATGCTCTAGTGGCTTGAAGTTGAGGTCAAACAGCGTGACCTCCCAATCAGATGGTTCTTGTGTTGGGGGCATCAGCAGTGGGATAACAAAAGTCTCAAATATCACATTTGCAAGAGCTTTAGTAGATGTGACACCTCAGCTGGATGGAGAACTGGCCTTTCAGTTAGGTGATCTGATAGAGATTACAGAAATTCTGGACGATGATTGGTTTTATGGCAAGTGCTACAACAAGGAAGGATTGGTCTCATCTGTTTGTGTAGAAATCCTGATTGAAAGTGAGGAGGCAACTGAATGTTCAAAAAGTGAGATTCGTCAAAGTGCTCCTGGGATTACTTCTAATCTAATATCTTCAGTGCAGGAACCTAGAAAAGGTTCTGAATCGCAAAATGTTGAAACCTTGGAGTCAAAGACAGAAAGTACTTTTAAAGGATCTTATACGAGCGAGAATACCCGTTCCCATGATGAAGAGGTAACTCCCTATGGGCGAGTAATCTATCCTTTTATTGCCCAGATTCCAACAGAGCTATCCCTTGAAGAAAACAGTCTTGTAACTCTTATTGAGCATGTAGATTCTGACTGGACAGAAGGTGAAGTAGATGGCAAAAGAGGGCTATTTCCCACTGGTTTTATTGAAATTATCGTGGACTGTCTGTATGCTTACAATCAAGAAAAACAACCTATTTTAGAAATTGAAAAAGCTCAAAATGCCACTGATGAAACTACTTCTTGTGTTGATGGTGTTGCTGCTTCTGCAAATTTAAATGTTAATGACAGTGGTTCTGTAACTAGTACAAACCTTGAGAATAATGAAGGAAATATATCTTCAGATAATACCATTAGTATTAATTCTGGGAAATCAAAATTAACTGATGTGGGAGAAGAGAATCATGAGATAGGGTTAGTTTTGTTTGATTTTGTGGCTGAAGTCTCAGGAGACATTTCTGTGGCTGAAGGTGACACAGTGGAAGTGATCACTTCGCTGAATGAGAACTGGCTGAAAATTAGAACAGAAGATGGCAAGGTTGGACATGTTCCTAAAAATTATGTTCAAATAATTGGACTTTGGCCAAAAGCTAAATCAGAATTAACTGAATTGGAAAGTTCTTCCAACTCTTCGGATGCATTTACTCAGAACTTTAGAGAGAACACAAAGAGTGTGAGTATCAAAGACAGCATAAATGTTCAGAAGGTAGGAATATTAACACCTGAACTGCGTAGATGCTCTTCTGAACAAAGCTCATCTGAGGATACAAACTGTACCACAGCGCCACCATCTTCCACAGCTGGGTTCCCATCTCCCATTCATAAAGCAGTTTTGAATCCTAAAAGCAAGCCAGCACTTCTTCCTAAACCTGCCTTATCTCCTAAACCAGCTATTCCCCTTAAGCCCTCTACTGTGATAACCCCACAATCTTTCATCCCAGCTAGGCACAGTTACTCAGCCAAACACAGAATCAGCTTACCCGTGTTAGAGCACAGAACTAACAGTCTGTCATCTTTAGATGACTTTATTAAAGAAGAAATCTCTAAAGCTAAGGGCAATAGTTTATCCTCAAACTCTGATGATTCATCCCAAACTTCTAGTGATATTTCTACAAAAAAAGACCCTGAGCATGATCTTTCTAATGCCTCTTCAGTTGTTTACACATCTAGTGTTGATAATCTTGGTACAGATACACCTTTTAAATCAATGGTAGACTATGATGGTAAGGGAACTTTTTCATCGCATTCAACAAGCACTAATTCTACAGCCTCATCTGCTGCAACATCAGCTGCACATTTGAATAGTGAATGTAAAGAAACTGATGTCAGAAGAAATATTTTTGTCAGCTCTGTCAGTTTTTCAGGTGAAAACACTGCTGCCCCAGATGCCATCAATAGAAGAAAATCACTGCCGGTACACAATTCATCATTTGTAAATAAGGCCTTTCAAATGGACACAGCCGAGGGCATGCTGGTTGATTTAAATGATAAGAACACTTCACAAATTCGCCGCATTCCTGCAAGAGTAGCCCCCCCAAGACCAGTTAGTGCAATAGCCACCTCATCGTCCCATACTACTGAGATCCAACCAGGCAAACTAAGAGCTGCTCCTCCTCGTCCGACTGGGCCCCGAGTGGCCTCAGCTCCATCCAAAACTCCATTGGTACCTACCAAGGTGGAACCTGCAGTCAAGCTGGTTCCGAAAAGATCAGCACCAAAGGCACCAGGCACGTATAATCAGAGCGCCATTTGTTCTGCACTGCAAAGTGGACCTCATTCAACACCACCTCATTCTAGACGACATCCTCCAAGACCATCCTCTTTCCACGCAACACCAAAAAGGCCACCACCTCGGCCTGCAGATCTTATGTCTTTCAGCCCTGAGGAGTCTGGAGTAGGTATGTTGAGTATTTGTTTTGTTTTTATATTAGAGTGTAGAGTTTGTATCTTGTGGACTCCATATCCTAAACTTTATGTAAGAAGAAATCTCCAAAGTAAAGTTTATCTTAAAGCTTTAAAAGTATTTTAAATTCTAATGATTTTATACCAAGCCCCTAGTAATAATTGTGCAAAAAAAATACTAGAAAGATCTTTACGTACCTGGCTAATAAAAGATGGTTTCCGGTTGTTTCCAAAATGGAGGAATTATTTTTCTCCGGCTTGGTATAGAACCGTTGATCAGAGGTTTAACAAGCCACTATCGTAAAAACGATGTTGCTAATGAAACGTAGACCTGATACAGAATGTGTAAATTAGCCTCATATGGGAAACAACAGGTAAGAGGAAAAGAGGAAGACCCAGAGAGACACTGAGAAGAACATTGATGAGAGAAGCAAGAGCAGCAGGATTCGGCTCCCTCAATGAGATAGAGCTGCTTGCACAGAACAGAGACAAATGGCGAGATTTGATAAAATATATTTAAAAGAATTGAAAACTGGTAGAACAAAAATTCAGATAAGAGAAGGAGTATCTTGGTCTACACCCTATGGGCCGGCTACGGCTCGAAAGGTCAATAGATAGATAGATAAATAGATAGATAGATAGATAGATAGATAGGTGGGTGGGTGGGTGGGTGGGTGGATGGATGGATGGATGGATTGGTGGATGGATGGATGGATATATGGATGGATGGATGGATGGATATATGGATGGATGGATAGAGAGAGATAGAGATAGATAGATAGATAGATAGATAGAGAGATAGATAGATAGATAGATAGATAGATAGATAGATAGATAGATAGATAGATAGATAGATAGATAGATAGATAGATAGATTCGATTCGATTCGATTCGATTCGATTGGATTGGATTGGATTGGATTGGATTGGATAGATAGATAGATAGATAGATAGATAGATAGATAGATAGATTAGATTAGATTAGATTAGATTCGATTCGATTCGATTCGATTCGATTCGATTCGATTCGATTGGATTGGATTGGATTGGATTGGATTGGATTGGATTGGATTGGATTGGATTGGATTGGACTGGACTGGACTGGACTGGACTGGACTGGACGGGACGGGACGGGACGGGACGGGACGGGACGGGACGGGACGGGACGGGACGGGACGGGACGGGACGGGACGGGACGGGACGGGACGGGACGGGACGGGACGGGACGGGACGGGACGGGACGGGACGGGACGGGACGGGTCGGGTCGGGTCGGGTCGGGTCGGGTCGGGTCGGGTCGGGTCGGGTCGGGTCGGGTCGGGTCGGGGTCGGGTCGGGTCGGGTCGGGTCGGGTCGGGTCGGGTCGGGTCGGGTCGGGTCGGGTAGGGTAGGGTAGGGTAGGGTAGGGTAGGGTAGGGTAGGGTAGGGTAGGGTAGGGTAGGGTAGGGTAGGGTAGGTAGGTAGGTAGGTAGGTAGGTAGGTAGATAGGTAGATAGATAGGGTCAGGTCAGGTCAGGTCAGGTCAGGTCAGGTCAGGTCAGGAATAGATTAGATTAGATTAGATAGATAATAAAAGATATTTTGCTAAAGAATTAAAAAAGACAGAATCAGTGATGTAGTGCACTCATTGAATCACCAACCAAATGCATTGCTATTGAGTGCACATACTGACAGGTTTTGACAAATAATTGTATACAGTCATAACTATACTCCAACAAGATCAAACAACCACAAGTTGACCAGGTACTTATTCTTACATACATTGTATGTGTGGAGCTAGGAATGAAGATAATGTAATTAGATAATAAACTGATACAAACTATGGGAAGATTTATTGTAAATAGCTTCTTGTGTACATAACTAATAGATAATAATTAGATAATAAACGGTGACAGTTGTCGGCGAGAGCGTTTCGGACCCCACTGTCAGTACTTTGATCTAGTTTGCAAATACACCTAGGGATTTAGACCTACAGATCCGGACAGTTTCATGGTCTAATCAACATGTTACGGATTGAAGGGGCGATAGTTGCAAATATCTGCTCCATCTACATTGGCGGTGGTCGGAATGTGGCTCTCAAACAGAACGCAAACCAGACAGACACATTTAATGCTTGATATACAGTGGACGGATGTGGACCAGAGGCCGCAGTTAATGGCAAAACAAAGACCAATCTTTATGACAATGACTGCACACACACACAATTGAGAAGTGGAACCAATTCTGTTTACTGGTATCTGAACTTTGACACGTCCCAGAAGACTCACACCCCATTCGAATTTATCATCGAGCTAGCACTATGATTCGGATAAAGAATGACACTCCAAAGGCTTTCTCTGACAGTGGCGGTGTAGTGTTCCAGTATAATGATATATCATACCCAAATATTTATGTGAACACTATTGTAGTTACCATACAAGCGACAATGGCACACAGTAAGTTTGAGTTCTCACCGACCTTTTCGCAGGACGAGAGTGCACTGACGGTGTGTGAGGTGCAAACATTTACAGACACCTATTGTCTGGACTGGCATTCTTGGTCGTTTTGTGAAGTGTGTAGTGGGTGTTGCAAAGGCTGCATCGTCATCATCGGTACGTGGCACGGCAACTGTTCACATGGGATCTATGGACACGACTGCTCCGGGTCTTGTCTTAGTGTCAGTTCTTTATGTGAGGAAAATCCGGAAAATGCCAACATTGCAAACATCCTGGCTATACCTGAATGACACTTGTCCTGATGGTAATTTTGGACTACAGTGCCAGCAGACGTGTTCTGATGGCTGTGACATCATATGTGACACAGAAAGAGCAGACTGTACGCGCAAGGAAGCGTACTACGGGCCAGACTGCACTCTCAAATGTCCTGACCACTGTTTCAACGACACCTGTGAACAGTCAACCGGGGCCCTGTTCATGCAAGGGAACGTTCTACGGGTCAGACTGCACTCTCAAATCTCCGTACAACTGTTTGGACGATATCTGTTAACAGTTCATGGGGGCCGGCGTCTCGTATGTCGATGATTCCCACGTTAAGAAGAGTCTGCCGACTACAACAAACCCAAGCATATGGATACCTTAATGTGTACTGGATATTTTCTTTCTGTGCTGGACATGGTTCATTTCTTGGTGTGTTTCATTGCTAGCCAAGGCTCATATCTTGGCTTGTGTGTGTGTGTGCTGGCCATGGCTCATATCTTGGTGTGTGTCATGTTAGTCATATCTCATATCTTGGAGTGTCCGTGTTAATCATATCTCATATCTTTAAGTGTGTATGTGTTTAGTCATATCTCATATCTTAGTGTGTATCTGTGTTAGTCATGTGTCATATCTTTGTGTGGGCATGTTTGGGCTAGTGATATCTCATATCTCTGTGTGTAAGTTTATGTTAGTCATATCTCATATCTTTGTGTGTGCATGTCTGTGTATGTCACATCTCATATCACTGTGTGTGCATGGCTATGTTAGTCACATCTCATATCTTTGTGTGCATGTCTATGTCAGTCATATCTCTTATCTTTGTGTGCATGTTTATGTTGGTTATATCTCATATCTTTGTGTGCATGTACATGTTAGACATGTGTAATTTCTTTGTGGGTGCATGTCTATGTCAGTCATATCTCATATCTTTATGTGCATGTTTATGTTAGTCATGTGTCATATATCTTGATGTATGTCAGTGTTAGTCATGCCTCGTATCGCTATGTGCATGTCTGTGTTTGTCACATCTCATATCTTTGTGTGTGCATGTCTGTGTTAGTCACCTCTAGTGACTCGGGCAGATGGTGCTCGTAAACCTGGGAGGGCCGACCATCTAAGGGCAGAATCCCCCTACAAAAAAGATCATATGCTGCCTTGCAGGAAGATTGGGGACAATCAAAGGCTAGGGAAAGCAAACCTGAAAAAATGCTGGCTGAAATCGGATGCACTGGGCCACTGGCGCAGAACACAGTGCAACGTTTATAACGGGTGTTCAATCAGAGTGGATCTGGCAGACTCTAATAGTGATGTTCTGTTTGTAACACACCTAACCTGACAGCTGAGTTCATGTGAGGAGCTGGAATCCTACTCTGATTGGGTCCTGATCGCAGAGAGAGAGAGAGAGTGTACATAACTGAGGCATGCCCATGTTGGATGACATGAAGGTGCAGATACCACAATCAACTGTAAAACTACAATGCAGTCTATCTACATCCTTTTAATGTCATCTTAAGAGTGGATGATGAAGAAGGGTATCATTGGTGAACACAGAAAGAGAGAAGAAACATTACTGAGTTTTTGAACTAATATCTATTGTCCTTTCAAGCTGAAGAAAACAAATAGGGTAGAGATTGTAGACTTTCCATGTCTGACGGTCTTAGCTCTTTACTGGCAGACTTTGCATTGGACATGCATTGTGTCTTGCCACATGTCTCTATTCTGGGCAAGCCTGTCAATCTCAGTAAGGGAGCTGATACCTGTTGTTGTTGCTTCTCACTTCAGTGTTCATTTTATTGTTTTTCTAGGTTGGCCTCTTTTTCTTTTATCCTCTAGTTCAAAATTTGAACTGGTTACAGATGAGAAACTTTGAACTTTCTGGGTAAAAACAGCATTATGTGGGATGTTGTAAAAGACAAGTAGAGGGTTTTTGTAGGGTTTGTATTTTCATAATGTCAAGTGGGGCTGTTTACTGAATTAAAATGTGTTTTCCTGAAAGATGAAAATATCATAACCCTGCTGTAAAACTGTGGCACAATATACAAAGTGTTCTTATCTCACAAAACAATGGAATAGGAACTACGACACAATGTAATTTAGGCTAAAAAAAAACTAGATAATAAGGTAAATAAAAAGTTGAAGACCCAAAAACAATTGTTTCAACAATTTTTATCCATCAACACAGCCCTGGAGTCTTCAGTCACTGGAGGCTGTGGGACATGCTGAGGAGGGGATCTGAGCACCTATGGACATGTTCACAGCCTAACGGTGATAACCCACTAATAACTCAATTGTTGCATAAGGGCCATAAACATACTAAAAGTTGAATGTAAGTGAATAATAATACGTAAATTGGTTCCAAAAGAAGGGAAATTTGACAAAAAGAGATTAAAAAACCCAGAGTAAGATCCTGGGAAGATGAAAATAATTGCAGTGCTGAGGTAAAACTGGTAGAAGAGAGCAAGTGTAGGGTGTGGTAAACACCCCTACAGACTGAGGTGACAGCTTTACAAAAATGGACAATACAAATTATTGAAGTTCTCGGCTTTAAATGTGGCCTTCCTGAGAAAACAAGGACAACACAAATGGACAACGAAATGAAGGTACACTCTACTACATGTTAAGGAGTAATCAAACCTAATATATAAAAGAGAAAAGAAATAAAATGAGAATAAAATAAATAAGGGGAAAAGAAAAAATACAATATTACTTGTACAGTAGAGAAAGAGGAAATAAAATGGATCAATCAGCTGTTGGACAAAGCGCAATATCTTCATGAGTCCGCAAACAGGTTGATAATAACAGGTTGAAATGTGCACCATTAAGAGCTGAAATTTGGTCTTGAGAAAGACCAAAGACAGGAAGCTCTCAATGAGTTGATACTCATTGAGAGCTTCCTGCTACTGACTTGGTTCATGGGTAGCGTATCATATCTCCATATAAATGGAGCATAGAAAATTGAACTTAGAAGATCGATAAGACCTTAAATATCATAATCTGTCCCTAAGTGTTGTTACTGACATGAAGCCAGAAGAAACATTTTTCCCTTAAATTTTGTTTTGCTGTATGCTATTTTAATGCAGTTGACCTTTTTTTTTCTGAAAATGTATGGTCAGAAACCTTTCTTTAATCTGGATAAGGAGACTCTAGAATTTCTGGCAACCTTCAACCTAGTTCACATGACACATCAATTTAGGTCACTGAGATATAACTGGGGTTATATTTTGTTTCCTGCCATTTGAAAATCTGGCTGGTACAGCACTAGTGATTTGGGGAATGTGTAGTCCACTCCAATGATTCTGGGAATTTGTAGTCTACAGCAGTGATTCTGGGAATTTGTAGTCTACCCCAGTGATTCTGGGAATTTGTAGTCTGCTCCAGTGATTCTGGGATTTTTGTTGTCTGCAGCAGTGATTCTGGGAATTTGTAATCTACTACAGTGATTCTGGGAATTTGTAGTCTACAGCAGTGATTCTGGGAATTTGTAGTCTACAGCAGTGATTCTGGGAATTTGTAGTCTACAGCAGTGATTCTGGGAATTTGTGGTCTACAGCAGTGATTCTGGGAATTTGTAGTCTACTCCAGTGATTCTGGGAATTTGTAGTCTACAGCAGTGATTCTGGGAATTTGTAGTCTATAGCAGTGATTCTGGGAATGTGTAGTCTACAGCAGTGATTCTGGGAATTTGTAGTCTACAGCAGTGATTCTGGGAATTTGTAGTATACTCCAGTGATTCTGGGAATTTGTAGTCTACTCCAGTGATTCTGGGAATTTGTAGTCTACTCCAGTGATTCTGGGAATTTGTAGTCTACTCCAGTGATTCTGGGAATTTGTAGTCTACCCCAGTGATTCTGGGAATTTGTAGTCTACTCCAGTGATTCTGGGAATTTGTAGTCTACTCCAGTGATTTTGGGAATTTGTAGGCTACTCCAGTGATTCTGGGAATTTGTAGTCTACTCCAGTGATTCTGGGAAATTTGTAGCCTACTGCAGTGATTCTGGGAAATTCGTAGCCTGCTGCAGTGATTCTGGGAAATTCGTAGCCTACTGCAGTAATTCTAGGAAATTCGTTGCCTACTGCAGTGATTCTGGGAAATTCGTAGCCTACTTTGCTTACATTGATTCTCAATTATGGTTTCAAGAAAAATGGCAATGTCAGTGGTGGTGTAAAACCTATGTCAATGAAGCAGGTTGCTGTTTCTGTGTACGAGCCGTGTGATATATATAGTATTGGAGTGTCACTGTGTATGACAGGCTTTAGAAATTCTTGTGTATAATGTCAGGGGTGTATAAGCTGAATATTATTATATGACAACTATTTGACTGCAAAAGTGATAATCTGAAACAGTTCTGGAGCCAGGAATGTTAGAAAATCAACCGTCAGCCGTTCTGTCTTTATCCTCTTGCAGACATGTCAGAAGAAGATAGCAAAGAGCTGATAGCTGATCTCAAGAGTAAGCTGGAGGAGAACCGAGCTGACATTAAGGTTAGAGTTGTTTTTCTTGTTTAGATAGCCTTTCATTATTTATTTCACTTTTCCCTTTTCCCTTTTTTTTTCATGCTCCTCAAAATTTAAAAAAATGTCTTTTTCAGCTGTGCATGAATAATATTTGTGGTATTACTTAAGATGTTATTTGTCTTTGCTTTGAATTCTGTTATACACATTTGTGAACCTGTTATATGAAAGTCCAAACTATGACCTTCAAGAGGGAAGCATAAAAAACAAACTATGTGGCAGTTATGAAGACCCCCTGCTAACAGTGCTATTTATAGATGTGACTTATCTCACTGTATGACGTTCTGAGCTTAGAGAAGCTAACTTTAGTCTTTTGTTCAGGCTGGCCTCACCGTAGTCAAGACATTCCCATATCTACTCTGTTACCAATAATTTTAGCAACCATCACATGTGATTGTCTACTGATTGTTCCTATCATGCATTGATTGAACATGTTTGTCTACTGATTGTTCCTGTCCTGCATTGATTGAACATGTTTTTACTGATTGTTCCTGTTCTACATTGATTGAACATGCTTGTCTACTGATTGTTCCTGTCCTGCATTGATTGAACATGTTTTTCTACTGATTGTTCCTGTCCTGCATTGATTGAACATGTTTGTCTGCTGATTGCTCCTGTCCTGCATTGATTGAACATGTTTGTCTACTGATTGTTCCTGTCCTGCATTGATTGAACATGTTTGTCTACTGATTGTTCCTGTCCTGCATTGATTGAACATGTTTGTCTACTGATTGTTCATGTCCTGCATTGATTGAACATGTTTGTCTACTGATTGTTCCTGTCCTGCATTGATTGAACATGTTTGTCTACTGATTGTTCATGTCCTGCATTGATTGAACATGTTTGTCTACTGATTGTTCCTGTCCTGCATTGATTGAACATGTTTGTCTACTGATTGTTCCTGTCCTGCATTGATTGAACATGTTTGTCTACTGATTGTTCATGTCCTGCATTGATTGAACATGTTTGTCTACTGATTGTTCCTGTCCTGCATTGATTGAGCATGATGTGTTCTCTTCCACTGAGAATGCTTATAAAGCTGAATGCAGAAGAAGAATAAGTGCCAAGATTGTTCTTTATCAACACTTCTCATCACCATAAATGACCTCTTTAACATTGATTATTTCAGTGTTTTATTTCCTCATTCTTAAAATTGATATTTTATGGAAATGGTTTCAGTTTGTGACATTACACCTATCTATGTATTAACCTTTCAAGCCGTAACAGTCCCTAGGGCATAGTCTCAGATACTCTTTCCCTGTTTCAATATTTTCTTTCTCTCAGTCTTGTTTTTGTCCTAATGTTTTGATTTCCACATTGTTTCAAGGTTTCATCACATACATAAACAGTAAATTTTTTTCTAAAGTAAATATTTATGTATGAATTATATTTTAGAAGTTAAAGTTAAAAAAAAACATCAAAGACTGGAAAATTTGAGAGTTTCAGGAAATGCAATATTCAATTTTTAACCGCAAAAAATGTTTACATTTTGAGATTCAGCTTCTTCTAATCATGCTGAATATATAATAGAAGAAGTATGTGTATTTAATGTTCCTGGAGAGACACAAATGAGAAAATTAACTAAAATATCAGTGACAAACAACTGTGTCTGATTTTCTATAGAAACTATTTCTACTTTAAGTCATAATTTTATAGGCTCCAATCTTATTTTCATGCATTTCATTTGTTGCAGACAAATTCTTTATTAATTATATTTTTATTTACTGATTCATGTTTAAAATTGGGTAAATGTATGCTAATAAGAATGTTTAGAATACCATGGACAGCTAAGAAGAGCAGTGAAAACGTTCTGAAAGAGGCCAAAGCAAAAAGAGAGCTAAAATCCAATATTAGGAAGAGGCAATCATCAT
This sequence comes from Megaustenia siamemsis, assembly GCA_032433765.1. Lineage (NCBI taxonomy): Eukaryota > Metazoa > Mollusca > Gastropoda > Stylommatophora > Ariophantidae > Megaustenia > Megaustenia siamemsis. The sequence continues at coordinate 61,045,242 of JAVIAB010000024.1, forward strand.
TTTTTGTTCATCTAATGAGCAGAGAACTGCTGGAATATACTGTAACAACTGGGAAAATTGAGGGATGAAGAGATAGAGGGAAGCAAAAAGAAAATATACCAGACAGCTTAAGAGAATGGCTTAGCAGAAGGTCAACAACAGAAATGATAAATAACTGTCAAGATCAAAAGTTGTGGAGAGACATGAACACGCCAGCAGGCTTGGTACTTAATAATGATGATGATAATAAATTTTGTTTTATAATTTGGCGTCTAGTCTGGTTGAGAAATAGATGCAAGCTGTATTGAGCGTAGTCTAAGTTTAGTGAAAAGATCTGTGGATTGATTTAGAGAACAGTTAATGGCAGTAAAATAATTTTGTGGATTTAGCACCTGAGCCAGGTAAATAATTTGTGGTTGTTGCTGTTTTGTTTGGTATTAGTGGTAGATCAATTATAATGTAATCCTTTGTGGTGTCATATCTTGTCCTTACTGTGAAGTCTCTCTGAAGCTTTGCAGGGAGCTACCATTTTTGTATCCTAGTCCATGTATGCTGAGTTGTGATTGTTAGTCATTGCTATTGTAGAATTTGTGAAATTTTTGTCAATTCATCTGTTGTTGGTTTTCCTTGTGCCCTGAAATCAGACAGAGGTTGTTAGTTGTTTTAGGTACGTGTTAGTCTCCATTTTAATGAGATGAAGGAGCCACTTTATTTCTGTCTTTCTATGCGTTTTATGCAAAGTGAAAAGAGGCACCATCACTTTCACCAGAGAATGAAATGTGGGCACACTGTTGGTGTCAGTAGCTCACTGATTGTATGTACACCTAATTTACCCTGCAAATTGTTGTTTCTGAGTATTCTGTACTGTATCCTAAATTACTACTCATCACGTACTAGTCCAGAGGAAGCCATGGAGAGGAATTCGAACTTATGTCGGAGGAAAGATCTTAAAATAAGTACTTGGAATGTTAGGACTCTATATCAAGAAGGGAAATTGGAAAATCTGATTCAAGAAGCAGAACGAATAAATATAGATATTTTAGGCATATCAGAGACAAGATGGAAAGAATGTGGGTACATAGAGGACGAAAAATATACATTTATATACTCAGGAAACACAACAGAACATCAAAGGGGGTAGGAATACTGATAAAAAGAGAGCTACAAAAATATATAAGTAACCACTGGACATACAGTGATAGGATTATACTACTCAAGTTGAAAGCAAAACCATTCGACATAGCAATAATACAGACATATGCACCTACTCAAGACTACACAGATGAAAAAATAGAGGCACACTATGAAGACCTAAATAAAGTTATGAAGCAAGTGAAATCTTCAGACATCTTGATTATAATGGGTGACATGAACGCTAAAGTAGGAAAAGGTAGATATAAGACCATTATAGGAAATCATGGTTTAGGAAAAATAAATGACAGGAGAAAGATTAATACAATTCTGTGAAGAAAACAGGTTGATAATATGTAACACCTACTTGAGCAAGAAAAAGGAAACTATACACATGGAAAAGCCCTGGAGATAAGAAGAGGAATCAAATAGATTACATAATGATAAACGAAATGTTCCGTAACAGCGTAAAGAAAGCCAAAACCTACCCAGGAGCAGATATTAATTCGGATCACAATCCTGTAATGTTTAAAATGAAAATCAAACTAAAGAGAAACAAGCAAAAGTCTAATTCATCAACAAATCCACTAGATATAACAGCTTTAAATAAAAAAAGATATTAAAGATACCTATACAATACAAGTAAAGAACACATACCAGAAGCTGCCAGAAGAAGGAATTGAACAATACAGAAGAGAAAATCCTGATGAAAAAGTAACAACCAAATGGCAATGCATAAAGAAAAGCATACGAGAAACCTGCGACACCTTACCCAAAAGAGAAAAGAACAATAAACAAAAATGGATAACTAACACATCTTAGAAAAAATGTAAGAAAGGAGACAAGCGAAGAACACTGCCCAATACAATAAAATAGATAATGAAATACATAAAATGTGCAAAAAGGCAAACGAAGACTGGCTCAGCCAAAAATGTATAGAAATAGAAACTATGGAAAGCAAACAAGACTTAAGAGGAATGCACACAGAAATAAAGAGAAGGACTAATAAAAATAAAAAAGCCACAGAAGGTGGACACATTGCAGACAAAAAAGTAAAAATGCTAATAGACAATAAGGATATTATAGATAGATGGCAGGAATATATAACAGAACTATTTCAGGATCAAAGGGACAAGAAACCAGTTATAAAATGTACTACATCAGGCTATAAAATCTGAGGTGGAAAAAGCTATAAAAACAACGAAAAAGGGAAAAGCAGCAAGACCTGACAGCATACAGATAGAGATGATACAGGCACTAGAAGATTTTGGCATTGAAGTGATTACAGACATATGCAACGACATATACCACACAGGATACATACCAAATAAACTAAAAACATAAACTTTCATTGCATTGCCTAAAAAAAAATGGTGCAGTTGAATGCAGTGATTTTAGAACAGTAAGCCTAATGAGCCATGTTACAAAAATCTTGCTAAAAGTTATACAAGGAAGGATTCAGAATAAAATCAATACTGAATTAGATGAGCAGCAATTTGGATTTAGGAAAAATAGCGGGACAAAAGAAGCCATATTCTGCATGAGAAAATTAATGGAAAAAAACACAGAAGTAAACAAACCAATTTATGCCGGCTTCATAGACTACACCAAAGCTTTTGATAGAGTAGTACACCACAAACAACTTATAGAATGCCTAAAAGAGATACATCTAGATGACATGGATATATGACTAATATGTAATATATACTGGGAGCAAACAGCAATAATAAAATATAACAAAGAGAACTCTACACAGGGATGCTCCTATCACCAAGCTTGTTCAATCTATACACTGAGCAAATTTTTAAAAACATCATAGAGATGCCAGGTCTACAAATTATGGAAAGATAATCAATAACCTAAGATATACTGATGATACTGTACTGCTAGCAGAAAATCCTAAAGATCTACAACAATTACTTAATGAAATAAACATGACAAGCAACAAGAGATATAGAAACAAAGTTGAACACATTCGAAAATAAATGTCTAAGGAAAATACTTGGTATAGCGTGGAACGAATTAAAAACAAATGAGGAAATTAGAGAAATCGCCAATCAACCACTAATATCTTCAGTAATAAAGAAAAGATGATGGTCATATGTTGGACAAGTGATGAGAAGAGATAATAACCGAATAGCAAAGCAAGCCCTCATGTGTGAAACAACAGGTAAGAGAAAAAGAGGAAGACCCAGAGAGACACTGAGAAGAACATTGATGAGAGAAGCAAGAGCAGCAGGATTCGGCTCCCTCAATGAGATAGAGTTGCTTGCACAGAACAGAGACAAATGGCGAGATTTGATAAAATATCTTTAAAAGAATTGAAAACTGCTAGAACAAAAATTCAGATAAGAGAAGGAGTATCTTGGTTTACGCCCAATGTGCCGGCTACGGCTTGAAAGGTCAATAGATAGATAGAAGTTTCATTTTTCTGAGTAATGGCTTTTTCCTTAACTCCAGCCGAGAAGCTACATGCCGCATTCTTGCAGCACAGACCCGTCAGTGTGTGCAACAACATCATCTTTTTCAGGTAGTAGTTGTCTAATTAAATTATTTACCTGAAATATCGGCTGAATAGTGCAAACTACAGCATCCCTTGCAAAGCTAAAACCTATTTTAAAATTTAAGAACATCATTTCTGGGTGTAAAATAATGCTTAATTATACTGTTGTTAAATAAGTTTTCTTTAACTTGTGAAATATGGACCCTTACAGACCTACCTCTTGTCCTTTCTAGTCCAGTTCACTAACCACTGAGCTATCGCGGCTCCCAATATTAATTATGGTCCTGTTTATTTCCTATAATAGTAGCTAGGTTGTAATCTCATTTTTATAATGTAAATTATAGATCAAATGTTGGGCATACAGTATAGTTTTGACAGCTCCATCCATTTTAAAATGACATATAGGGTTAGGGTCATGCAAAGAATGTGTAGTGGTGACAGCTGTTACATTAGTCTGAAACTGGCAGTCGTCACAGCAATCCAAGGTGTGACAGATTGCATTTAATGGATTTGTTTTTGTTTGGTGTTCATATATTGGAAAGGTGAAACAGTTGTTGAATCCTGAAAATAACTGAGCTGTTATCATATAAAATTGCATATTTATTCATCTTGAATAATTGTAACATGCTAAGTTGTTTAAAATAAAAAGTCAGTTTAATAGTTATATTGTCTACATTAAAGATAAAAATTAATCAACATAACATTAAGGATTTTAGTGAATTTTTGGAAAGAAATATTTTACTGAGTACTTGCAATAGGAAAATAATGAATTCTAATTGATTCATTACTGTCAAGTGTTGTGTACTTTGTGAGATGGAGAAATTATTCATTTTTTAATGTATTTTTGTTTGTTTGGTTGACTTGTGTTCCAAGTTCTTTATTTAAGTACTTAAATAATCCAACAGTTATTTTTGCTTGACTTTTTGTGTTCATGGGACAGGTAATTATAATAAGTGATTTGAAAATGTACCATAAATACTAGTTTAATTAACAAAATATGTTAATTTTTTATGTAAATTTAATTTCAACGCATTTGAAGACAAATGCTTATGAAATATAATTTGCATTAAATGGAATGAATTCAAGACTAATACTGAAATAAGAGAAATGGATGTGCAACCATTTATCAACCAACATGTGCAATAGTGCAATAGAGATGGAGAAAAAAATATTTCAAAGATCTATTGAACATAGCACCAACCACCAAAACACAACAAAAATCACACAAGAATGCATAAACACTGAACCCAATATCATGTAAGAAGAAATCAAAGTAGTAATCAAATATGCACCAAGAAATAAATCACAGAGGATAGATAACATACCAGTAGAAATAATAGCAGCAGCAGGAGAAACAGAAGTATATTCAGTACAGCATGGCACCAACAGAAAGCCCCAGAAGACTGGCAATCATCATATCTACAGGGTGTTTATAAAGTCTCACTACACTTGGTATCTAGGTCAATTTGAAAAAAATGTTTATGACGTCATCACAATATGTGCTCAATGGTAAGTTCACTTGTTGCTACAGTTTTCTTAATGACTTGTCTGGACTTTTAAGGATTCTGTCTTGGATATCTAAACATATTTCATCATTCACAGCAGGCCTACCAGATCGTGGAGCATCTTCCACATTTCCAGTAGCAATAAACTTATTCAACAAATTTCATTGACAGTGGGAGCACATATTGTGATGACGTCATAAACATTTTTTTTTCAAATTGACCTAGATACCAAGTGTAGTGAGACTTTATAAACACCCTGTATATGGAAAAGAATGGTAGCAAGAGAGACTGCAATCAATATAGAGGTATATCTCTTCTTAGGCATGTGGAAAAGTTATATGCCAAAATTATGGAAAAAAGGCTGAGGCCAATAACAGAACTACAATTAATTGGTTCTCAAATGGGGTTGAGAAAAAAAAAACAGGATGGACTGATGCACTATTCACCTTAAAACAACTACAAAAAAAGATGATAGAACACAATCAAAATGTGCACATAGCTTTCATTGACCAAGAAAAAGCATTCAACTGAATAAACAGAGTACAACTATGGGGGATACTAACAACATGCAAAGTAAGCCAACATCTAACCACCCTAATCAAAAATTTCTACACCAACAGCAGCTGCACGGTCAGAACAGCAGCTGCACAGTCAGAACAGCAGCAGGTGTGCTTACTATCCACCCACCCCCCCCCTCCCTTTTTTTTTTCCTATTGTTTATTACGTACATGTACTGCATATGCATGTTAACCAGTCAATTGGAGACAGAAGAGATCAACGAGCCTCTATTTGCAGATGAACAAGAACTAATAAAAGGAAAAAATAGAAGGCCTATAAGAACATTTAAATAGGCGCAACAGCATAGACACGAAATACAACATGGAAATCAAAATCAGCAAAATGAAAGTCTTGAATATCGCAAAAGAGAAACAGAACATAAACATAACTATTGACAACAGACAACTAAAACAAGTAGAGGAATTTAAATATCTAGGAAGTTTAGTGACAAATGACAATTCACAAACAGCAGAAATAGATTCAAGATCAAACAAAGCTTGTCAAATCATTGGACAGCTATCACTACTATTGTCCAACAAGGAAATAACTTTAGAGACAAAACGGGCACTCTATAATACAATCTTCATTTCAATGTTTTGCTACCAATGCCAGTCCTAGACTCTAGATGCATGAACAATAAGAAAAATAACCACTGCAGAAATTAAATGTCTTAGATAAATGAAAGGAAACAGCCGCAAAGATAGATAAGAAATTAAGAACTGATTAAAAAGCTAGGAATAATCCCCACCATAGAATACTTAAAGAAACAACAGATAAATGGTTTAGCCATGTGATAAGGATAGACAGATTCATCCGCAGAATGAACAAGATGTATTTGTTGTGCCTGACCTCGTTCCCTTTCTCTTGTGCTTTTTGTCTTCTGAGTTTGATATCAGCACTGCCTCAAATGTTGCTGTGCCATTTTTTTATATTTGTTCTCCATGTGCTATGATCTGCAGCCAGATTTTCCCCATTTTTTTCACTGATAGAGAATTCACTCAAGGAAGCCCTTCAAACATTCTTATATCTCAGAAATGATCTGCCCTTAGGTCTCTTTCCACTTCTAATTTTGTCATACAATATTTGTTTGACAAATATAAGTGAACTTTTTTGTTTTTGTTTTTGTTTTGATAGGTAATTTTTACTGTGGTATAATAATCATCCCGTGTGTTACCGGGCCTCATTATGAGGGAGGTAAAGAATAGTGACACTGTAACCTTCCAGGCATGTCGTAAGAGGCGACTAAGGAGGTTGATCGATGGCTTGACAAGCTGTCATTGTAAAAAGTATTGTTATGGAAACAGCGCCGTAGATTTTAGAGCAGTGATCTCTGCAATATGTGCCAATTTGGCACGCAAGGTTTCTGTTTTTGAGATTGTGGTTCTGCCCTATGTGCCATCTTCAGCTCGAAAGGACAATAGATAGATAGATTTGTTTGGGAATACAAATGTTTGTCATTCTGCTTACATGACCCACCCACTTTAGTCTACAAGTGTTGCTATGATGGATGGGAGCTTGGCTCATTGTAAAACATTAGAGTTGGCATTACTTTGTCCTGCCATTTTATGTTCATAATCTTTTGAAGGCAGTGTGCACGAAAGCTGTTTAACCTTTCCTCCTGCCCTGCGTTGGTAGTCCAATTTTCTGATTCTAATACATGTAGAAGTGTACTAAGCACACAACTTTGGTAAATTTTAATCATAGTCCAGCATGTTAATTTAGTGTTGGCCCATGCTCTATATTTAAGTTTACCAAATGTGGAAGCTACTTTTCCGATTCAGGAATTTATTTCATCTTCAAGCGAGACAGTGGTTGTGACCATAGAACTGAGGTAGGTATAATTTGACATAATGATTAACATAAATTAATAAATATCTGATGTAAAATGTTCCCTCCCTATGTCTGAATTAATATAAAGTCTTAAAGGGGTTCATTTAAATTCTGTCATGTAGAAATTTGATCAGACACAGACAGACTTGAGGAAGAGTTTGTCTGAGGTGAGCAGTCAAGAAAAAGAGGCAGAGATCAGAGACAATCTTGAGTTTGTGGAAAGGCAACTGTTTGGCTTGCAAGAGGAGGAAGTCAGGCTTAAAGGTGATTACCACACTTGTTCTTATCATTTAATTTCTAGAGTGGTCAATATGCCCTTTGGTAATAATGTTTATATTGTATAATGCTTTGTTTTATCACTGTATAGAATGACATGTAATTAGATGTTATTTTTGTGTGTGGCTGTCTCATTTCTTGTAAAAATCATGAACTTCTTCATACATGGGCATTCATCTGTCTGTCAATCTGTAAAAAAATGGTTCTTGACGTACAGAGGCAGAGCAGGTATTAACAGCGTAAAACGTCATTTGTCCTCCCTTCTCTCCAAATTTTTTGGCTTAATATTGTGACGTTAATGCATTTGTCATCCTCCATATGGCATGATATTATATGAGACTGTTTTTTTTCTTATTTTGTCATCAGGCAATATAGTAAATTAATTGATGTAACTTTCCATGTATTCAAATTCTTTGATTTGCTATCAGGTGATATTCCTCTCTTGTGTGTGTGTGTGTGTGTGTGCGTGCGTGCGCGCACTTAAAAGTTACATTATGGTTCCAAAATTAGTATTTTCTTTGAACTTTTGCTGCAAATCTGTGTTTACTCAAGCAGGAATCGGATGTTGTAATAATTTCTAGGGTTACGTTAGATTTATGGCCTGAAATTAAAAGATTTTTGGCCTGAAATTGAAATACATCATGCCGTGGCTACCAGAGGTGTTTCATTCTCTATTCACATGGCCGCCTTAAGTTCATCATTCCAGCTGTATGTTCAACTTCCTCAAATCGTTGTTCACTATCTATCCTGTATTACAAAGGTTTGTTTGATGTCTTGCAAATGGCCGAGGAGATTTCTCCCATCATGAGGGGGGAAAAAAGAAAAGAAAAATAATTTTTTTTTAAATAGGCGAAATTTATTTTTTTTTTAAAAAGCCCCCTTTCTACATACCATCATACTTTTTCACAAGTACTTGAAAAAAAAAATCCAACATCAAAGGAAACAAATCCAACATCAAAGGAAACAAATCCAACATCAAAGGAAACAAATCCAACATCAAAGGAAACAAATCCAACATCAAAGAAAACAAATCCAACATCAAAGGAAACAAATCCAACATCAAAGGAAACAAATCCAACATCAAAGAAAACAAATCCAACATCAAAGGAAACAAATCCAACATCAAAGGAAACAAATCCAACATCAAAGAAAACAAATCCAACATCAAAGAAAACAAATCCAACATCAAAGGAAACAAATCCAACATCAAAGGAAACAAATCCAACATCAAAGGAAACAAATCCAACATCAAAGGAAACAAATCCAACATCAAAGGAAACAAATCCAACATCAAAGGAAACAAATCCAACATCAAAGGAAACAAATCCAACATCAAAGGAAACAAATCCAACATCAAAGGAAACAAATCCAACATCAAAGGAAACAAATCCAACACTCTATCTTAATTTCTTGGATTTTTCTATGCTTTCTGACTGTCATAATTTCTTGGATTTTTCTATGCTTTTTGACTGTCATAATTTCTTGGATTTTTCTATGCTTTTTGACTGTCATAATTTCTTGGATTTTTCTATGCTTTTTGACTGTCATAATTTCTTGGATTTTTCTATGCTTTTTGACTGTCATAATTTCTTGGATTTTTCTATGCTTTTTGACTGTCATAATTTCTTGGATTTTTCTATGCTTTTTGACTGTCATAATTTCTTGGATTTTTCTATGCTTTTTGACTGTCATAATTTCTTGGATTTTTCTATGCTTTTTGACTGTCATAATTTCTTGGATTTTTCTATGCTTTTTGACTGTCATAATTTCTTGGATTTTTCTATGCTTTTTGACTGTCATAATTTCTTGGATTTTTCTATGCTTTTTGACTGTCATAATTTCTTGGATTTTTCTATGCTTTTTGACTGTCATAATTTCTTGGATTTTTCTATGCTTTTTGACTGTCATAATTTCTTGGCAGTCTGCAATCAATAGTTTGCTGTTGCTTTCTGATTGGTTTTGGCCACTTAGATCCCTCTTGTGCCCTTAGCTTGATACCAGACTGTTCAAGCTCCTGCCTTCGAGACCATTGTCTCAGGAAGTAGTAATTAGGAAGGTGTAGAGGGTAGGGTGAATGTTTGCGTGCAGCAAACTGTCAAACTTAAAAAATTTTATATTTTGAGGCAGAATAATAATATATACCTTATAAAAGATGGCCGCACACCAAAAGATATACTCAATGGACAACTAGCAGATGGCAAAAGAATTAGTGGGCGCCCAAAACTTTGATTTGTAGACGGATGTAAATGTGGCATGAAGGCTTTGAACATCAACCCTGCAGCCTGGGAAGAAATTGCTGTAGACCACAATCTGTTGAAATGGAGAATGAAGGCCACTTGTTGAGTGCAGTTATGTCCTTCACTCCCACCCCTAATAGAAGAAACTTTTGATCTTACTGGGGTTTCAACCTGTATTCTGATTTGGAGCTTGACAAGTTGATCGCTCTCTCCTCAAATCAATGATAATGACATAAGCAATATAGACACTAGAAACTCAGAGAAATATGATTTTTATAATGGCTTTCTCACAAAAGTCTGCCCTAAACTCTGCTAAAGGATTGTATGTCACAAATAAAAATTTGCCAGATTGGAATGTTTCCCTGTGCTCTCCAAAATCAGTTTTAACAGGAAATGAAATTAGTTGGATTCTATGCTTGAAATAAAAAATTCTTTGGTGACAGATTAACTAGCTTGAGGAATGGTAGTTGCCCTGAACAATGTTATTGATTAATCATTTCATTGACCTAGTAAATAAAACTAATGTGTTTACATTTTCTTATTTATCTACAGAGAGCTTGTTTGCTCTTAGCCCACATGAAGCCAGACTTGAGAAGGCCAGGCTCTTGGCTGCTCAGCATGCCCAGGAGGAGATGATGAGGAAAGAGGAAGAGAAAAAGCGAGAAGTGGAAATGAAAGAAAAGAGAAAGGATCAAAGGTCAAAGGTGATTGAAGAAATTTTGGAAACAGAAAAGGACTATTTGCAGAGTCTACAATTGTGTTTAGAGACATTTTTGGATGGGCAGGTTTGTAATGTCTTGATTTTTGTTGTATACCCTCAATTTTTGACAAATTTTATTTTTATTTTTTGAGAATAAACATTTTATTTATTATTCTGTCTTTTAGTCAATATTTTTTTTTCATTTGCATTTTAAAATTATTCTTTAATTAATTTTGTTGTTGTTTCAGAAATACCTTCATCTGAGTGAATATTAACCATTTTCTCTAAATCATTATCATCATTAGGTCGCATGTCCTTTGCATCCTCCATCACAGCCCGTCTGAAAGAATCTCTGTCTCTAGCCAGATCTTCCACTTCTTCTGTTCAAGGTCTTGAAAACACCTTCTTCTTGGTCTGCCCTGATGCATCATCCAAGAACCATGCCTTCCATTATTGTTCTTTCCATCATCATCATGTACCATACCGGTTGCCGTAGGCGATCATGTCCTTCCACAATCTTCTATCTACAGTGCATCATATCAGTTCTGTTGTTGACTGTTTTCCATGCCATGACACCAAGCTATCCAGTATTTTCTCTCTTTGTCGTCCGCGATCTCTCTTTCCTTTTATTTTGCCAGTTGTAACCAAGTATTTCAACTTTCCTCTTCTCATGATGTGCCCGAAAAATGTTGATTGTTTCTTTCTGATGTTTTTTACGAGCTGCCTTTTTGTGGTGGCCTCTTTGAGAACTTCCTCATTGGTCTTTTTAGCTGTCCAGGGAACTTTCAACATTCTTCTGAGAAATCCCATCTCTGTGGCCTCTAATCGTCTTTTCATTTGTTTGTCTACTGTCCATGATTCGCTTCCATAGGTCAGAATTGGTTCTATATAGCACCGGTGAACTCTCTTTCTCATTTCTATTGACATAGATTGTGTACTATAGAAGCCTCTAAAGCACCAGTTTAATTATTATCTTAATGTTTTTTGTTCTTATGGTCTTATAATTTTTTGGTTAGCCCTAGATATTGACACCTACCTGTAAGTCACGTTTTTACGACACCTTCGTAAAAATTATGAACACTCTTTGTAGTTTGAAGAAATAATTTTTTATTTTAACCCTTGCTTCAAAGCTTTGCGTTTACCTAAGGAGAGCCACTGTAATTGGATGCTGTAATAATTTGCCAGCCTAGGTTCGATTTACGGCCTGAAATTCAAACGAATAGCACTATCGGGCGTGCTATCGGACTGTTTTTTGTTTATTGACACGTTGGCCAGAACTTTTGCTACAAAGCTATGTGTTTATCTAAGAAGAACCACAGGAATCATATGTGGTAATCATTTTCCAGCTTAGATCCAATTTATGGCACAAAATTTGAATGTGAAACACTATCTCACAGTGCCTTGTTTATTGACATGTTGACCGGAACTTTTGCTACAAAGCTTTGCATCTACCTAAGAAGAGTTGTGAGAATCAGATGTGGTAATAATTTCCCAATTTATGGTCTAAAATTTGAACGTATAGAGCTATCGGTTGTCTGATATGGCTATTGGACTGGTTATTTGTTTATTTATTGACATGTCGGCATCAGTCCAGCTCATACATTCACTTTTATCTTAGTGTTGTTCATTGCCGATTCCATGTTAACAAAGGTTTCTTTATGTCTCAAAGTTAAAAAAAAAAAAATTGGCACTTATGGCCAAATGTATAAAAAGCCACACTTTAACGATACATTATTTAGATTTTTTAATGAAGCACACAAGGTATCTGGAAAAAAAAATAACCCCCCAGCAATGACTTGATGGGGGAATAATTAAGAAGTGGGGGGGGGGGGGGGGAATTGTCCGTGGTATGCTGTAAAAAAAAAATTTGTTTATTTTGCCTATGTAATTTTTATGAAGGTGTAGTAATCTAGGGTTAATATTTATTTTGTATATTGTGAATCTTTAAATATAATTTAATTTTGATTTACATTTAAATTCTTATATTTGTAATACAATGAAATAATTAAAAACTTTCAATTTGTCTTCAGAATCCGCCAACAGGAGTTGACCTCAATTTTCTTTTGGGTAACATGGAAGAAATAGCTGATGTTAGTCAGAAGATGGTAGTTCATTTGGAGTCTTGCACAGCTGGCAAAAGCTTTGATGAGCAGTATGTCGGTGAGTGATATTTTGTTTCAGAATTATTGAAATTAATGTTTCAGTTTTGAATAGTTTACATCAGTATTTTTGTTCAAATTTGAATATATATTTCTGTCAGGTTTTCCCATCACATCTTTTAACTGTTCTCAATCCCTGCAGGTCAACATCTTCCCATTTCATTTTGTCCAATCTTTACCTTTAGATCTCTCCTGATAACATCATTATCACTAAATAAAGTTCTTGCAATATTGAGGTAATGCATATTTCACAACTAAAACAAAGAATAAACAGTTCAGAGTATCTTGTACAATAGTTTACAAATCCTATTAATTTCCTAGACTTGTAAGAAGGTGATCTTGAAATTCCCAATTGATTCATACAAGATTGCAGGTAAAGAACTCAGTCAATGGTTTTAAATATGGTCTGAGGAAAAGCTTATGTTCGTGTCTTCTTTTTCACTGCCTTTATGATATTAGATACTACATGGCATCATTAGATAATTATCCCAGTTTTTTTTTCTTGTGTTTGTATCTGTCAGTGAGTGTTGTTTGTGTCTCTGCTTAAAGCCTTTCTGATTGTAAAGACATATAATAGCAATCAGGACTTCCGGTTTCAAGATGGTGCGGTCATGTTTGCATCAATGTTCACTGTTGCATTTTTTCCCGAAAGATGGTTAATTTTATTTTTCCAATGCCGATAAGTGTGTAGATTGGAAGTTCCACTGTTGGGACCTTTGCTGGTGCAGCGGGGTACGTTTATGTGAGCTGAAATCCTCTATAGTGTGTGTGAGGTATTCCAATAATTGCAATATACTGCATTATTGGAATACCGGTCAATATAGCGGATAGGTGGCAAGAACCATTGAGGCTCAGTCTGAAAAGTATTCCTTGTAGCAGTTTTCTCATATTTCAAGTCTGGCTTGCTGCTGGAGCTACAGAGTAAGTGCTCTGTGCATACCATGAGCTTTTCATTTGGATCATGTTTTTCATCTGGATCATGTTTCGATATTCCGATTGCTTAATACAAATGATGATATCGTATGATGAAGGACAGTTCATCTGCTTTCACTTTCGGTGCCCCTTAGCCTTATGTCTTTTGGCGTGTGCTGTATCTGCTATTATGGGGGTTGCAGTTGCCTTTCTTTGTTTGGATCCTTCAGTGAGAAGAGTTTTAATTCGGATAATTCCACTGGCACGGGCGGTTGAGCAATTATTTATTTTAATTCATTTGCCGTGATGCAGGGGCCTTTGACTAGCCATAACCATAATAGCAATCAGCTACTGCTATTCACAGTGGGTCAAAAGAAGCCATATTCAGCATGAGGACATTAATAGAAAATTACATAGAAGTAAACAAACCAATATATGCCTGCTTCATGGACTACACCAAAGCTTTTGATAGAATACACCATAAACAATTTATAGACTGCCTAAAAGATATACATCTAGATGACATAGATATACAACTAATATGTAATTTATACTGGGTGCAAACAGCAATAATAAAATGTAACAAATAGAACTCTACACCTATTGATATAAACAGTGGAGTAAAACAAGGATGCATCCTATCACCAAACTTGTTCAATCTATACACTGAGCAAATCTTTAAAAACATCATAGAGATGCCATGCCTAAAAATTAATGGAAAGATAATCAATAACCTAAGATATACTGATGATACTATATTTGATGAACAAATGATTAAGTTTTAAAAGAACTAAAAATTAAAAGAGAACTACTAAATACAATTAGAACAAGACAAATGACACTTTTTGGGGCATGTTAAAAGACACAATAGCCTACTAAAAGTAATATTGGAATGGAAAATACAGGGTAACAGAGGCAGAGGAAGACCAAGACTAACATGGATGAGTAACATCAAAAGATGGACAAGACAGCCTATGACAACTTGCACCATCAAAGCAAGAGGCAGAGTGGAATGGTGCTCTATGGTAGCCAACCTTCGATGCGGAAACGGCACTCGATGATGATGATGATGCCTGCTATGAATTTAGACCAACATAAGTCACGAACAAGACATTGCGTTTGAGGTTTTCACTGGTTTCCCATAATTTGTCATGATGGCTTGTTTCTGTGTGCCATATTTATGTTCTTATGGTGTTGAAAGTACTACAGTCCTGTAGAATTTGCTCTGAGTTTTGTCTGTATGATCAACAGTCGCATGTTGGAAAGTCACAGAGTCCTTTCTTGTGTCTGTGTGCTCTGAGGCCACAGTGACCTGTTCTGAGAGTGAACATCTTGGTCTGCCTGTGTCTACTGAGATTGTATGTGCTGGCTCATGTTTTCAATATAACTCTCTCCTTTCTGTTCTCCTAGCTTGTTTAAGGATTGTCTTTACTTCTTTGAGGCTCTGGGGTTGGTTGGACTTTGGAAGACTCCCACCTCCTTTTGCGAGTTCGTCTACTCTCTTGTTTCCAGAAATGTCACATTGTGCTGGTATATACTGCATAACTAGTTCTATCTTTTATGACAGTGTTCATATGTTGTTCCTTAATTTCTGTATGAGTCTATCTTATTTTGAGCTTGACATCGCTTGTATAACTGACCTTGCATGATTGGTCTCATCAAATACCTACAAACTTTTTAAAATAGAGAATAATGAGTAGTATATATGGACGGACAAAATATGTCATTATTACTGTTTATTTGTCGGACAGGAAAATGCTTTGTGCGTTGTGCTGAAGACATGAAGAACACCTATGCCCCATATTGCCGTAACCATGACGATGTTATCACAGCTATGAAGCGCTACAATGAAAACACAGAGGTCAATGATTACCTGAATGCCAAGAATGAGAAGATGAGGGAACAGATGAATGTCTTTGATGTGGCCAGTGTTCTCTTTAAGCCTGTGCAGAGAATACTCAAGTACCCACTTTTACTGAATGAGTTACTGAAGGTGAGGTTTGTATTCGTTGTGTGTGTGTGTGTTTTGTGTCTATATGTGTGTGAGACTTGTGCAACCGTACAGTTTATGTTTAATTTACTGTTATCTGATAAGATAAGGATTAGTTTGACATTGATAACAAAGGAATGACATTAATAATAGTCATAATTCAGTCAGTCATTCTTCTCCATTTCTATCTCTCTCTCCAGTGTCTTACATAATCAAATAAATATAGGTCTGTGTATTTATCTTAATTTTTCCATTTGGATAACTTTCTTCCTTCCTTATCTTAAACCTCTTGGGGTCATTGAGCACTACTGATATACATTATCAACCTTATCCATTGATCTTTATTTACGGTCATTCTTTGGGACTTTGAGAAGTCAAGAAAAGAAGAAAGTCCTTTCATTAATGTTTTCTTCTTACCTCTTACCATTTGTCTATTTCTTCTTTCTTAGTTCTCTACAGAATGGTCTTCACCAGGCAAGATGATCTAGATACATAGCCAAACCATATAATTTTGCATTTCTTCGCATTAGTCAAAAGATCTTATTGTATTTTTCATAATCCACTTATTGCTGTTATCCTGATGAGCAACAAAAGGCATAACTATTGTTAATAATCTTGTATGGAGTCTGTAATTTGTGTCTAAAGAGATAAGATGTCCCAGTTGGGACTAATCCTTTCCAGAATTGCAGTAATGATACTAGATGGAGATCACAGCCATTGTCTCCATAGTTAAGATTTTCTGCCAGCCATTATGAAGTTGAGAGGGAGCTGTGATAGCTCAGTGGTTAGTGAGCTGGACTACAAAGGACAAGAGGTGAGGTTCGATCCCAACCGACGGCTTCTGGGTTCACCCAGCCTTAAATGGGTACCGGATTTTTTCTGGGAAAGTAAAGCGACACGGGCATAATACCAACCACATTACCCCAAAAATCATGTGCTGAAGGTCTGTAAAATTTATGGTCACTAACACCGTATTCCCTATACGCCATTTGGCGTGACGGGGCTCTTTCCTTTCCTTTAAATTATTATGAAGTGGAGACAATAGCCGGAACTACTTATCATTGCTCCCACAACACAATCCACTACCTGCTCCCATGGCCTTATGTAATCCTGATCAGAAGGTGTAAATGGATACTCCACCTTGCCCATGGGTGTGCCGTACACAACTATTTGTTTTTATCTAAAAGTGGCATTTTAGTTCTAATCTTGGAAATGTTGCATTGCTTATGAATGTTCTGAGCCTCGTATTCTCCCCTTATTCTTAAAACTTATATTTTATGGAAGTGGCTTCAATTTGTGATTTGTGACAAGACACACAAAACTTGAAATTGTTCAGCTAAAGTCAATATCTGTGAATTATATTTTAGTACAATAATCCTTGTAATTAAAAGCTCAAAGACTGGCAAATGTGAGAGTTTTGGGAGATACAATGTTCAATATTTAACCACTAAAGTTTTTAAGTTGAAGACACAACTTCTTCTAATCACCTTGAATGTATAATAGAAGAAGTAAGTGTTTTTTTATCTTCCTGGAAAGGCACAGATGAGCAAAATCAACTAAACTATCAGTAACAAACAGCTGTGCATAGACTAGCAAGGGGAAAGAACCATCTTATTTCTCCTTTGATAGTGAATACCCCTACGTTAAACCCCAAATCTGAATAACCTGGAAAGATATTACTTTCTTAGTCTTTCTTTTCTTCTCCTTTGAATTTTTTTCCCTGAACATCTCAGTTCTCCAACCTCTGTTCTGTTTTCTCATAACATGTACAAAGAACAATACAATTACGCTGTTCAGATAACTTATTTAACACTATCATAATGGAAAACAATTTGGTGAAAACAGGTAATTCTATTCAGAAACATGTAGAAGTGCATGTTATACAAAAAAGTGTAACAGGAAAGAAAAAAATACAACCACCTGCAACTGGTATGCATATCGTAAGAAGCAACTAACAAGGTTGGGGTTAAGATCTTCATTTGTGATGCAGAATTTGTTCAGCTGAAGCCATCTTCAGTGCTTTTGCTATAATGTGGCAGACATGCTTCATACTGGGGGATATGCTGAGGAGGGGATCTGAGCCATATAATGTTGTATTTTGTGCAAGACGATTTTCTGTCTACTAAATTAAACCAAAACAACTAGAAAGTATAATAAATATAGAAGATCATTTGAAACAGGAAAAGGATATATGGAAGGAGACATGTAAAGAAACCATGGGGAAAAAAGAATGCCAGAATAAGACATGGATGACAGTAAAGACCCTGGAGAAAATTAAAGAAAGAAAGAATAAGAGAGCAGACATAAAAGCAAAATATTAACAACTTTACAGTGATTAGAAATTATATTATGAAATATTAACAACTTTACAGTGATTAGAAATTATATTATGAAATATTAACAACTTTACAGTGATTAGAAATTATATTATGAAATACTAACAGCTTTACAGTGATTAGAAATTATATTATGAAATATTAACAACTTTACAGTGATTAGAAATTATATTATGAAATATTAACAACTTTACAGTGATTAGAAATTATATTATGAAATACTAACAGCTTTACAGTGATTAGAAATTATATTATGAAATATTAACAACTTTACAGTGATTAGAAATTATATTATGAAATATTAACAACTTTACAGTGATTAGAAATGATGTTATGAACAGCTGCTCAGTGATTGAACCAACAATTCTTATAAAATTGTACAACCATATTTATTTGTGCAGTTGTAGAACTAATAATGTTGAACGACATACAGATTTTAACTCATTCTTTATCAAGGGGTTTAACTCATTCTTTATCAAGGGGTTTAACAATGGTCACGATGTAACCATTTTTTGCAATTGCAAAAAAAAAAAAGAAAAAAAAAGGAAATAACTGCAAGAAAATAAATGAAAATTGATCTAAAACACACAGTTTGTTGGGACAATTTGATCAAGAGGTCAGTAAAGAGGGTAAATAAGAGAGTGACACGGTTTTAGTGGAAGTTATTGTGAAAACATCAATAAAATAAAAGCCACAAAACCCAGTTCCTGGATTTCTCACATCAGTAACTAGATGTAGTTATGAAACTAGTTGCAGTTTCCTCATATTCCAAGTCCGGCTTGTTGCAGGAGCTACTGAGTTAGGTGCTCTGTGCACACAGTGAGCTGTGTGTTTCATCCGTTTTGATCATGTTTCGATAATCCAAATTGTTTACGATAAATGATGATATCGTATGACAGGGAACAGTTTGCTGTGTTCACTTTCTGTGTGGTTTCACCTTATGTCTTTTGGCGTGTGCTGAAACTGCTATGATGGGGGCTACAGCTACCTTTCTTTGTTTTGGGAGATGAGATCGTAATTCGGATGATTCCACTGGCACGGGTGGTTGAGCAATTATGGATTTTAATTCGTTTTCAGTGATACTGGGGCCTTCCATAACCAAAGAAACCAAAGACATAAAAGCAAAAAATGAAAGTACTAAAGCCAAGACGCAGGAAACTTACACAGAGATGAACAAAAAAGTGAGAAGATGCATTAAAAGGGATAAGAGGAAATATATATATATATATATATATATATATATATATATATATATATATGAACTAGCTAAAGAGGCAGCGGAATCGGCAAATAAAGGAAATATGAAAGAACTATATACCAGCACAAAGCAATTAAGTGAAACATAAAAACAGATCAATACCTTTATTAAAGATAAAAAAGGAAATCTGCTTAGTAATATAAGAGAACAAATGAAGAGGTGGAAGTCTCACTTTGAAGAATTCTTTGACAGACTTGGCCAAAATAACCCACCAGATATACTACCAGCAGAGAAGAGTTAAGGAAGAAATAATGAAAGTCATCAAGCTATTAAAAAAAATTTTAAGCCACAGGACCAGATGAAATTTCTTCAGAATCCATCAAAACAGATATGAACACCTGTAACAAGATGTTACATAATCTACTAGATACAATTTGAGAATGAAGAAATACCAAAAGACTGGAAAGAAGTTTATATGATCAAACTGCTAAAGAAAGGAAGTTTACAGAGGTTCACAAATTATAGGGGAATTATGCTACTATCAGTGCCAGGAATAATACTAAGCAGAATCATTCTGAAGAGACTAAAAGAGGCCATAGAGAAACATTTGAGAGATGAACAAGCAGGTTTTAGGAAAAACAGATAATGTGCTGATCAAATAACTACTCTACATAATATAGTTCAACAAAGCTTAGAACTACAGTCCCCACTTTATATCGGATTCATAGATTATGAAAGGCATTTTCCTCTTAGAAAGAGGAATGCTTTGGAAGTCACAGAGTCATTACGGAATCCCCATAAAGTTTATTAACCTGATAAGAACAATGTATGAAGGAAGGAAATGTAGTGTGGTGCATGAAGGGCAGCTTACCAAAGTATTTGAAATAAGAACAGGAGTAAGGCTGGGATCTGTCTCCATTTCTCTTTCTACTGGTCATAGATTGGATTATAAAAATAACTCAGAACAACAGAAATGGAATCCAAGGGTAGGATTCCATTTCTGTTGTTCTGAGTTATTTTTATAATCCAATCTATGACCAGTAGAAAGAGAAATGGAGACAGATCCCAGCCTTACTCCTGTTCTTATTTCAAATACTTTGGTAAGCTGCCCTTCATGCACCACACTACATTTCCTTCCTTCATACATTGTTCTTATCAGGTTAATAAACTTTATGGGGATTCCGTAATGACTCTGTGACTTCCAAAGCATTCCTCTTTCTAAGAGGAAAATGCCTTTCATAATCTATGAATCCGATATAAAGTGGGGACTGTAGTTCTAAGCTTTGTTGAACTATATTATGTAGAGTAGTTAGTTCCAAAGACTAGAAGAGGAACTGGACTCTGCCAGAGAACTAGCTGAAACATCACACAGCACAGAGAGCAACATTGCCTACAAAGCAGCCTAGGCCAAATACAGACATGAGGTCATGATATCAGCAAGACAGAGCTGGATAGACAAAACAGAGAGCCTTAATCTAGACAAAAATGGTCATAAACTATGGAAACTTGCGAAAGCTCTGAGCGACGAAAGCAACTGCCGACCTCCAATATCATTAACACACAATCAGAACATCCTCACAGGCAAAAGGGCAGCAAATCTACTGATAGAGACTTACAAAAACATTAGTAGAATAAACATTCCAATAGACAAACAGAAAGCTGCAAGATGGGAAAACCAAGATGCAAAACACATGCCTTTAGCACCAGAAGAGCATCAGATGACCATCTTTACCCCAACTGAATTAGATGTTGCCCTCAAAGGATTGAAGCTCAAAAGTTTCCCTGATAAAGATGGAATCTCCAACGAAATGCTCCTAAATCTGGGACAGAAAGCCAAGAGCCAGCATCTAAGGATAATAAATGCTAGCTGGAAGAGAGGTCATGTGCCGGCAATCTGGAAAGAAGCTATTATGATGCCCATCCTCAAGCATGGAAAAGACCCACTAGACCCAAGTAGCTATAGACCAATTAGCCTACTGAGCTGCCTGAGTAAACTCATGGAAAGGCTGGTTAACAGAAGAAGACTTATGTGGCATTTGGAGACAAAACAACAAATCGTACCACAACAAAGTAGCTTCCGTTAGCACAGATCAACTGAAGACCTGGTCACCTACATTGCACAGGAAATAGAGGATGCTCTACAAGAAAAGAAACACACACTGGCAATGTGGGTCGACATGGAGAAGGCTTTTGATAGGGTTTGGCGAGAGGGTTTAAAGAACAAGCTTTTTAGACTTGGCATCCATGGCCGTTTATTCAATTGGGTCTCTCAATACCATCAGGATAGAATGCCCAGCGTACAAGTTCAAGGCCAAGTAAGGAAAAAGGTCTCTATCGAACAAGGTGTCCCACACGGCGGAGTCTTGTCCCCAACACTCTTTTTAATTTTCGTAAATGACATCGTAATGGACATTCCACCCAGAATACACTCAGCAATATATGCAGATGATCTGGCGTTATGGGCTCGCAAGGAAAGTATGTCGGTAGCTGGACCCAGGATGTAAGATGCCCTAGGTGAACTTGAAAAATGGACGAACACCTGGTTCTTACTAATCAACAAAAAAAAAAACTACATATACAATTTTCAGCCTATCAAGAAACACACTCTCTGCAAACTTGAAGATAAAAGACCATACACTCCCTATTGACCAAAACCCAACATATCTTGGCATCACCATGAATTGCAGAATGACTTGGAAAAATCAGATAGATAGAGCAAGGAAAAAAGCCAGAAAACGAACAAAAATTATGAAGAAATTGGCAGGAATGGACTGGGGGGCAGACAGCAATATTTTGAAAGGACTGTATGTAGGAAGAGTCAGACCAGTTCTAGAGTATGGAGTCACACGGCTATGGCTTCCAAATCACACCTTAGCAAAATTAACAGAACACAGAACCAAGCTGCCCGTATCATCACTGGTATTATGAAATCTACACCTATCAATACTCTAGAATCAGTAACAGGTTTACAACACTTAGATGACAGACGGGTCACTAAAGTATTGCAACAAGCAGAGAAATATAGAAGGCTCCTTAGTCACCCCATGCACCAAAGAATAACTGGTTCCGGAATTGTACGACGAAAGAGGAGCAACTTCGCTGTAATTGCCAATGAACTAACTCCTTGAGACCCAGTACTTTCCCAAACAATATCAAAACCCTTGGGCCCATCTGATATGTCTCCTCATGGAAAGCATAAAATACCAGAATTTAAGAAAAATATAACAGGAATCATGAAAAAAGGCACGTAGCAGAAAAACACATATACAATACCTACCCACAGGACTCTTGGTCCCACATATACACAGATGGCTCTGCTACAAATGCCACCAGAAATGGAGGGGGAGGTGTGTTCTTGATGCTGAATAATCAGGACGAGATCACCGAGTCAATAGCTACTGGAAAATTCTCAAACAACTTTAAAGCAAAAACTGAGGCCATCAGAGATGCTGCAACACCAGCTACTCAACGCAAAAATAACATGCATAATAAATTGGTGATTCTGACTGATGCACTGTCAGTATTATCAGCTCTAAAAAGCCCCAAGAACACGATTGAACTAGATGACTTGAGAACAACCCTGGACCAACTATGCAATAACTTCCAGAGAGTAGTCATTCAGTGGATACCATCACACTGTAATATACACAGGAGCAAACGCGCAGACAAATTAGCTAAAGCGGGAGGGAGATTACCACAAGAGAACCATCCGCTCAGTTATGATGAAGCCAAATCCTTCCTCAAGAGTCAGTTCCATGAAAAATGGAAACAAGAACACCCAAAGCATAACGAGAGTGACGGATACCACCAGCTATCAAGGAGGGACCAAGTCATCATACTTCGCCTACGCACTGGCCACAATAGAATGAGAAATCACATGTTCACCAAATTCAAAATAGGTACAACCAGCCTATGCCACTGTACACTGGACAATATGACTACAAAACATGTTCTACAGGATTGCCCCCAGCACACAGACATGAGAAGAGCAATGTGGTCCATGCCCACCTCCCTGGAAGAAAAACTATATGGGGCAATCGATTCGCTTAAACAGACAGCTGACTTCATGAGAGAGTCTGGAATCCTACTCTGATTGAGTCTTTATCGCAGAGTGAGAAAGAGAGAGAGAGAGAATCCAGGGTTCACTGACCAAGCAACTTAATAACTTTAGACTTGCTGATGACATAGCTCTCCTATCACATAATCATCAACAGATGCATGATAAAATGAGCATACTTGATGAGAGATCACAACAGCTGGGACTGAAAATAAATAGAGATAAGACCAAAATTATAAGAATTAATGCAGTTGGCAATAAGCAAATAACAATAATAGAAAATCTTACTTATATGTTGGCAGTAATATAAACAGAGACGGAGGAACAGAGAATGATACCAAAGTAAGTATATCAAAAGCAAGAGGAGCATTTATTGCACTGTGAAACATATAAAAATCCAAAGAAATTAAGTTTTATACAAAAATAAAAATGTTCAACTCCAATGTTAAGTCAGTCCTATTACATGGCTGTGAAACATGGAGAACAACAAAAATGACACTCATAAAGATACAGACCTTCATTAATGGATGCTTGCGCAGAATAAAAGTATGGAAATGACAGGACAAAATCACTAACATAGAATTATGGAAATGTACCAGTCAAATACCAGCGGATAAAGAAATACAGCGAACCTGATGGGGAGTATCACAGGACATGACCTTTTTTGGAATTCCCATGAAAAAAGCAAAATAAAAAAAGAGGAAGACGAAAATATTCTAGGAGAAGACAGATGAAAGCACAGATGAAGATGATGGGGAAAACATGGGATGATCTGGATGAATGGCAAGAAACAGACAGTGTGATAAGTGTTTGTTGAAGACCTATGCTCCACAGGGAGTTAAAAGTAGAAGAAGAAGAAACTAAACCAAACTATACAAAAATGTGCAGTCTTGTTAATATGAAAGGTTATCTTTGAAGAACACACATTACTTTAGAGCTTTACACCACATGTAGTTTCTCATATTCACTTTGCTGTTTTATTTTTATTCTTTTTCTTTAAGTAAATGAATGTCATGTATAAAAAAAATGTCCTTTAAGATAAGAAGAGATAAAATTTTAAAAAATCAGGTCACTTTTTTGGGAATAATTATTTTGTCCTGTTAAAAGACATTTGTCAAAGTTGAGACTGCTACCACTTTATTATGTTTATTCATCTCTGAGAGTTATCATTCCTTTTTCTAGCGATTTTGTTTTTTTAAAAAATAGTTCAGAATGGGTCAGTTTAATTGTTGTAGCTCATGTTTTTATTTAACACAGAACACTGAAGAAGATCATGCAGACAGGGAGGATATTGTGGCTGCCATTAATGCCATGACAGATGTGGCCAAAGCCATCAATGAATACAAAAGACAGAAAGATCTAGGTAAGTTACTTTTGTTACTGTATTTAACTCATAGTCTGTGGACCAGATGTAAAACTGATTACAATAAATCTAGAAACAATAAAGATGTAGTCAGTCGTATTTGTTGTTTTTTTTATTTTCAGTTTTTTTTTCAGCAGGTCGCTCATATACAAATTAATTGTTGTGCTTAATGTTCTACCAACACTATCATCAAGTGTCATGCCTGGTGGTGTAGGTGACTATTTCTCTCCCTAACTTTTGTCTCAACAACTATTTTATCCAACGAATGATATCAGGCGAAGAGGTATGTTTACAACACTAAAAAAAAAAGTAACAAATAATCAACAGAAAAATACAAAGAACAATAGACAGCTGAAGCACGATCAAACCCGTACTCCTCAACACAGTGCTTTGCCACAAGAAACAAACACTAGAGCACACTGCCAACTAAGCTACTTACATTATAACTATTCATCCACTTAGCTGTTGACTTCTTACTGTGCTATTCTCTTAAGATCTTTTGTAACTTTTTAATCTGTTTCTTTTTTCCTTTATTTTTCCAGTTATCACAAGACGTTTCAGTTGTTCTTCTTCCAGTATTCTAAAAAGGTTTATTATTGCTTCCTTCATCTTTTTCTTAATCCTCTGAACACAGATTGAAGCATAGAGTACTCACAAGAGATCTCCACCCAATCCGGTCTAGAGCAAGCATGGACAACTCTTGCTAGGACTTTCCAGTCTCTATCATTTCATCATGTATGGTTCATCACCATGTCCCTAATGGTCTGCCTTTTCTTTGTTTGCCAGGTGGCGTCCATATTAATTGTAGGCGTGGATGCCTGGTTCTCCCCATATGTAAAACGAGTCCTACCCATTTTCAATGTCTTCTTTTCCCTTCTTGATTGATGTTGTTAATGCCTTATCTTCTGTCAACTACTTTGTTTGTGATATGTTGATCCTAATGGATGTTTATAATCTTCTAATGATAGTGACCTTCAAATCCTCTAATTTGTTTTTCTATCTTATGGTTCATTCTCCACATTTCTGCTGCATTTAAGATTGCAAAATTGACTTTAAGTTCTACACTTATTGTTGCCTCCTAATGTTGGTTAAAAGCTCTCTTTCTGTCTTAGTCTCTTATAGAACATCCTTGTTACTTCTTTTTATAAGCTGTCAATCATATTCTCATTATTCTTTTTTAAAATATATTTCTGTGGCCTCCAAAGATTTTTATGTTTGTTCAATTTGTTAGGATTCTCTTCTGTTTGTCAGTGCTGGCTCCACATAGCAATGAAGAACACTTCTTACTTCTACCATAGTCAAAGATGGGTTGTATAATATAAGATTTTCACAGGTCATTGTTTAGCAGAAGTAACTGATGTCTTGAAGAAAAAAAATAAAAAGTAAAGTACCCCCGTCACGCCAAGTGGCGTATAGGGAATATGGTGTTAGTGACCATAAATTTTAGAGACCTTCGGCACAGGATTTTTGGGGTAATGTGGTTGGTATTACGCCCGCGCCGCTTTACTTTCCCAGAAACAAATCCAGTACCCATTAAAGGCTGGGTGAACCGGAAGCCATCGGTTGGGATCGAACCTTTCCTCTTGTCCTTTGTAGTCCAGTTCACTAACTACTGAGCTATCGCGGCTCCCATGTCTTGAAGAAAGGTCAGGGAAAATCAACGGTTAGAAAGTTGACCCAAACAAATGTGTGCTAAAGACAGATGCATTGTATTGCAAGAGGAATAAGATAAAGGCTAGAAGAAATGTTCACTCACTTTCAGCAGATGATAAAGGCTCTATTTCTGGATGGTTCATATTGCTTGCTTGTTAGACGCAGCTTATACATTTTCTCATGATGAACTTGATTTCACATTCCTGCAGTCTTCAAAATCTTCCTTATTTACTTTTTTTACCAGTTTGTATAGAAGGTCTTGCCTTTACATAATTGCCTGTCCATAGTTTTGTGTAGCATTCCCACTGGTATAATCATTTACGCGAAATGACATGGTTCATGAAGATTACGAAGATCTAATGTCCTTTCGAGCCGAAGACGGCACATAGGGCAGAACCACAATCTCAAAAACAGAAACCTTGCGTGCCAAAGTGGCACATATTGCAGAGATCACTGCTCTAAAATATATGGCGCTGTTTCCATAACAATACTTTTTACAATGACAGCTTGTCAAGCCATCGATCAACCTCCTTATGATAATAAGTAGATAATAATAATGATAAAATGATAATAATCATGAAGATTATGAAGATCTAATTGTAAAATTACTGAGAGATAAGATCAGAAATGAAGAACTGAGAAGAAAGTTAGGAACAATTTCCACCATTGAATATCTAAAGAAACAATACATGAAATGGTTTGACTTCATGATAAGACAGAAAGACCACAAAATACAACACAATAACTTTAATAAATCTCAA